>VMDR010000097.1:0-382455 GCA_007922815.1 Macrotus californicus | reverse complement strand
GGTAGGCCAAAGAGAAGGGAAGGAAGCCATCCCAGGTAGAGAGACAAAGGCCCAGGAAGGATGGAGAACCACAGAACCAGGGGAGTTCTACTGCTGATCCTAAAAGCAGCCAAAACCTCCAGGAATAGCCCCTAAACAACACCTGGGCTTCCAGGATGGCGATACTGCTGTGTCACCCACACTGGATGGGTGGTGTCTTCCCATTGGTAGCCCCCCAAAGTCTAAGCTTAGTGTCCAGCCCAGAGGGCACAGGGCGAATTGACCAATAAAGCCCAGGACAGCACAGGGCACCCTGGAAACCCAGAGGAGAGAATGGGAGGCTTCCTGAAGGCAGTGGCCCCTGAGCTGGACGGCAGATACTCAAGCAAAAAGGACTCATGCCAACAACTCTGAGAGACAAACTGTGTCCCCTCCAAAATTCAAATGTTGAAGCCCTACCCCCACTGTGATTGTAGGAGGTGGTTAAGGTTAAATGAGGTCATCAGAGAGGGGCCCTGAACCAATAGGACCGTGGCCTTAGAAGAAGAGGGAGAGAGAAAGCTCTCTCTCTGCCACGCAAGAGCACAGTGAGAAGGCGGCCGTCTGCAGACTGGGAAGAGAGCCCTCACCAGCAATGGCATCAATCGGCCCGCACCTTGATCTTGGACTTGCAGCCTCCAGACCTGTGGGAAATGCCTGGCCGCTGTTGGAGCCCCCAGTCCGTGGCACATTGTTACAGCGGTCCGAGCTCACCAAGACAGATCCCCTCACCACTACCGCCCCCCGCCCCCACCTCCAAAACAACAGGAGTCTTGCAGTGAGCCAGGAAAAGGCGGCCGAAGTCCCCCCACCACCATGGGCAACCCGACACAGACCCCAGCGCGGAGGAGGCAGAGGTGCCTCCGGGGCCCGAGGTGGAGGATCAAGCTCTCACGGCCCAGTCGGCCTTTTCCTTCTGGTGCTCATCTGGAGAACGTGGGCGACAGCTCCTCTGGCTAATTCATCAAGCTTTTCCTCACATTAACTCACTAATTAATATCCTGCACGTTAGAATTTCTAAGCGCCTCACCAGAGCCCTGGGGACCGCTGTCTGAAAGTGTCGCATGGTCCCGAATGGCATGGACTGGCTTTCATACGGGCCCAGCCTCCGGGAGCCAGATCAGGGAGCCCCCTCCACCACCGGCACGGCTGGGGCAGCTGGACACCGCCGCAGAGCCGGCTCCGCATGGGGACCCAATCCTGCTAATCTGCGGCCAGTGTACATACCTTCCTCCGAGCAAGAAACTGTTTTTTAAAAACAGCATGAGAAGCGGCCTTACCTTCCAGATGAAAACCCCCTCAAATTAGGCCGCTGGGCTGTCTCTTAACCCCTCGGGCAGGAAGACTACAACCCGCCACGGGTCGATACTCCTGAACTCCCAAGGAGCTATGTTTTCCCCCCTAGTCAAGTGTCAAATTAAAGGCAGTCAATACTAGTATTGTAGTATCATTCTTTAAAAAAAAAAAAAAAAAGACAAATAACCTATTGGATGAACTCTAAACCTGTAAAATGAGACCTTCTCTCCAGAGGCTGGCGGCCCAGCCCAGCCGCAAGTCCTCCTGCTAAACGCAAGTGGATGCGATTTAGGGAAACCCCGAAGAAGAGGCTCATGTGCCCCCCCCACCCCCTTCCAAGGACAACGTGCCCCCCACCTCCAGTCACCAGCTTCCTTTCTGGGCACAAATGCCAGCATGTGAGTCCACTGAGCAGCTCCCGCAATGGGTCCGGGAAGGTCCAGGTCAGCTGCCCAGGAGCCTCAGCACCCAGGGGCCACAGTCCCCTATCAGCCGCCTCTCGCACCCAGAACCTGCTCTTCTTCCCCGTGGGTCCTTCTCTAGGTGGTCATTCATTAAGGAAACTTAACAGATGTTCACACCTGCCTCTGGGCAAGGCATGAGACTCCCCCTTCCCCCCATCCCTGCAAGGAAACTCCCCAGAAGGCTGGACCCAGGACAGCACAGGCCAAAGGAGACCCAGAAGAGAACAGGGAAGGCTTCCTGGAGGAGGCCATTCCCAGGCTGGACCACAGCCACCTCAAGCAAGAAAGGCGCACGTCAAGGCCACCAAGTCCTCTCATTGCCCTGCACTCCACTGGCCAGTGTCACCCCAATCAGACCCATTCTTAGCCACCAGGTCTACCTTCCCAAATCCCATTCGGAACGCTCTCCTCTCCCAGCCTTCTGATGCCTGAAAAGCAACACCCAGTCTGTGCGGTCTGAGACCCAAGGCCACCACCCCAGGCTGCCTAACTTAGCATCTGTTCTACTCCAGTCCGCCCTGGTCAGCTGAGGCCTACGAACATGTGCCCTGCCAGATGGCAAGAGTCCCAAGTCAGGGTCCCATTTCTGTCTGGGGTCTTTGCACCCATGAGCTAGCGCCTCTCTGGGCCTGTGTCCTCCGGGAGTGCCATGAGGGTGCTGGCCTGGGACCAAGGGATGGCCGTGTCTCTTCTGGCCCCAGAACCAACCCCAGCTCCATGCCAGGCCAGCCTGCCACCCTTCGTCCTGCCTAGCCCATGGCCCCAGGGGAGAAGAAAGGAAGCCAGCCTGGGCAGACGGCACATCTTGAATGTCAGGCCCTCTCCTTTCTCATGTACCCCCTTCCTCTCTGTTCCCCAAGGTGCCCACCTTCCTGGCCAGGCCCGAGGGGGCAGGATGGCCTGTCCCCAGGCACAGGCTGGTTCTACTCACAGTCCCCAGAACGCCCAGGACAAGGAGGGTCTTCCCACAGGACATGTGGGTCTGGGTTGGACAGTGAGGATGAACTTAGGCCTGGGCCATCGGGCAGCTCATTCCAGGAAACTGTTTACAAGCTCGTCGGGTGGGGGAAGGGGCACCAGGAGAAGTGGGGGGGGGGGGGCAGCCGGCTCCCATGGGGCACAGAGAGGGCGCCTGCTCATGGCGACCCCGACGGTGGGACCAGTCCCGGCACCAGGCCCCCGGCCCGCACCTCGCAGGCCCCTCCATTAGGGCGGATGTACCTCTGAGGGATCTGGCACCTCAGCGGGAGGATCTTTAATTTACTCTCAGCTTTGCTTTGACAGCCGGCAGCCCACGTGCTCCCAGCCCCCTCGGGACTCTGCAGTCTGAGCCAGACCAAACGAAAAAGGGATTTGACGGGGCTGGAACGCTCTGGAAGGCTCTGCGGCTGGTCTGGTCTTCCCTTGAGGCGGGAGGCCCAAGCCCCAGGGGACTGCCCGTCCCCCCACACACGCAGCCGGCTGTCCTGGGCTTGCAGGGCTGGCGGCAAAGCGCACAGACAGCTTCAGGAGGGCAGGGCTCTGCAGCACCTGTGCTCTGCACAGGAAAGGCAAACCACCCACCGCTCGGGCCAGGCCCCCCGCAGAGCTCTTGGAAGGTGTGTGGGACGACACGCAGGTGTGGGGGTCTGAAGAGTGTCCCCTGCAAAAGGTGTATCCACATCCTAATACCCAGACCCTGCGAAGCGACCTCATTTGGACAAAGGGTCTCTGCAGATGTTACGATGTTAGTGAAGGACCTGGAAGGGAGATCATCCTGGATTACCCTAAGACCAGTGTCCTAATAAAAGAAACACAGAGATGACAGAGGAGGAGACCACATAAAGATGGAGACAGAGGCTGGGGTGGCGCAGTCACAAGCCAAGGATGCCTCCGACCCGGGGGCCTAGGCCTCAACGTGGCCAGTGCTGCCCCCAGACTGGCGCCGCTGCCCTTCACCCCAGCTCCCCAGGCTCACCACGTGGCTGCTGGAGGAGCTAAGACCAGATCGGCTGCTTGCTGACCCCGATAATACACAGCCACGTGCTCGTGAAGTCCAAGTGGTTTATGGCACCAAACGGTCCAGTCCCACGGGCTGGGTTAATTTATACCCTGAGAGCCCAAGTTCTTTGCATTCGGAATTAACAAGGTAGGACACGGGCTTATGCACTCAAACCCCGATATTTCCCCCCAAATATCATAGTGCAATCTACTCCTTAAAGGGTCGAGGGGTGGCTTTCAACATGTCCACAGTTCTGGCGAAGCTCTAAGCCCTCCAGAAGGTGCTAGAATCACTGCATGCTGGGACTGAAATGTGCAGGGGAAGACAAAGGCCCTCTGGGCCGGAGGCACAGGCAGGCAGAGACCTGCGGTGATAACATCTCGCTGTCAGCGAACACCTGCAGCTCTGGGCCGGTCTGGACGCAGAGCGACCCCATCCCGGAACATGGGCCACACGCTGGAGGGCACCCTCTGCTCAGGCCCAGTCACAGCCAGTCCTCCCGCATGTGACCCCTTGGGACTCACTTCTGGCAGGAAAAACAATGAAGCAGCAAACGCCCAGTCCCTACCAGCGCACAGCCCCGAAACCTCCAAGGCCACTGCCGCGATGAGGTCATGAGGATTCATGCCAGAAGGGAAGGGACAAGGACGAACTGACACAATTGTTCCCAACAGAATAACTTGCCGGGGACTGCCAGGCTGCCACTCACTACCCACACCACTGGCTCGAGGGAGCCCACAAGTGCGCCGGGTGTGCAAGAATGAGGCAGCCTGGAACGAGGGTGCCCGACACCGGGCAGCAGGAAGAAGGCAGCGTAGCCCGCCCACAGCCCAGCAGAGGCCAAGCCACGCCGGAGAGAGCCCGGTGCTGCCGGGAGGCTGAGGGGAGAGGCGGGGAGGGGGGACAGGAAAAAGGGCCCAAGGTTTCCGGGGGCACTGCTGAGTTCGGACCTTCGTGAGTTGGATGATGCCACTACCCCGACAAGGGGCCACACAGTCAGGAGAGAGGCCCGCAGACCTGCCAGCCCACACTGCTGACGCGCAGCGACAGACAGACGACAGTCCACCTGAGAGAGAAGGGTTTCTCGCCAAAACAGCAGTTGCATCTCGAGACCAGGGTGCAGGCGGTCCCAGGGTGACCCTGCGAGGCTTCCATCCACAAGGCTCACAAGTCAAGACAGTTGTAGGCAGCGTGTAGACCGCTGCCGGCCTCCGTGTCCCCGCTGGCTTTCCTCGCAGGGCCCCTTTCACGGCACCATGTCCCTGAGCTTCGGGGACATGCCGGCCGGAGCGCACTGGGCTGGGTGACTCCCACTGGGGGAGTGCAGGGCAGGCCCGGTTTTCACTGAGCTCTTTCTCCAGGCTCTTCAGGAGATGGGAGAAAGGGCCTCACAGACTTGGTCACTGGTCAGTTAATTTATGGGGCTCTCGTCAGGTGCCTGTTGCTAATGACACTCCCTGAGCCCTTCCGGGGCACCAGGCGCCAGGTGGAGTGCTGCACTTGGGTAAAATCGTTCCTTTCTCACTGCTGTGGTGCGTGGTCTGCGTCATACAAAAAGGGAAACTGAGGCACGGGGAGGGTAAGGAAGTTAACCAGGTTGAGCTGGACCCCGGCTCCTGCCCTCCAAACACCAACAGAGAGCAGGACCCTCAGGCTGGTTGTCTTGTCTCTGACAGCTGCCCCAGTGATTTGGGGACTAAGCCCCCAAAGTGCATTTTGAGCCATTCCAGGTAACAGCCGAATGAGACCGACCACCATGTTTCCTGCAAGGACGCATGGTCGCCCCAGCAGCTGCCGGTGTCCCTGCTCGGCCCAGGGAAGCTCTCCTGAGCAACCTGTTTTCTTGCATCTGGTTTTCTTGCACCTCTCCTTCTCTAGCTGCTAGGAAGCCCAGAGCCAAATCCACAGCCCAACGCGAGCGTTCCATGTGCCGAGCCTGGCAGTACCTCCATCTTATTCCCCCCCCTTACTTTCTTGCTCATTTTATTTGTATGCTGCTTTCAGGTTTTTGCAAAAAAACAAAACCAAGGAGAGGGTGCAAAAACAATTTAAACACATTTCCAGGACTCCCTTGCAGCTCGGATTTAGCTGTGATGTCAGCTCTCCAAGCAAAACTAGTTGAGGAACTGAGGCGGGGTGGGCAGAGGGGTGGTGTGTGAGGCAGCTGTTTGCAGGGGTGGGTGGTGGCCAGCATGGGAGGCTCCGTGGACAGGCACTTGTCGGCTGCTGGCCTCCTGCAGCGGCCTGGGCAGCGTGGATTCGCGGCCAGTTTTGCGGGGTTTTCTAGACGCTCGATCTTGGAAATCTTTGGCTTGCTCCTCAAGCCTCTCCAAGGATTTTGAGAGCAGGTAATCCCTGTGTTAGCGCCCCTCCCACAAAAGCCAGCTACGCAGGTCTCCTTTCTCCTCGAGTGCTTCCTGACTAATCCATTTGGACGAGAGGGAGCCTTTTATCACTAAGACGACAGACAACAGGTGTGGCGAGGACGTGGAGAAAGGGGAACCCTCGTGCACTCTTGGTGGGAATGCAGACCGGTGCAGCCACTGTGGAAAGCAGTGTGGAATTTCCTCAAAAAGTTAAAAACAGAGCTGCCATATGATCCAGCAATTCCACTTCTGGGTATTTATGTTAAAGAAACAAAAACACTAAGTCCTAAAGATACATGCACCCCTGTGTTCATGCAGCGTTATTCACAACAGCCAAGGCCAGGAAGTCGCCCAGGAGGCGTCTCTCGACGAGTGGATGAAGAAGACAGGGTGCGCCTCTGATGGAATATCACTTGGCCATGAGAAAGCACGAAATCTTGCCATCGCGACAGCATCGACGGACCTAAAACTACTGTGCTAACTGAAATAACCCAGACAGAGAAAGACCCACACTGCACGATTCCACTCATCTGTGGAACCTAAAAAACAAAACGGACAGAACAGGGAGAAACTCACAGAGACTGAGAACAGACTGGCAGTTGCCAACGGGGCAGGTGTTGGGGGGTGGGCAGAACAGGAGAAGGGGTTGGGAGGTACAAGCTTCCACATCCGAAGTGGTCCCGGGGATGTGGAGGACGGCGTAGGGGACATAGGCGACAATGTCGTAATGACTGCGCACGGTGACACTGGGCGCTGAGCTTCATAAGGTAACACACGTCCAATCACCATGCTGTGCACCCGAAACTAATCAGATACCGTGTGCACCGTATGCCGGAGACAAGTCAAGATGCACTTTTAAAACTTGAATTAAAAGGAAAAGAGGAAGCGGTGCTGGCACTAAGACGGTGAGCACAGGGCCGGGCGTGACCTGTGCTCCCAGTGTGTCCGTCCCCGGTCCCCAGGAATTCTGGCCCCATGGCAGGGAGGGGCGGGGAGAGACATCGCTGGGTCTCCAGAGCTTGTGTAGCTGGAACCCCAAACATCGTGAGGCCAGCACCCACGTGGCCTTGCCCCACTGAAGCAGGCAGGCCAGACCTGTGGGAAGCGGGGCTGAGGGGACCCTGGGTGGCTGGCCCCACTGGGAAACCACCAGCCATGCGAACAGCACCCTTGGGACAGCACGAGACCCCTGGCCTCTCCCACGGCTGCTGGCAGTAGGGGCAAAGCCACGTGACGGTGCGTGATTGGGAGGACCCCATCCTGTTCAGGGTGTCATTCCTATGCAGGCAAACACCAGCACTGACCAAGCGCTTGGGGTCCAGGGTGCTCAGGGGAAGGAGGGCTGCGGTGAAGGACGCGGGCATCCAGGGGAGCTGGGGCGGCACCCTGACACTGCTGCATGAACTGCAGTGACTTGCTTAACTCCACTGAGCCCCCGGTCCTCCGTCTGTCACGTGGGCACAAGGACAGGCCCACTGCCCGACGGTGTGAACTCAGTGAGTCAACCTAAGCTGCGCTGGGAAGCACCCTGCCCCCTGTGGCAACCAGGGCCAGGAGGAACCACAGCACCCTGCTCCCCCAGAGGGGCCGGCGGGGTGCAAAGCTGGCCCGGAGGATGACACGCCCGCATCTTCCCAGAGCCAGGGGAGCCAATCCCCTCCAAGATTATAATCAGTCACCCCAGGGCGTGTGACGGAATTCAGAGCTAGTCAGCGCTTCTGCCAGGGCAGTGCTGGGCAAAAGGGGTGAGAACGAGGCTGGTGGCCTGAGCACAGCTTAGCGAGCCTCGGTCTCCTCACCTAGGAAAGGTGGCTGCGTGGCCACCCCAGGCCACAATGAGAATGGATGTGACCGAGGACCTCAGTGTTGGCAAAGAAAGTGTTCCATACTTCAGGGAAGTTTCAAGAGCAGCCACCGGGTACCACAGGGGCGGGCTGCCTGTGGTCCTGTCCTGCCCACAGCATTTACTTCCTGGTGACCTTGGGCAAAATGGGTTCACATTCCTGGGCCTCGGTTTCCTCATCCGCGGCTCCAGGACAGATTTGCCTCCTGGTGCCAGAAAGGCCGAGAGGCGCCACAGGCAGGAGAACGGCTACCGGGGCCCGGAGACCCAGGCCGACCCAGGGCACAGCCAGGATGGCCCACTGCGGGCGCCCTGGCCCTCAGCTCCCTCTGCCCAGCGGGCGGTGGGGGCTCCCCAGGAGGTGATCACCATGGCTGTTCAGTAAAGGGCCGCTGGGGAGTCTGTGGTTCTGCTGGACTTGGAGAGATTTGATCGGAAAGTGCCCGTGACCAGACCGTCCGCAGAGCCCTCCTCCTGACCGCCGGGTCCTGGTGCTCCTGACCCCCGGAGCCACAGAGAAACACAGGAGTCATCCCTCTGGCCATGTGCTTCCTGCACCTGCTGGGTCCCAGGCCACGCTGCCACGGATGCCCACAACAGGCCGCAAACTGGAGACCCTCCCCCACATTACCGATGAGGACACTGTGACCCAACAAGGTGCAATAACCAGGTTCCCACGTTCGCTCGGGAGTCAGTGGAAATAATAGAGGCGTTTGGGAAGGGGTGTCCCAAAGATCATTAAAAGGAAAGAAGAAGTGGAGGCCCTGAAGGGGTCACCCTTCAGTAGCTGCTGGTCCCTGAGCAAGCCCTGTGTCAGGCACGTCATCCCATCTCAACACCCCCACACCCCCAGAAATGCAGGTCACCACGCGCACCTCAGAGGAGGCAGCCGCTGCCGGAGAGGCAGGGAGCAGGTGCCAAAAGGGCAGCAGGGACGGGGACCCGCCACGAGTCCAGGACAAGCGTCTCCCGCCAGGCAGCCGGGCCCTCTGCCTGCACAGAGCACGGACTTGGGCCTCTCCAGAGCCCTGGGTGCAGACTCCACCCACCAAGCTTAGAATGAGTGAACAAACCAACAGACAAACCAAGGAATAAATGGATGAATGAATGAACGAACGAACAGACGAGCAAGCCCTCCCCCCCATGACGATAACTGAAGGGGAACCAGAGTCCAACAGCTCAAAACCTGTGCTTCTGAAGTTCAGTCTTTCACAGCCACTGCATCCGGGGAAAAGCACCGAGAAATGAAGCTGTTTGCAGGCTGACTGGGCAGTGACCGGATGCCAGGAAGAGGGGAGGGGGCAGGGAAAGGTCACGGAAGGGGAGACTGTCCAGTTGGCAGCACGCTGGCCGTGTGGGAACGCAGAGTTCAGGACAACAAAACCCGGCGGGGGCGCAGGGGCCCGTTCTGCCTGGGAGGGGTCTGCCCCAGCCAGGCCTGAGAGCAGTGCAGACCCGGTGTTCCCTCTGGTCCCTGGGTCCCCACCCCACCCCCCGGCACCAAGTTCACAGGGGCAACCAAGCACTCGATGCATCTGGTCTTCCTGAACAGCCCGGAAGGAGGCACACCGCCCGAGCGGTTTGCAGACAGGACCCTGAGGGTCAGAGCAGCTGGGACCATGCCCCACGTCACGCAGCTTCAAATGACAGCCAGATTTTACCCTGGATGTCCAGTCCCAGAACTGCATTCTTGACCCTTTAATAAGCTGCCCCTGCTCCTGAGGGCCCGCGCAGTAAACCCCATGCGACCCAGGGACAGCCTGACTCTCAGGCAGATGCCGGAGGGCACACTCTGGCGAGAGAACTTTGCCACCCCCGGCCCACCCATGTCTCATTTAGTGGCTGCTGAGGCTCTCAGAGGGCCCCGCACTTTGCCCCTCAACAGTGCACACCCCCATTCTGCCCAGCAGCGCCCTGCAGCCCGGCACACCATGGGACACGAGACAGGCACTCTCGGGAGGCTAACACCCCCTTTTTCCACATGCACGGCCCCCGCCCTCTGCACAAAGCCCCTCCCGCCCCTTCCCTCAGCGCAGTCCTGGCCAGGACTGACTTTGGTCTCCCCGTCCCACAGGCAGGGAGGTGGGGAGTCGGGGAGACCAGGCAGTGACCCTACTGCTTCGGTCAATTATGCCTGTGCTAGCAAGCTGTGACGTCATCCAAAAGCAGAGTTTCACACGCATCCAAGTCTGCACACCCACGTGCACGCTTCTCATCGGAGGTGCACAGCCCGAAGGAGGGGGCACCTGGTGTCCCGCTGCTCACGTCCCCCTGGCGTCACCTCACCTGTGCACCGGGGACAACTCCAGCCTGTGCTCCGTGCTGTGTCCCAGAGCCCCCAGAGGAGCAGAGCCTCAGTGCCCACCGTGGGGGCCAGCTTGACTGCGCTCACTGCCAGCACGGCCCCCGCTGGTTCCCCGTTCCCACCTCGGGGTCTGCCTCTGGGGGGCGGAGCCACCAAGGGAAGACAGGCGGGACTGCGCCCAGGCGTCCTGCTGGTCCCACCAGGCCACGCGCTCAGCACTCACGTCCCTCGTCTCCGTCCACCTGCCTGCCTCGCGCGCTGAGCTCACGTCTCCTTGGCCTGGGTGACGCGGTGGGTGCGTTTCATCGTCACTGTTGAGCATTTGCATCTGTTCCATGTCCTCCCACATGTCCCTAAGGGCGTTGGGACCTGACCTCCCAGACGCCATTTCAAACAGCCTCCTCTCCACTCACAAAACTGAGGTCCTGAAAGCCAGTCACAAGGACTGGAGAACACAGCTAGTCCCGTGTCCCTGGGTGGGGACCCGGGGACCGCACTCCACGACTCTGCTCCATGCGGCAGCCTCCACCCCTGCACCCTGCCACGTTGGTCCAGAGCTTGAGCACGGGAAACACCAGCCTAGGGGGTGAGCAGAGACCCTCAGGAAACCTTTGCAGGCCTCTCTGTGACCAAGCGTCCCCCCCCCCCGCCCCCTGCAGCTCAGCCCACGCCCGGAAGGGTCAGATCAATCACTTTTCCTGGGTGGGCTCCCCTGCTGCAGGTGGCACTGCTCTTCCATCGGCCCACCCCCTGGAGATCCCTGGCCCCATTTCACACCAGTGGGGCGCCCCACCTCCTGGAAGGCACCAGCAGCTCCGGGGTCGGGGGTGGGGGTGGGGGGGGCCCTGCTGGCGCACGTGCCAAGGGATTTATGGCTCTTCCTAGCTTGTTCCCTTCAGTTCTCCAGAATGTGAATGTGGCTGGGTGCGGTGACGGAGAGATACGGGCTCTGCCGCCTTGCCATGCACCCAAGGGGGCCGTGTTTCCCCGACTCCCAGACTCGAGGTTACTGTCTTCACAGCTCAGCACCGTCAGAATGGGCACGCAGCTCATCATCAGTGACGGTCTCCTCGGCGGCGAATAAAATAATGCTGCAGCTCAGCATGCGTCTCTCGGAGAGGTTTCGGGCTGAACGAAACATGGCAGCTGGAATGCCGAACCTCGGCAAGGCAAAGGCGGCGAGCGACTCTCGTCGTGCCGGCCGAACCTCTGCCTCTCCTCGTCCAGATCGGCTCGAGCAGCTTCGCATGTGATGGTGTGACAATGAGAATGAGTCCTTCAAAATGGGCTTGCACTGGCCCTGGCCGGTGTGGCTCAGGGTTAGAGCATCGTCCTGTAAACCAGGAGGTCATGGGTTCGATGCCCAGGCAGGGCAAGTGCCTGGGTTGCCTGGTTTGCCTGGTTTGGTCCCCAGTTGGGGGGGAGGGGGGCGTGTGAGAGGCAACTGATTGATGTTTCTCTCCCTCGCTTCCTCCCTCCCTTCCCCTCTCTCTAAAATCAGAATGTTCTTAAGCGAGGATAAAAAAATAAGTAAAATGAAATGGACTTGCACTGGAGATGAGAACTCGTGCTGGACGGTTAATACAAGTCAGCACAGATGATGCTGGTGAGTCCAGGGCCCTGCACACTACCCACACCCCATGTTCACACACACACCCACGCGTGCACACAGGGAGCATGCAGATCTCGTTACTTGCATGCTCAACACCCCAGGGACCTCCCTGTTGCACCTGGGAAAGGCCAAGCCTCCTTAGCAAACACCCAGAGGCCACCAGCCTCCTTGACCTGCCCCTGCATCCTCAGTCCCCCACTAGGGTCCGCAGCTCCCTGCGCCCGGGACACTGTTTCCTGCCTTGGCCCCTCTGCACAGGCTGGCCTCCTGGCCCTTCTCCGGCTGAGAGCTTGCATTCACCCTCCAGGACCAAGGGCACCCAGGGCTCCCCACCTTGCAACCACCAGCCATTCAGCACCTACTGAGTCCAAGCCCTGCCCCAAGCATGGAGGGAGGCCCAGCAACACACAGGCAAGGAGTCCTGCCTGGTGCAGCTGGCCTGCTATGGGCGGGGGGGGGGGGCACACAGTGCACAGGACGACTCAGTAAATCGTGTCTCAGACACAAACGAGGGCTCTGGAGCGAAACCACTGGCCTGAGAAGGGGTTGGGTGTTGGCATTTCAGGTAGCGTGGTCAGGGACACCCTCCCGTGAAGGTGACGCTGGGGTACAGAGCTGAAGGAGGCGGGGCAGGGGAGGGGCATTGAGGCAGGAGAACAGCAAGCACGGAGGCCTGAGGCCAGACTGTGCCGTGGGTTCAAGGAACAGCAAGGAAGCCAGCGTGGTCGGGAGGGAGAAAACCAAGAGATGAGACCAAAGGAAAATGGAGACTGTAGGATCTTGCGGTCCACTAGGACCATGTGGCTCTTTCTCTGAGACAGCTAGAGAGCCAAACAGGGCTCAGAGGACAGAAGTGACATCCTCGAAGCAGAGGACAATATGGGCACAGGATCCCTTCAGCTGCTGAGTGCAGAACAGAGCAGAGGGGCCAGGGCAGGAGCAGCGAGGCCAGACAGCAGGCTGTCACACCACCTGCCTGCATGACAGCACTTCCCACAGCAGCCTCACCCCGTGGAGTTTGCCTGTTGTCACTGTGGAGATGCCCTCTTTCCCTAGCAAGGGCCGCGCCTCACCCTCCTGTGTCTGCCCAGTCACACGCCGGCGTCAGGCGTAGGCGTGGGCGTGAGTGCACTGATGCGTGAGTGAATGGGTGCTGGCCAGGACACCATTCCTGGACACAACCCTGGGTTCCTCCCGGCACTGGGGGCCGAGGCCCGTGCTGAGGGGCTGGCTTCCAACCATGAACCTCTCTCCCCAGTGGGGTGCCTGTTACTGACCCAGAAAATAAAGTATTTTTTTCCTTAACCTCCTTCCAGTCCTGAAATTTCTTTCTACTTATTTTACACTTGGTAAAAGTCTTCACAAAAAGAAGGCTAAACCTCTGTTCTGGTCTTCACCCCTTGACAGCGGCTTTAAAGAGAATGGCTGGCTCTGGGAAGGATCTTTTTTTAGTGGAGAGGCACGTTTTAATTTTAGGTTAAGTGTTCTAAGCAACCGCTTTCTTAGCAACCATTAGTCCCGGGGTGATGAGACAGATACCCAGCTCGCAGGAGATGTGGGGTTGGAGCCTGTGAGTGGGCAGGCAGGACCACGGAGCTCCGGGTCAGAGGGAAGGGGTCCCAGCACTGGGGGGGACCGAGGCCAGGTCACACTGTGCCACAAGGCATCACGTGGTGCCAACAGAGGGGCTGGCCCAGGTGGCTTGCAGCCCTTGCTGGAGTGAGGACCAAATCTGGTCGACTCACCCCGGGGGGTGAACGCACCCAGAGGGCAGTGTCGTTGTTTCCAGCGCCGAGGGGTTCGGCACGGTGCACCCACCTACGTGAGCATGCCGGGAGCTCCGTGCAGGCTGCTCTGTGGCTGCCCCGGGCAGGCGGAATCCCTGAGCTGCACAGAGGTCTTTGGGCGAGAGGAAGAGACTGAAAATCCCATCGTATCAGTTTCCTAGGGCGGCCACACAAATTGCCACAACATGGGTGGCTTAGGACAACAAAAATGTGTTTTCCTCAGTTCTGGAGGCCAGAAGTCTGAGAGCGGTGCCCCTAGGCCGCAGCCAGGTGGGGGCAGGCTGGCCCCCCCGGAGCCAGGAGGGGGAGTGTGCCCAGGCCTCCCCTGGTGCCTGGGGCTTCCCAGCAATCTCTGGGGTCGAAGGAGCAACGCTCCATCTCCTCACGGCCTGCCACTCTGTGTCCCTGTGTCTCAGACCGTCCTCCCCCCCCCCAAGGACACCAGTGCTTGGATTTAGGCCAGCTCCTGTCATCCGGGTGACCTCACCTGGAGCTCCTCAGCTTAGTCACCTGTGCAAAGACTACTCACAAAGTGACTCACAGGCCCCAGGCTGAGGGCAGGGACACATACATCTCTTCGGGGGACACCATTCAGCCCACGACACCCGCCATCCAGCCAGTATGCCATGCACGGTGCCACCGTGGGTCCCATCAGCACTGTGCAGCCACCCCCTCCCCTGCCCCTACCGAGTCCAGGTCCCCCAATCTCTCTTGGCCACTGGCTACCCACCTGCCTTGCCTACTCAGGATCTTCGCTGTTTCAGAGCACCACAGTGCCCATGTGTCACCGAGGCCTGGCCCTAGCACCTGGGTGCTGGCGCCACCAGGCCGGCAGCCCAGGGCTCTTGCAGTCCCGGCACAGGCCTGGCAGCAGCAATGGACCCTAACGTCGGTGCTGAGTCAACTGCCCAGTCCTGGTTGCCGTCATCCAGGAATCCCCCTGCCAGGCCAGGGTCCCAGCCTCAGTCCTGCTCCCTCTCCTCCTCTCTACCTCACCCCCCCAAAAGGCCTCCCTCTCCTTCTCTCTACCTCACCCCCCCAAAAGGCCCCTCTGCCCTCAGGTCTTTAACTCAGCAATCATTTTGTACCCCACGCCCCAGGCTGGGCATCCTCCAGGCCCCTCCTCACGCTGACATGCCTTGCACTGAAAATTCCATGGGCTTGCTACCCTCTGCTCATGCTTGAAGACATGGTCCTGGCGTCACCTCCTCCTGGAAGCCTTCCCTGATCATTCTCCGCCCCTGGGCTGCATTGGCACTTCCTTTGAGCTCCCTCCACATCCTCAGCTCCCTTTGCTCGAAGCTGGTCCCCACTCACCCACTGGGGAGCCCTGAGGACTGCGCTGGACCCCACCAGCTGCACGGCCCCAGTGACAAGCAGCAAGGACGTGCCTGACATGGGCTCTCAGCAAGTCACCGTTGTTACTACTATCAATGATTCGGGCCCCTGTCTGCCTTGGGCACCAATGCCTTCAACTAGGATGGGCGAGAAGCCTGTGGGGGGGGTGACTGACAACAGGGGGAGCTATTTGAACAAATGATTATCACCTTCCAGGGAAATCGTCGCCATCTCCCCGCGCCTCCCCACTAAGGGCGAGCTATGGGAAAGGAAGAGAAGGGCAGGGCCAGCCGGGACGCCTGCTCGGACGCTGAGCTCAGGCCAATGCCACGCTCCCTCCACAGGTGTGTCCATTCAGCCCCATCGAGCATCCTCCGAGGCCATGGGCCATCCCAGCGAGACAAGACCCAAGGGACAAGGCTGGCTATGACTCAGCTGACATTTCAGGTTGGGCAGGCAACCAGGGTGCCCCACTAAGCAGCACCAGTGGGCTCCGGCTCCCCGAAGCAAATGGTCTGCAAAGTCTCCCGGCACAAAGGATCCCTACTCAGTCTGCCTTTCCTCCTTCCTTCAGCACGTGCCAGCCCCAGGCTGGGCCCAGGGGGCTGCCAGGACAAGACCCCTGCCGTGGGAGCATCTCTCCCGGGGGCCCTAAGCAGGGAGGGGAAGGACCCCTCCTCAAACCGGACCCTCGGAGCTAGACCATCATTAGCTCCACCACTACTGGGAGCTTCTCCAAAGACCCCTGGCTCTGCCCCTGATTAAGCAGGTGTTTTGTGCAAAATTGAACATAAAATCCATGAACTGAATCCACTGCTCTTAGGTAAAAAGGGAAAAAGAGTTGGGAAGAGTACAAAAATAAAATGATTTAAGAGGCTCAGGGGAACGGGAAGCGCCTCCCCGTCCCTAGCAAGCACTCCATCGGTCCCTGTGGGACTCATTTTCCCGCTGAATGAGGAAGGCGGTACCAACTCATTCATTCATTCGACCAATTTACTGAGAGGCTGTGAAGTGCCCTGTGGGGCTGCGGTGCGCTCACCGGCTCTCCCGAGGGTGACCCCAGCCTGCCACGTCTCCTGCCCCCAAATCTGTAGGACACCCAACAAACCAGCCACAGGGAAGAGGAACCCGCATCTGCGGGAGGGAACTGAGGCTTGGAGGGGGCTGTGACCCTGTCTAGCACCCCATCACAGTGGCCGGGCTGGGGCTGGACAGCAGCCACCCTGGCTTTGGCGTTCCAGGCTAACTGGCCATTCCCACGGCCAAGGCAGGAAGACCCTCAGACACTTCCTCCGAGGAGGATGAGCCACCCCGCCCAGGCTAGGCCACCCGATCCTCCGCAGCCTCCGCCTGGGGAGCTCAGGGGAGCTCAGCGTTTAGGGGAGCCAAGATCCAGCTCCTGAGTGGAAGAAAGGCCCCACCCCCCCAGCCAGCTCTGCACCATCAGGACCCTGAGTAAGCAAGGGGCTCCAGAAAAGGGGAGAGACGCAGGGTGGTCCTCTGAGCTGTAGCCCTGTCGGAGGCCAGGGAGGCTGAGGAGGAAAGGGACTGTTATCCAAAAACAGCTGCAGCCTGGGCCCTGGCCCTGGGCTGAACTTGGGCAGAGCAAGAGTGGGCCGAGCCAGCCCCCGCCCTCGGGGGAGCGGCAGCTCCCACAACTTGTGTCTGTATCCCAACACCCAACCCTGCGATGCGACCTTATTTGGGAAGAGTCTTTGCCGACGTGATTAAGTGGAGACTCTCAAGATGAGATCATCCTGGATTCCCTGGGTGGACCCTAAATCCAGTGACAAGTGTCCTGTAAGAGACCAGAAGAGGAGAAGACAGAGAAAAGGCCACGTGCAGAGGCAGAGACTGGGGTGCGTCAGCCACAAGCCCAGGAACCCTGGGGCCACCAGGAGCTGGGAGAGGCCAGAAGGACCCGCCCCTGGAGCCTGCGGGGGAGGGGGGGGGCCCTGCTGACAGCCTGAGGTCAGATGCTGGTCCCCAGCGCTGGGACAGTGGAAATCTCTCATTGGATTTGTGGTCCTTTGTTATGCATTTGAGAAAAGAACGACCTCAGGTTGGACTCGGACACGGGAGAGTGTGAGCAGACGGTCTCCAGATTCACTTTGCTGACATGCACCTGGCAAGCCCACCCCCCAAAGGGACGGGAGCCGCCAGAGCCAGGTGGCTCCCGTGGCCACAGTTACTGAGCGGTGTCCCAGAGGTGCCTGTCACGTGTGCCCAGTGGTCCCCATGGGAACCCTCAGAAGGACGGCCGCACACCCAGCCCCCTCCTCGGAGACCCTCCTTGGCCACGTCACACAAGTGCCGCAGTCACGGCCAGCCTGTCCCCTTGACTTACTTCCTCAGCAAGCCCATCCCAGCAGCAGCTACCTGGGAATCCTAGTGAGAGGCTGGAGAGAGGACAGGGGCCTGGGACTGCCTGTTACTGTTCCACCCAACTGTACAGGCAGGGCCCCAGGTGGGCGCAGGCCCTCGGGGCACCTCGGCGGGGTGGGCGGGGAGTACGTGAACAAAGAGATGGGAGGGAGAAAGGCAGCGGCAGCATCTCCTGCCACTCTTTGCAAAGAAGAACAATGAAGTGCCGTCTAGTTTCAGAAGGGAGAGAAATCAGGAGAGCTTCTTGGAGGAGGTGGCCTTTGCGACAGCCCCCCCCTCCAAAATGCTGAGCACAGACTGGCTGGGTGGAGAGGGAGAGAAGCGTCTGATCCTGCGTTTCCGCTGGGGTCCTGTAGAGTTTTCCTTATCCCCACGGCATTCACACCATCCGAGGAGGATGCTCCTTCCCCACAGACACCCACTCCTGGGGCCCTATGTCTTGCTCAGATCTATTTTGCACACACATAAAATATGTTTACCACTATCGGTTTTTTTCTCCTGGAATGAAATGCAATTTGCATTTCACACATCATACAAGTTCTCTGATCCACACATGTCACATGGAAAGGACTGTCGGAGCCTGGTCCACCGGGTCAGGACACAGGGAGGGCCACACCCTGGGGATCCTGGTCCCCCACAGCCTCTGCCCCTCTGTCACCGCAGGGAACGCCACTGTAGAGGCTAGTCCGATGCACAGCTTCTTCCCTTTCTTCTTTCTCAACCCGCAGGCTCAGGCGGCTGGATGAGGAGCCTGATTCCCGACCCGCTGTAACTGAATAATCAATTGCCGCTTCCTTAATAACTGAATTTAATGCAGAATATGTACAGCTGATCATTCAAGGGACTAATTTGCAAGTCAGAGCTTTTGAGGGATTGCTTAAAAAGGAGATCCGTGTGTTTCATAAACCTGGGATGGAGGGGAAGGAAGGAGTAACAGGAAAGCAGGGAAATAAATTCTCTCGGCATGATTTGCATTTGACAAATATCATCTCCTGGCCTGGCCGAGGCTACAGGATCTGCCTGGGCCAACAAGCCGGAGGCGTTACCTCTGGGGCCCTCCCAGAGCCTGGTCAAGCTGCCTCAGGAGCCAGATCCTCACTTCGGAGGGAGCCCAGGCCAGACACCGGCTCACACGCCCCACGTGGTTGCCTCCCACTGCGCTCCAACACGGGTCCAGTCCCCGCTCCCACTGTCCCCTCACACTGCACCCCTGCACACACCCCAATCAAACCAAGCTGCTTGTCACTCCCCACACTCGCTTTGGCTGTTGCTTCAGCGGGACATGCATTTCCATGCATCTTGAGCCTTCAAGACCCTGCTGAAATGCCACCTCTTCCAGGAAGGCTTCCTGGTTCCACCCTCCTCACTACCCTGTCCCCTCACTCTGACCACCTCTTCCCCTAAACCCTCTTCTCTCTCTCTTTCTCTCCCCCCCCCAGCCTCTCCTAGGGGGCAGGGTGCTTTTCTGCCCAGTTTAGGGGTACTATATTGGTGCATCACCTCCAGAACAGCATCGCAGCTCACCATCCACCCATTCATCCACTCGCTGCACACACCTGCTGAAACCCCGCCAGTGCCAGTCCCTGTGGGAAAAGCCAGCCAGGAACCACATGACACGCTTTGCTCACATTGCTCCTTCCATCCTCCCAGACCCATGTGCAGGCTCCATGATGCCTCCCACAGAAGGGTGCACGGAGGCTCACAGAGGTGGGAGTCAGGGTGCTGACCCAGGGCTCAGCAAAGTGAGTGGGATGTTTGTTGAGTGACTGCTGGACCAGCTCATGAATCAGTCTATTCACTGATGGACCAATCAAGGCAATTGGTTACAGTCTGGGGACTGGGCCTGGAGCCTCAGAGGCATTGGAGGGGGCCCAGGCAGATAGAGGAACCCCTGGGGACCTGCATCACCAACCCTCTTAAAGACAAAGCCAGCCTCCCCTAGGACAGTCAGCTGGAGGTCCTCAGGCACCCAGAGGGGCAGCCCCTCCCTCACTCACAGACAAAGCTAAGTTCCCACCTCTGGGCTCCCTGTGCGCTGAGTCCTGGAGAGAAAGGGAAAGGGCAGAAGGCTCCATCCGCCCTTCCCACCTGGGCCCTCCAGGGCCGTGGGGGTGGGGGGCAGCAAGCACACATTCAGGGCCTTCTGCCTTTTCCCCAAGTACGGCGCCAGCCCCGTTATCAGGGGAACCCTCGTCCCACCCAAGGGCTGGGTCACCCAACAGGGAACACACGGGCTTTAGAGCAGCCCCATCCAGGGGCACATCTCTGCTCCCTCCTCAGCAAAGCAGGGAGCTAGGGGTTCTCGAGCCTCGGGTTCTGGCCTCTACAAGGGAGAGAGAAGACGCTTCAAACCTCAGCAGGGTGTGAAGAATGCAGAGCTGGTGACAAGGATAGAACCGGGAACCCAGGTCACCTCCTCAGGGCTCTGGACCCTGGAGACCACAGGCCAGGCCTCTGCCTCCAAGAACAGACAGGCTGGGCAGGGCACAAGAAGCAAGGATGCAGCCACCACCGCTGAGCACGGGGAGGACACCCATCTGTGGGCAGGCCACCGCTCTCGCAGGGTCAGCCCGAGCCACAGCGTCCACCTCCTGAGCACCTCCCAAGCTGCAAGCCTTGCAGGCAGCCCCTCCGAGACCCCATGACCCCACCCGAGGGTGTGAATGTGGCCTGAGGACATCCCCACCAGGGCAGCCTCGGTTCAAACCTCCCAGGCAAGTAACTAACTCCCCGGACCTCAGTGCCCACTTCTACACAGTGGGTGCCGAGGGCGCCGCAGCACTGGGAAGAGGCCATGAGGTGGAACGAGGTGACACGTCCGTATCAACTGCTCCATGCCAGACACCGCAGGCTCCGTCAAAGGGCGACAGAAGAAGATGCAAGGCCAGGGGGACCCACAGAGGGGTGGACAGCACAGAAGCTAGGGCCGCCGGAAGCTAGAGTGGGGGGAGGCCACACCTGCCCCCTCCGTGCCTCCCAGCAGCCAGGGCCCAGGTGAGTGAGCACAGCTGCCTCCAAGGGCAGGAGCAGAGCAGAGGAGGGGGAGGCCGGGGAGAGGGACCCCCACGAAGTGTAGAGCACCTGGCACTCAAGAGCCTCCAACGTGTCCACCTCTCTTACTATCACCTCCTCTTGCAGGAGGCAAACCTGAAGCTCACACTCCCGGTCGGCAGAGGGGCCAGGATGCCAGCCCAGGCCTCCCTCTTCCCTACCCAGGTTCTTGCTGGTGGGCCCTGACCCCAGGCGGTCCCGCCCATGAGGTTGCAGCCTCTTGTAAAGGAACCGGGAAATCCTTCCATGAAAACATCCCTTCTGCCCTCGGGCCAGCTGTCCACCCCCAGGCCCCGAAGAAGAGTGGCCAAGGACTTCACGTTCTAGTGACATCCTGCTGCCTCTCCTGCCCACCCCTCCCCGCAAAGGTCATCAGATGTTAAAATGTCAAAACCTCCTCCATTCCAAAGAGGACAGAGAAGTTGCCACTGACCTTCTCCAATCACCAGCGAATGCCCCGGAGGCACAAAAGTGCTGGGTGACTGAGCTGGGCTGCCTCACTCCGTCCTGGCAGGAAAGGCCCACCGGGCACAACCTCGGCCTCCAGCACCAGATGGCCTGGGTTCAAAGCTCCACTCGGCCACTCATCAGCTGTGTGAGCTAAGCAAGTGACTTAACCTCTCTGTGCCACGTTTACCCATCTGTGGGGGGTGCTCAGCAGTCACCGCCCCTGCCCTCAGAGGGGTGCAGGGGTGAGTGGGCACCCCGCATGAACGGCAGCCCCAGGCAGGCCCTCTCTGCCCAGGCTGGTGCCGGCCGAACTTCAGAAAGACGTTGGGGTTGCTGAACTGCCGGATCATGTAGCCGCTCGTCCCCATGTGTCCTTCAGTGTGAACCCTCTGATCCTAGGACTTCAGAACACCTGAGCTGGAAATAAGCTGTCACTTTGATCGGTACAGCCCTTACACACGGGTAATTCCCTCTCTGGCCCCCGGGCGGCCCTCTGACCGAGTGTCCGGAACTGGGGGACATTTAGCTACGAACCTGCAAAGGAAGAGGAGGACTGGGCTACAGGGGACAGACGTCAATGGGTACAGCACCACCAAAAGCTGCAGGGCCAGACTGACCCCGGAGAAGAAAGGGCCTCAAACAAGGCTGCTCTGCTTACCGCGGGTCGGGGAGGCAGAAGAGGCTGGAAGGCGGAGGTCACGAGGAGAAACCGGCCAGCAGTTGCCGGGGCGCCGGTCAGGCCAGTTAAATCAAGTCAGGGTTGAGGCGAGGGCCGGGGTCCAATGGCTTGACCTCCCAGGGGGGACCCAAAACCCTTTCACTCAAAAGTGGGGCAAAGAGAAATGTCCGGGGCCCCTTGAGGCAGGAATTCCCGGACGGCGGTACCGGCGCAGCGCTGACTCAGGCAGAGAAGAACGTGGGACCACGGGGGCTGGTGACACGAGGACAGGCTGATGTTCAACCAGGCTTTGGGCGCATGGGCCCCACCAGGCCTGCCGTCTCCCCGGATCCTCCCCATCGGCTCCCTCCCGGCTCTCGGGGAAGGCCTCGGCGCCCTGTCGGGTCCGTAGAATTGTTGGATGTCGCCAGGAACGGTCACTGTTCCTCCCAGCTGACGCCGGACTCGATATGTGAAAGAATTTCATAACTTTTTGTTCGGAAAGCCGGACAAATTGAAAACTGATGTCAGAGCCTGCTAGGAGTGATTTATCCTGAGCCCTCACCCTAAGCTAAAGTAAAACTCCACATGCCCAGAGGGAGGGGGGCCCATCAGAGACTATGCAGCAGGACAGGCGGGCCAGCCTGCGATGTCACTGAGGTTCCGACCCCAGATCTGTGAGTCCTTATCTCACACACCTTCGTGAAACCAGAAACGCAAGCCCACCCACCCCGCCCCATTCCTAAGACTGAAGGAAAAGGGGAGCCCGGAGTTTCTGACAGCGCCAGCTGCCTCCATGGCGGCAAGGCTCCCTCACCAAGGATAAATTCAGATCTTAAAGTGCTTTCTCCACAGATATTAAAAGGAAAAAGAGACCCGCAGCCATCTGAGCAGATCAATTTAACTTACTCCAACTGTTCTTTTCTAAACCAGGGAGCTCTGCCCTACGGTGCCTGCCTCGTTCTGTGTGTGTCTGCCTTACGGTTGGTCACGTGCCTTGTGGCATTTTCCGCCTCCAGATGGATGTGGCAGGGTTAGAACAAATTAAGAGGAGCGCTATTAAACCGGCTTAAACAGAGAGCGCTTCTATGAGATTTCTCCAAAACGTATCAGAAACTAACCCACATGGTTTTCGGAATCACGTGACCTGGGAAATATGTGATAGGGAAGCCGGCTTGAGTTTGGTGTGGTGAGATATGCATATCTTTAAGACCATCGGCATTAAATAATACTTTTGTTCTGCCGGGGTTTATTAGCTAAATAAGCTCACGTTATCGCTGTTGCAAATTGTCAGCAAGAAAAATAACTTGGCCTGATAAAATTTTCGTGTGTCATCTGAGCTTAATTGTTAGGAGCGATTAGATTAAGCAATGGAGACGGGGTTAAAAGTTCCTCTCAGGTTAACTGTTCAGCAGTAACCATGCTGTATTCTTAAATGGTTTTACAAATCTCTTGGGTAACTTGAAACTTTAAAGTTTTTGCTAGCTAAATTCAATAATGTATATCCGTTAAATGTCTAGGCCATTTCTAAATAAAATAAAATAATAAAACACTTTCCAAACACGGGTTTATCTACTGTCTGCTCACTACAGAGAAACTAGAGATATCTGGGTCCACCAGTAAACACACCTGTGCCACATGAAAATATCGTGCTACAAGGAAACACATTTTTAGAAATCGCTCAATGTGCTCTTAAATGTATCAATGTAAACAAATTCAGACATATTGCTAATTGCTGACTTTTTAGTTGTCACTAAAAATTGAGGTTCGTAAGCGTTCAGACAGCTGATTAAGATGGAAAGAAACTGTATGTTTTTAGTAACAGAAGGTGTAAAGTACGGAAATGCACATTTTGAAGGCATCAGAAGAACGGAGTTTGCCCTAAAAGCACGCCGGCTCTTTCTGGACGAGTAAGAAGGGAAAACAAGGCAGGAGGAGCAAGAAAGCCGCCGACAGGCCATGGAGGCCGCACGCACCTGCAGGTCAAATGGAGTAAGACTGAGGTTTAACTACGTCAACGAGTTTAAGCATCAAAAGTAAGGCGATACAGAACAAGAGTTTGGTTCTTTTCCCTCCATTAAAAAGAAAAAAGACTTTTTAAAAAACATATTCTACTCCAAATAAGATATTATAGAAAGTTTCCTACCCAGAAAGCAAAGATTCAATGCTTTAGTAAAACAGTTTTCTTCTATCTTGATTAGGTCCTTGATTGTTCAGAAAACAATTTTCTGCATCCCAAGAACTAAAGTTTTGCTAACCTGCATTTATATTACATACATTTTTATCGTCACTTCAGGTAAATTGATAATTTAATGTTGTTTCATACTGACGTGATCTTTTTGGTCGAGCGTGTTTGACAAACTTCCCAGGTTCCAGTTTTAACAGAAGGCCTTTCCCTCAGACTAGAAACAACTTCGGGTTGTTCGGATGGACCCCGGGAACCCCTCAAAGGATCTATCTGTGCCCTCTCCTGGCAAGGGGCAGGTCGCAAACCAATAGGACCTGCTCCCTCTGTTTGAATCGCCCGGAAAGCTGTGCCAACAAAGGGAATAGCCACGTTGTGTTGTGTTTGTGTATTTCTTGTTGTCAAATGGACATTATGTATCAGCGACTGTGTGGAATCTCCAGGAGTCCCTGATACAATATACATGGGCAATCCTATCTTAAAATAGTATGCTACATAGAAGCAACATCTTTGTAAGTCACAACCAGGTCTGTAACCAGGTGGCCCGGGCTGTGTCCCCAGGTACTCATTGTTTTACTCCTGCTGCTTTTTTGCCAGTTGTTCCCTCCCCAGAAAGACCCAGGAAAAGGGCTCCGAGTTACTCTGAAACAGAGTTTTCTGAGAAGAAGCTTTCGGATCACGCCTTTAAACCGGATGGAGATTTATGAAGCTCGGGGGAATAACTGGACTCGTGAGCTGTTGGCAAAAGATCGAGACAGACAAGAATTCACTCCGTGGGGCTGAATGGACTGAGGATGGTTATAATTCGCATAGCCTTGTGTTGGAGATGCTGCTCCTTTTTAATCTGTTTTCCAGATACAAGGAAACTTGTTTTCTCTCAGCGACGTATGATTTAGAGCAATCTGGCAGATTGTACCTTTGCAAGGAAACACTGACACATTTACGTTTTCCTCCCTACCTGATTCCTCTAGAAGTCTGGAAACTCTTCAGGGGCGAGTCTTCCTATTTTCACAGTAATATGTCTGTTTGCATAAGTTCAATAAGAGCCTGTTATTGTTATAACAGGACACTGGTGGAAATTGGTTGATCACCAAACTTTGCCTGGGACAGACGTGGACTCGGACATGACCAGAAAACTAAAGCGTTAAGATTGACTGGAAGCCGATGAGGGCTCCTTGCGGAAACCGCCCGAGACCCGACTTCATGGTTCCCGGCGGCCTTCCCGGGTAAGGGACGAGGGTTGCTTTCCTGGGAGATGGCAAAGGAAGACCCTGATGACATCATGGGGGCCCCGAGAACCTGAGGAACCCACCAAGCCCACAGGAGTTGGAGGCAAATGCTGAAGGCAGCACAGCCCTGAGACCCTGATGCTCGGTGTGGAGGTTCCTTCTGCACCTACAGTGAGGCCGGTGCAAAAAGAGCCCACATCACCGATGACTATTCTTGTCCCATGTTTAATGCAACCAGGCCAAGTTCACTGGGAGTGGATTTATACAATGAATTAGTCTTAACTTGGCTATCTGAGACACTGCGGGTGATTTTAGGGAGAGAAACTGTTTCCACAGAAACCATAGCGCCCAATTGTGGACGTTAAATTCTAGTTTGGTTCATTGTCTTTAAAATCTCATTTTTCACCGGTGGACCGGACCACATCCTGAGTTTTTCTAACAGAACTGCTTGGCTGCAGCCATCCTCGGCCTTGGGGTAATCGAGAACTAAAACTGCTCCTTCTGAGCCTCACAGTTGCAGACCCCAGCTGGTGAACACAGTGTGACCTTCAGAGAAGTCACCCCAATGGGTCGCAGTTGGGCAGTTCCAGGGATGGAGGCCGTGGAGGCCCCTCGGAGAGCGCGCCCGAGCACCCGGTGCCGGGACGACCGATGGGGGCGGCTGGGCGGCAGGCCCAGGGCGTCTGTCGGATTGTCACCACCTCCCCTCGCTCCAACAAGGACGAAGCTCTGACCTACCCTCTGCAGGCCGCCTCGACGGGCGGTCTCAGACTTGCTCGTCATGCGCTCTGTCATGGAAGGTGTAAGCGCCCCGCCACGGGAACACTCATACACACACTCAGCTCACACTCACCCACCGACGGCTGGGCAGACGTCCCCTCACCCGCTCTAAGCACGGCGACCCCAGCAGCTCTGCAGAACTGTGGCATCGGAGACCCCGCAGTGACGCTGCGTGGGCATCGCATTCTAACAAGCCCCTCCCCCTCCAGCTTCACATGCCCTACAACTGGCCAAGGCAAAAAGTGGTGCTGAAACTCCCCTCTGGGCGGATAGCATTGGATACACTTCTTTATAAAATAAAAAAACTTGTGTGTTCAGTTCCCTAGTAAAATTTGATGACAACTCCTCACAGAACACATTCCTTCACTTCAGAGAGCCCAGAGACACAGCAAGAAAAGAGGGCAGCACTCAGCAGACGCTGCTGGAGAGCCTGGATCACGCCGTGCCTGAGGCCAGAGTTCTACCCCTGGAATTTTCCATTATGCAAAGTCATATGCCCCTCTCTCTCTTTTTTTAAATTCTAGTTTGACCTGGGCTCTGTCATCTGCAAATGAAAGAATATGACCCAAATTACATATGGAGTAGTACCCATATTACAGATGGAGAAGTGGAGGTCCAAAGTGCTCTCTTACCCCGAGGCCCGAGGCCTTTCGGAGACAGAGCAGGGCAAGGCCACTGCAACTCTTGGTCCGTGTCCCCACCCGTGTTCCACACGGCCGATGGCCCTGGCTGTTGGCCCACTGTCCCCGCTCCCGCCCTAGGGCCCTGGCAGTTCAGGCACCGCCTCTGAGATGAAAGGCCACCTTTTCGCCCACCGTCAGTGACAGCCCGGGAGCCGCTTACCAGGCTGCAAAGCCAGAGGGAGCCCACTGTGCTGGGCAGGCAGACGTTGGTTTAAAATCCCCAACTGCAGAGGCAACAGCCCCGCACGCCCAGGTGTTCTCGGACTCCACCCCCTCGCTCCTCAAGGACATGAAAGGCCTGGGGCCGCCGCACCACCAGCCACGCTTCATACCAATGCCCTGGACGTCCGCCTCTCGGCCGGGGAGGTTTGGAAGATAATTCTTCCACGGGATCCAAAGATACGTCCTGGGGACATAAATCTGAGGGAGTCTCTATGGAAACACACAAACCCATGTTGTTTTTATTAACACTCGCAGCGAAACGTCTCTGGATAACCCGCTGGCACTAAACCACACCAGAGCCGGCGCGGTTCCCGTTAGACAGAGTCTGTGGGGCTCTTAAATCATGGTTGGAGCAGCCTGCAGGAAAGAACCCTTCAAAGTCGGGGAGGCCCAACGACGGGACGGTGCGGGTGACGCAGCCCTTTGCCGTCTCACGCCGGACTCGCCCTGGCCGGCCCGGCTCCGGGCCGAGACCTGCGCAGGAGCCTGCAGGATGTGCAGAGTACGCCTCAGGGGGTGAGCCCCGGGCCTGCGGGGCCCAGAGCTCTCCTGCGTTGCTCACACACACCGGTGCTGCAGCGGGGAGGAGACCTGCGTTCAAATCCACCCCACCCCACATCCTGCCTGTGAGGCCTCAAGTGGGCTCCTTCCCCTCTGCACCTCCTCGTCTGTGAAGTGGGTGACCCCGTGCCAGACACTGCCGGGTGCAGGCTGTATTCTCATGGGGGGTCATCAAGGAAGGACCACCATCCTGCGTTTCACAGGTGAGAAACTGAAGGTCCAGAGAGGGCAAGTCGCCTGCCCAAAGTCACACAGGCAGGCCACACCCCCAATGTCACCATGTCAAAGTCAGAGGGCCTTCCAGTGCCCCACACCGCCAGATGTGGCTGAGCGCTCTCCAGCCCGCAGCCCCCTCCTCTTCCCACCTCTCCTCGGGCTGGCGTGGTCACGGGGCTGCCCTGCGTCACGGGAGGGCAGGCGGGCGCCCCATCCCAGGAGCTGGCCACACAGAGTTGGCAGCTGGGCTGGAGTTGGAGCTCAGGGCCTCCCAGCCGGGCCTCCACCCCAGGTCTGACACCCCTGCCCAGGGGTGGGACTTTTTAGGTGACAGTACAGACTTGACCCCTCTGGGGTCAAGATAGCACTGTCCTGGGGCCAGATTCCAACCAGAACAAGCCATCTGGAAGGGCTTGTAAAGCAGTCACCCACGCACCTCTGTGACCCCTGAACCGTCCCCCAGGGAGGATGCCACCAACAGCACTGTCATGTCCGGTTGTAAGGGGAGACTGAGGCCAGCGAAGGTAGGCGCTCAGCCACCACCTGGTGGCTGTAGACAGCACAGCCAGACCTCCCCCGTCCTTTCAGGACAGCCCCCCTGGCCCCCCGGGCACCTCACAACACCCCCAGCCCCAGCACCGGGACCTCAGCTTTTCCGTGCGTGAGGAGGGAGGGTTGCCTGGCCCCCTCCAGCCCTTCGACACCCCCTGTGTTTAGGCCTCCGATCGTCCAAAGGAAACATGTAGGGAACGTCCCTGGGAAGATGAACAAATTCACGTCTCCGGTTTGTTTTAAGACGCCGCCGTTCAGGGTTGGCCAGACCAACCGAAACACTGTAAGGGCTGAAGAAATGTTTTTCATTATATTTTAAAGGAATGTTTGGGTAAAAATATCACATTGTTTATTCATTCCAATAATTTTCTTTTCTAAGTTTTCTACTGGAAAGACAATGGATTTCATTACCCAGAAACATTAAAGCTTCCACTACGTGCAAAACAGAGGAAGCCAGGGGCCTGCGCACAGTGTGGTTCTGCCACCCTGAGTGACTTCCTCTGAGAACCCAGCGAAGAACTTGTGTGCTCTGCACCCCGGCCACACGGTGTGCCCCCGCTCGGACTGATCTGCTGGTCCTGGGCCCCCTCTAGGGCCCTGTGTGCCCAGATGCCAGCTGGGAACATGCAAATGCGGGGTCGTCCCCCCCCCCGGGCATCTGCGGCTCCCAGAGCATGGTGCCCGCTGCTGCTCATGTGGCACTCCCTTCCTGGGTACACGCTGGGTGTCCTGTGGAGACGCCCAGAGAGGGGAGAGCACAGCAGGCTCCCTGGAAGAGGAGGCCATGAGTAGAGCCTAGAAGGATGGGAGGGTCCCGCCTGTGGAGATGGTGGGTGCAGGCAGACAGCTGGTGGAAAGGGACAGCAGGGTCACAGGGAATGAGTGCCGGACGGTCATCGTCATGACCACGTGGGTGGTCGATATGCAGCCACCGTGTGCCCATGTGGGAGGGACGCGGGGGCACCACACATGGCATCTCTCATAGGCAGGAAAGGTGCTCCCGGGGTCTTAGAACAGCAGCCTAAGACTCCCGTCCATCCCCGGCCAGCCCTGGCCTGTTGGTGCCTGAGTACCCACTGTCACCACTCACCACCCGCACAGCCGTCCCCAGGCACCAGCGCTTTGGCATGGAGCCACAGGCAGGGCCTGGGGGTCTGTCTCCTGACAACACCCTGGAGGGGCCCAGAAGCATATGGTCAGACTTCGAAGAAGAGCAGGAAAGAGCCGGTGGGCACCACCTCCCCTTTCACCCAGGAACCCTAGAACCTACAGGAGGAAAAGAGGCCACGGGGCACGTGGGGAGGGAGGCACTGCCGTGGTCCCGTTTCAGAGGTGAGGAGACCGAGGCGGGGATGAGCGGGGCCGTGTGGGTGGCGGCAGCCACAGCTAAATCCAGGACTCTGAGTCTCAAGCCTGAGTTCTTTCCGGGGGAAGCGAAAGGAGGCAGGGCGAACCAACCTGTTCTAAGCCGAGATCCCACACCAGGCCCAAGGCCACCGCCACCACACCGGGTCTGAAGAACCAGGCCCTTCCCCGACCACCCCATGGGGAGGCGCTGCTAGGCCCCGTTGTGTGGGCCAGGGAGGGTGGTACCCGGGACCAGAGGGGCTTGCTTCCCGGCTCCTGCAGAATTCCAGAGGGGAGTGGGGAGAAGCAGCAGGGCTGCCTCCTGCTGACCCTGCCGTCCACACACCCTTGGCTGCCCACAGGGCCACCGTCCCCGTCCACACCTATGGAAGCCTGAGCTAGGGGGCCAGGCGGGAGGCCACCTTGGACTCCCACAGATGCCTCCTCACCTCCCCCTCCCCACAACAAGGCAGGGGCCTAGACGCTGCCTTCTTGCGCTTCCTGTTGTTCCTACAGCGGGTGTCCCCTCCCGACCCTGTGCCCCTGAGGGCCGCTGTGGTGCACGGCCACCCTGCCCTGCACACACCCACTGAGAAGTTAGATGTAAGTGCGGATCCTTGACCGTGGGTGAGACTATAGGCCCACCCCTGCGCATATAGTGAGTCACCAAAGCTGGGGCTGGCCTTGGGGACCCTTTCCTCTGAGCCTCAGGCCTCCTGCTAGGCCTGGTGGGAGGGTAGAATGAATACGGTCCCCCCACTCCAGGCCCCAACTTTGCCCAAATCCAAGACCTACATCCAAACCCCAGCCCCTGCCGATTCTATTGCTCAGAGAGCAGCCCCAGTGTGGAGAGACCACAACACCGCCTATAGTGACCCACGACCGAGAGTGTGGTCCTCAGACTCGTAGGGGTGCTGGCAGGCTGGACCCAGGCCTCGCACCATGAGACAAAGTCCCTGGGGGGCAGACTCAGGCCCAGCCGCAGACCCCAGCTGACCAGGCCCTCAGAGGGCCAGGGCCCAACGCCTCTGGAACCCCCAGCACATGCTGTAATGCAGCCAGCCTGCTGCCAGGCTCCCTGGGAGTACCTGCTCGGCCAGTGCTTCCCCGGCGCTGAGTCCCGGGTAAGTGATATGGGGGTGGCAAGGCCAGGGGCACACAGACACATTCATGGCTAAGGCCTGGCTGAAGTTCTGGGGAAATAATGGGCTGGTGAAGGGTTGGGGGGGCAGGGGGCTTTGAGATGCGCGTGAGTCACACTGCCTCCTTGCCCCCACCCCCACTGCCGCCCTGCAGGGCAAGCACAGCCAGAAGGAAAGCAGAACGATCACCCCGAGGCAGGGGCATGGGGAGCTTCTGCAAGGAGCCCAGCCTGGCTGCAGAGGGCAGGTTGCAGACCTGGCAAACGCAAACACTGAGCCCACAGCTACAGCTGGATCCAGACAAACAACAGATGGCAGGGGGGGCTCTCAGAGTGAGCCGGCCCATGCGGCGCTTGGATTTGAGGTTCAAATGCACAACGAGGAATGTTTTTAATGTAAGGACATCCCAAACATCACACAGGACATCCTTATACAAGAAAAAGTTATTTGTTGCTTATTTGAAGTTGAAATGTAACTGAGCATCCTGGATTCTATCCAGCTGGGTCCGAAACCGCACCTCCCGCCCCCAGTCTCCGTCTCTGGGCTTCTCCTGGTCACTGTGTGGCCACCCCACCAGCTCTCCCTGAAGGAAGTCCCCCACTCACAGCTGCAGGATTCTAGCAGGGTCCAGGGCTGAGAAGGCAAGGTCACTAAAAGAGATGGTGTTTTGGTGACCCAGCATGACCTAGGCCGGGACCCAAACAGGACAGAGTGGGCAGGCGGCTGAGCTCAGAGCAGGGCTCCGCGCCTCCAGCCTCTGCTTATCCCAACCCTGAGAGCCCACGAGGGAGAAGTGACCGGGCAGAACAGGTTGCAGATGATCACATCTCATCGCCGCCGCTCCAGCCGGCAGGCTGCCCGTGAATTAGAGTCCACCCTTCATTCCCACTGGCAGCCTGGACGGCGCCGCATGGCGTATCACACAAGTTGTGGGTCCCCAGGGAGGGATCCTCGCGGTAATTTGCCGGTAAAACTTTCTTTGCAGAAGGAGAACCTGAAGAGAGGGAAGCTCTCTGGTGTTCCCCGCCCCCAGGGAGACCAGTCTTACATGCAGCTCCCAGACGCCAGTCCCTGTGGAGCCACGGCAACCCCTCGGCGCTGGGATCCCAACCACAGCCCAGGGAAGGGGGCTTGGAGAGGCCGGACCCCTCGTCCAGGCCCCACAAAGAGGGGGGCAGTGGCTGGAGCTCTAACTAGCACCCACGTCTAGCACGTGGGGACCACATGTCTGTCCGGGACCCCGTGGCGGCCAGTCCCGACCACAGGCAAGGGAAGCGATGCAGGGACCTTGGGTCCCACAAGTGGAGGAACAGTGTCCCTCTTCCCAAAACAGTTTGACAAGATAGTGAAGGGCAACACCAGCTTCGAGCTGCAGAGACAAAGAAACGAAAGAGCCACTTCTGTCCCCTGTTACCGCCTCGCTAACCAACAGCCGGCAGTGCAGCGTGGTCTTGGGATTTTGCGCCCAGAGCCCTGTCCTCTGCCTCCCAGGGCAGAGATGCCAGAGACCAGGCAGGCGGGCCCCGCTCCGGGAAGGCCTTTCCTACAGCCCGATGCGTCCCTTCATTGTCAATGGCTGTGACCAGCAAAGTCACTGAGGACCAGCCCGCAGGAGGACAGCAACCTGGGGCCAACATGCATCTGAGGGAGGCCACAGGGGTCAGAAGATCCCAAATGGAAAACCGAAGCCCTCCAGGAAATAGATCAGGAGAGACCAAGGAGAAGCGGCCACAGTAAGGGTCATAGGGGGCGGCTCGTTTCCAGCCCTGCAGGTTCCAGTTAGGCCTACCTGTCAGCGGGGCAGCTGTTTTGGGGGGAGGGCAACCCTCAGCAAGGGAGGTCTGGGCACCTCACGGCCCCCACCCTGCCCCTGGCTCCTGTCCCTGGCTCTTGTTGCTGGCCTCCATCCCCTCTGCAGAAGCCCAAAAGCTGCCAGTGGGTCCCTTTGGGCCCCGCAAGTGGGGCAGGGGTCTCCCTGAAACTGGCTGCAGCAGGTGGGCCCAGAGCAGGGACACAGGACCAGCAAAGAAGGGGGACACGATGTCAAGAAAGTGACTTGAAAGCAAGGAAAGGGCCACGGCCTGGAGAGGTGACAAGAAGGACACTCCCTGGAGAATCCCACGAGGACTGGGAGAGAGCAGGCAGACGGACCGGAGCAGGGCGAGGACGACGGGCCAGGGGCTGGAGGTCACCAAGGTCCTTTCCATCCCCAGGGCCGAGCAGCAGGCAAAACTGGGACAACAAGGACCTCGCCCCCAGGGTGATCTTTCCAGTTTGGACCTCTGACCTTTGCTCCCTGGAGACAACATCTAGGCCTCAGCTGTGTTTCAGCTCCAGGCTCAGAAAAGCGGCAAAACCAGACAAGTGACGGCAGTTGCCTCAGGACCAGCAGCCCCCTGCCCTGGGGCTGACCAGTCCCAGAGAACATGACCCTAAAAGGACACACCTGGAAAGCCGGTGACCTTTCTGCTGAAACTGCCCCAAGGTGCCTGCCTGCGAGAGGTAAAGCCCTGCAGACAAAGCACTGCCCTTGGGGACACGTCCCACCCTCCCCCGCAGCCACCCCTTCCTCTCCCCCATGGACCACGTCTCCTGAACTCTAAGGGTCCCCACGAGACTGCAACCAGGGGAGCGGCGGGCAGCGGCAGCTCGTCCAGGCGGGGCTCACGCCTGGACCTGTGCCCACAGTTTCCTCTCTGACTTCCTGGTGAGCTCAGGCAGCCCCGCCTGCGCCCTCCTGTTGCTTCTATGCCAAGCCCTTCCTTGCCTCACAGCCCAGACCGGGCTTTGGCTGCAGCCAGTAAAGTCCCGCTGGCTTTGTGGCACGTTGTCTATTGAGTGAAGTCTTCCTTCCAGAAGACAAGGACCCAGGTCTCGCTGTCTCGCTGACACCGGGCCTGGCAGTGCACAAAGCTCCTGACAGTGAGGGCTGGTGATGCCGCCATGAGGAGGCCGCAACAGTGCAGGGCGCTGGGCAGAGGTGGAGAAGAAACAGAGGACTCGGCCAGGAAGGACCCTGAGGGCCCAGCCTCCTCAGCTCCAACCCAGGAGGCCCAGTGAAGCCAGGGCTGGGGGAGAGGGAGCTACTCCCCAGGGTGGGTGCCTGGAGGCGACTGGAGCGGCATTCAAACGCACCCACCACAGCCGGACAGCAGAGGGCACTGTGCTGACCACACCACGCCTCCACCCAGCTGAAGACAGGTGCTCCCCCAAGACTGTGCCAGGCCCAGCTGCCACCCCCACCCCACCCTCTGTGCACACGCACATGCAGCCACCCCACTCCACATAGCAACCAAGCCGCTCTGGGCTGACAGCACCAGCCAGTGGCCGACAGGAGACTGGTGGGAAACCATGTCTCCCTGGGACCCCAGCTGCCACCCCGAAGGAGGGCGGCACGGGTACTTCCTGGGCAAAGAGCGCCGCCTCAGCCTGGATTCGGTCTCCTCCACAGCAAAGACACCTCCGGCAACACCAAAAGCCTCTGTGGCGCCTCCCCGGCGCCTCCCACACCACCGCCTCTTCTAGTCAAGCCCATTTCGCCCCCAGGCACAAGGATCCGCCATCAATACAATCGTTATTTATTCTTCTGAGTGCATCTGGTTCACTGAGCAGGCACGTTACACGACTCCATTCTGCCTCTGCGGACGTGACCCCCGCACGCCCGCCACGATTCCGCAGAAACCTGTCTCCGCTGCCAGTGGGTCGGGAGGGACCCTGGTCCCCGAGAGGACGCATCTCACCTCTCGGATGGCGGGCACCCACCAAGCCCCCACTGCACCTCCTGTTCATGCCTTTGAGCCCCTAACACTCCACCCCGCGTTGTCTCACTGGTTCCTTCTCTAACCTATAAGCACAGACCCCCAACAATGGCATTTCGGGCGATCGTGGTGCCATTCCTGGAGAAGTCCCGCCCCACACACACGTCCACACTGCCTGGGTAAGGAAACCGAGCACAAGCCCCGTCCTGGCCGGCATTCCGCCGCTTCCCACGAGCCTCCTCACAGGCGATCCGACGTGAACCCCTGCAAGTCCCTCTGAGCTTGGTGTTGTCCCTTTGCCGAGGGACGGGAGAGGCTCAGAGAGGTGGAGACCCAGGACTGAACGCTCCAGGGCGTGGAATCACAGCAGCACCTGGGGCACCAAGTGCGGTACCTGGAGCAGGGCGGCAGCTCAACAAAACCGCCGAGCGGATGGATGCTCGGAAACAGAAAGCACTGAATGCCGGAGTCGAGCCCGTCCCGGGGCCCCACTGACACGGATGTAAGTGGGTCCTCTCAGGGCCTCGCGAGGTCACGGCTGAGAGGGGCTCTGCGGCCGAGCTGGGAAAGGGCCGGCAGAAGGGCACCGTCTTCTCATGATGAGATCACCGTGTGCAGCAGCAGCCCTGTGGGCTGGGAGCCTTCCCTGGGCCTGGGGCAGAGGCCGTCTGTTTTCACTGCAATGAATTTGGTTCAAGTTGGGTTCACCGAAGACCAAGGTGGAGGCTGCCAGCGGCATCCACTGCCTGTCTGGAACCTCCCACCTCTATTTCCTCCCATGGCAGCCAAAAACAGCCACCCTCGGCCTAGGCGGCCACCGAGGCCAGCCTTGTCAGGACAGCCAAACGGTCCCACGGGCCCCCCACTGGTCCCAGGGGAGCTGTCTGCACCTAGAAAATCACAGTGCTTCTCACTTCGGCAGCCGGGAGACTTGCGTTCAGGCTCTGGCCCCTGGTAAACCGCCATGGGGACCACTGCTGGGTCCGAGCACACGCAGGCCCCTGGCTCCTGCCTCCCGGCCTTTGCACTCGCTGCCCCCGCCCCACCCCCAGCCCGTGACGTGTCCCATCACCTCCCTCGCAGAATTTCTCCAAGTCACCTTGACAGCCAGTGCCCCTCAGGCCACCGAACCGAAAAAGTCGGCCATCTCCATTTTCCATCATCTCCTGCTCCTCCCTCTCTGCTCTGTTTCGCCCGCTGCACGCCAGCACATACGTGGACGGCTGTGCGTGTGCGTGTGTGGTAGGTGCGTGCTTGCTCCCCTGCGGGCTCACAGCACGCCCCTTTTCCACAGGAGGCCGCAGAGGAGGGGGAGCCACATGGCCCATGTCCTGCCCCAGGACAGTGCCTGCACACAGCAGGGTGCGGGAAAGACTCAGGGCCCGGCCACACCTGGGGTCAGTGCTCTGTGGGTGCTCTCGCCTGGCTGCCAGTCAAATTCTGGCCCTGGCCACACGACCACATGGGGCTCGCCCAGCACAAGAGCTGCCCTTGGAACCCAGACGTGGGCAGGGGAGGTCTCGCCTTCACAGTGAACTCTGCCTGCCCCCCTGACGGCTCTGCCCACCGAGTGCTCGTCGGTGCGGTCCCGACCGACCCCAAGGAGCACGGCTGGTCCCTCGCCCCACCAGGGCCTGGCTTTTGGGGGCCACACAGGCAGCCAGACTGGACCCCGATGGCCCTGGGGGCTCACCTGGGCCCTCACCACCACCCTCCCCCCGAGGCACTGTTCCCCAAGGGGCCTGGATACCCAAACACTCCCCTCTAAGGGTCCCAGTGAGGGCTTCCCACCTACCCACCCTCTGTTTACACCAGAGACGCTCCTGCGGGTGGCTGAGAGGCAAGGCATAGGCCCCCAGGCCAGGGGCCACTGGCCCTCTGGGCAACCCCAGACAAGGGCCCACACCTCTCTGAGCCCCGTGGTTTGTTCTGCAAAGTGCATCCGTGCCCCAGCGTCTGCTCTGAGGATTACTGAAGAGCCCACATGGAAAGAAGAGGCTGGCCAGGAGGACATGCCCAGTGTCTCCCCCACAGCCAGGGATGCAGCTAACAGAGGCCCAGGCACCAGGGGTGGGAGACTGACAGCCCAGCCGGGCCACAGCAGGCATACATGACACCAGGCGTGCAGAAGCTCGGGCATCCTGGCCCACATTGCAAGGCAGGGCTGGGGTCTCCTCCAAGCCCCGGAGGCCCTGAGGCAGGCACACTGCCTAGGCCCCAGGGCTGCACTGCCACACAGCTGCCCAGAACACCCCAGACAGGTCGCTGTGCTGGCCCACCAGGCCGGAGAATACTCCTAGAAGTCCTCTGGCCAACACTCCCCAACGGCACCGGGCGTAACTCAAAGCCCTGCTTAGTCCCTAAAAACAGATTGCGATGTTGGCGACGCCGTCAGCTCCTCAGAGACTCGGCACAAAGACCTGGCTGGGGGTGGGGGGAGGGTCGGCAGCGTCCCTGAACCAGCCAGGCCAGCGCTGTTGCCTGCGGCCCTCGGCAGCTCGAAATCAGGTCAAGCTATCAAAGGAATCCACACACGTGAGGGTGATGGACAAACCCGCCGCTCCAGGGACAGCCCGAGTCCCAGGTCATCTTCCCTGCCGGAAATCTGAGTCATCATCCCTGTCCCTCCAGCTCCTGGGGAAAGGGGGCCCTGGGGGAGGGGCAGATCGCTAGCACTCCCTTCCCCGTGCCCAGGACCAAGGTGCACAGGCCCACCCACGGGCAGGCATGCTCCCGCCCCTGCCCACCCTGCCCCTGAAGTCCAGCCCCGGTGTTTGACAGGTGAGGACACTGCAGCCTAAGAGGAACACGGGACAGCGTCTCTCACTTCACCCTCAGATCCTCGCAATCACCCTGTGACGGAAGAAAGCATTGCAATCACATCTGTTCTACCAACAAGGAAACAGTCACGCAGAGGCAGAGCCTGGCCTAAGGCTCAGGCGGGAAGAGCCCGGAGCGGGACTCACATGCAGAAAAGAGGCTCCACCTCACCAGGAAAGCAGCCTCAACTCACAAAACAGGGGCTCGCCAACACTGTCTGGGGGCTTTAGATGCCCCATCCAAGAGGTGTCCACCGTGCGGTGCTCACCATCCTTATCCCGAGTCCTCCTCCAGGCCCCTGGCGTCTGCTCGCGCCCTGAACCCATGGGGTGTGAGCCTCGCTGACATCCTGGGCCCTGTCCTGGGGGGTGGGTGACAGAACAGCCCCGTGCGGCCACTGCAAGGCTGTGGGTGGTGCATTTGAGGTCTCCGTCCACCGTGGAGTAGGGGCTCCATTGTGACCAGAGATGCTCACAGATACGCTCATGGACTCCCATCCCCTGGGCCCAGCCCTCCCCACATGGTGCCCACACCTGGGGTGCAGCCCCTCCTACAAGCACTGGGGACCCCCACCTCCCGGTGGGGCCACACCTGTGTCTGACCTGGGCACCTGCACCAGGAGCTCTGACCTCAGATTCCTGGGTTCAACCCCCTCACTCTCACCCCCAGCCCCGCTCTCCAGGTGTGTAAGCCCAGGCCCAGACCTGCAGCCTTGCAGCTCCTCAGTCTCCTCTCTGTAAGGGGAGAGGGGACAATGACAAGAGTGCAACCCCGTGGGGTTGTCACAAAGAAGACCGACCTGTCCTATGGAAAATGCCAGCACAGTGCCAGGCAGGGCATCAAGGCTACAGTGACAGTCACCCTGTTGCTGCCCCGACACTTGCCACAGCCAGGCGGCAGGTCCCCAGAGGACCCAGCACCCCCAGGGCAGGTGTGAGCAGAGCCTCACCGGCCACCACTGGGGCCTCGCTGCTCCCCGAAGGGCGGAGGGAAGGCAGGTGGCCGCACAGCACGCCACCTCCCACAGGGACGGCAGCAGCTGGCCTGGCGGGGGCCCCATCGCCGAGGGCTCCATTGAAATGTCGGAGCAGAGCGGGAATCTAAAGGTCAGGGACCATGAGCCCCGGCGTGCAAGCAAATTAAGAGCTCAGGACCAGAACCCTGGGGGTGCTGTCGAGATGATGGAGTGGATGAGCCCACCCTCCCGGGATGCTGAGGCAAGTGACAACACACCGCGGCTCCCTCACCAACCAGTGCTCTCTGGGGCCCAGCTCCAGGCCACTGGCCCCGGGCTCTGGGCGGCGCTGACTGAGACCTGAGCCAACAGGACACCCACTGGCCAGTGTCCTGAGTGCCTGTGCAAGGGTGGGTAGGTGGGTGCCGTGTGCAGAACGGGAGGGCAGGCTCATCACCGCGCCACCATTGTCCACTCGGACCGTCCGCCACGCCGGCTCTCTCAGCTCCAGCCCCCTCTGAGTCCCAACACCCACGCAGCAAAGGGCGTATCACTCGGTTAGGATGCTTGTGATCTTGGTGATGAGGAGACCCAGAAGCAAGGAATGAGAACAGGAAAAGCCCACGCCTGGCGCTTCCTGGGGGTCTCTAAGATGTGGGGCAGATGTGGCACCACCCCAGCCACTCCCCACTGACCCGGGCCTGGCTGTGAACTCTTCACAGGTAAGACCCCCTCCCCTCACTGAGCTGGCGGGTCTCAGCCTGAGCAGTGACTGTGAAACAGGGACAGATGGTTGTCTGGGTTAGTGGGTCTCGGGGGAAGGGCCGCAGGTCTTCTTTATCCTGTGCGGCATCTCGGTGTCGGCAGGGTGTCCGTGTGCCAGCGGAGGCCTGGCTGCCCTCCACCTGTTGGGGATCAACTGTAGCGGATTCCCCGCTGGGCAGGGACCACAGAGACACCAGGACTTAACCCTTCAGCGACAGGATGGCACCACGAGCTATGGGCATGCTTGCACTCAGCACGGCTCTGTCACCCCTGACCTGGACCCCTCTGCTGGAGGGACTCATGGGGGCAGAGCACAGCCAGGCTTGGGGTCAGGGGGACCCGGGTTTGAGTCCAGGCTCTGCTCTGCGGGTTCTGTGACCTTGGACCCTATGGAGGTGAGCCATGGCCACCTCCCAGGGCTGGGGAGTGGGGACAGGCACGGCGCACACCGCCCACTTCAGCGTGCACCCCCCACACAGAAGAGCCATCACGGGGGGGGGGGGGGTCACACCCTGGGCTGTGCAGGTCACTCTGGGGATTATCGGCCAAGGCCACAGTGTCTCGCCATGGCGGTGTTAAGAGCAGCCCCTGACTCTGACTTTGCGGCCATTGAGAGACGAGGCCTACATTCCCTCCCCTTGCACCTGGACAGGCTTCTGACAGGCGGGCGGTGGAAGACCACGGGCCAAGGCTTCTCCACAGGAACCCCATGCTGCAGCCCAGGGCCCTACATAAGCATCCCTCTGCTCAACGGCCACCATGCTGGGAGGAGGCTCAAACCAGTGTCAGGCACAGGCCACGCAGGGGAGAAGCCGAGGGCCTGGGAAGACGAGGCGTCTGCCCGCCATGGTCGCCCAGCCCCGTCCCCCAAACCTGGCTGCCTCCACATGCCGGAGGAGCTCATGTTAAAGCTGACCCCACTCCATGCCTCCCGGCCCACAGAGGGTGCTGAGGCATCCCGTCCCCGCCCTTCCCAGGACTGGACCCCACATGCCCCAGCTGGCCTGCCCACGCAGGTCCAAACCACTAGGAGAGGAGACGACGTGACAAGCCTTCTCGCCGGGCCCTGAGCGGCCAAGCGCTGCGGTCAGAACTCCTTTCAGTTCCAGCGGCCGCGCCCTCTTCTGAGCAGAGAGCAGCACCACACGAAGAGGAAGAGGCCTTGGCCCCTGCCCTCCGGAGTCCCGGTCCAAGGAGTAGACAGAGAGGTCCAGCGGCCACAACAACGGCCGTGCGGGGCTCGCCGGCAATAAAGACGCGTGTGCCGCAAAGCACTGGTGCAAGCAACCCCGCCCGCAGCTCTGCCCAGGGCAGCCAGGAAGGGCCTCGTGGAGGAGGCAGGGCCTCCCAAGGGCTTGGAAGGGTGAACAGGAGTCTGCCAACGTGCTCTGTGTGATGGGGTCGCATTCTCCCTCCCCTCTCCCCTTACAGCACCTCATGGGGCTGCCTTGAGCACCCAGTGAGCTCATTCAGGTAAAGCCCTGGATGAGCGTGGGTAAGGGGGTGGAGGGGGAGGAGCCCCCAGCTCCACTGGGCACCTGGTCACCCCTGAGGCCCTGGCCTGCCTCTGTCCTTGGGGCCTCACCCCAGCCTGCAGCAGCAGCTCCAACCTGGGTGTGCCCCTGCACCCCAGGGCGCCCCACATTCCTAGCACCCTGTGAAGGGGTCGTCTGCCCCGACTCTGGCCAGCGCCTAGTTACAGGTGCCGGGGCGGGGGCTCCCATGTTCACGCCGATAGCAACCTGCCTCCTCTCACCGACTCAGATCGGGTTTGGTGATCTGTGAAGGCCAGGGACCCACACAAGGAGCGCTTGGGTCCCAGAGAACCACAGCCCTCCCAGGACACTGGAGTGACTGCTTCCAGCTTCTGCCAGCAAGCGAGAGACCACAGCCCGTGCACACGGGTGGACCAAGTGGGCACGTGGGTCCTGGGGCCCCCGGGACTACACGAAGGTTGTCCCGAGTCGAACCAGGCTGCTGTGCAGCACTCAGAAAACCCCCAAACACCCGAGAACAGAGGTGGGAGGCTCAGTCATGCACGTAACAAAAGCCCCAATTAAGCAAAAGTTCCCGAATTTCTTTTTCAACCTTTCAATAAGACCTCGGCAGAGACGTGGGCAGAGGGGTGCTGGGGGTAAGGTCGCCGTGGCCGCTGGGAGATCAGAGAAGAGCACTTCTGAGCCGGCTTCCTTTCCCAAAGAGCAAATGCCGGCCTCAGCCACACACGGGAAAAAGTGCACAGATCCACGACCTGCGGGAGCCCAGGGGCGCCCTCCACAGAGGCTGGTTAGGGTGCCGGGCAGGGAGAAGGGAGACTCGGGTCCCCATCTGCCCATCCCCTGGGGGACCACTCAGCTTTGGAGCCTCACCTTGAACCCCCTCCCTTCCCCCAGATAAAGGTACCAGCACCCCAGCCACCAAGGCTTTGCCCCGGCTGACCCCCCTCACCATTCCTGAGCCACCATGGGCCAGGCTGTGGGTCACCCCTTCCCAAGCCCAGCCCTTCCTGTGTGACATCTGTCCTGGGAGCTTCATCGTGCACTAGCCACCCTGTGGTTCTGGAACGCACCCATGGGTCTCTCTGGAAAACATCTGCACGACTAGGCAGCTGGCATGGGGGAGGCTCCTGACCTCTGACATGGTGACGCCCTTTCAGTGAACTTGTCCTAGGAAATCATCGGACACGAGGATGGGTGAGGTGTGTCCATACAATTGTTTATAATTTAAAACACGTGGATCTTTCCCAGCACACAACGGGAGAAGGACAAAGAAATGACGAGACCGTCCCGTCTCCCGAGGTTCCCACAGGATTCCCACCGTGGAGGGACACGTTCACGGCAGAGCGCTAGGCACACAGCAGACAGAGTCCCAAACTGCGTGCAGGGCTCTCAGCTCCGCACAGAAGACCAACGGGAAGGGGGTGGCATGGAGCCTGGGCGCTGTTAGCTCGGAGGCAGGGGACTGTTGGGGATTTTAGGGTTCTTTTTTCTTGGACCTTTGTCCTGGTAATGTCCCAAACAAGCGTGGCTGGTGGGCTCAGTGGGCACATGAGTCTGGGTTTTCCACTGAATCTTGGTCGATTCAGGGCTCAGGACCCTGGGAATTCGGTACACCGGGGTGCAGTTAGGGAGCCCTTCCCCCACCGCCCCCCGGCAGGAAGCTGCACCAGGAAGAGATGGGAGAAGCCCGGCAGGGCAGCTGGTGAGCTGGCTGAGGTGGAGCGCTGAGGGTGGGGGGGCAGGTTTCCATCTCCCTTTGCTTCCTCTGCAGAAAAGTCTTTGAAGGCCCATCCCGTGAGCACCCTCGGGGAGGCCCACCCCTGCTGGGCCCATTCCCACCTACCTGGGCCGGTCCTCACTCACCTCTGCCCTCACAGCCCCGCACCCCTTTCCTGATGCTCCAGCTCTGCCCCCCCAGTGCTGGCGGTGGAGGGGGCCTTTCCTCGCCCGTGCTGACCCCGCCGCCTCACCGCAACCCACGCCCCTCCCCCTCCCTCGTCCCTCCACGGCAGCCACAACACACACCCTCCGTCTCAGCAGCTTTCTGGCACTAAAATCCACACCCCACACGAGTCTATCTAACTGCACTTGGTCACCCCCAGCGTCGAGCAGACAGGCGCCACTGTATTCGTTCGTGACATTTTCAGCACCTCCCAACCCACCCCGCCCCCGCCCCCCAGAGGCCACTGGTCCACTCTCCATCTGCACGTGTTTTCCTGCCTGCCCTGCCCCCGTCACAGGGATGGCACCGGACGCTCTGCGATTCTAGGCCTGGCTGCCCTCACTTGGCATCGTGCTTGCAAGGGTCGCCCATGGCGAATCGGGTGTCGGGGCCGCGCACCTTTTCGTGGCCCGGTCCTAGTCCGTTTCATGGACAGACCACGTTGAGCTTACCCGTTCGCCAGCTGACGGCTCCTGGGCCGCTGAGAGTCATGCCACTGCGAAAACTCGCTCGGCTCCTGGGCCACTCGGACACCCTGTCCCCTGCAGGTCCCTATCTCTTTGGAACCCTCCACAGTGCTTGCCGCCACTGAACAGATTTCACTGCATTTACAGTCTGTGGCCCTCTGCCTCGCTCAGATGCAAAGCCCACGCAGGTGGGGACCTGGCTGGCTCGGTTGTCACTGAATCACCGCCACCCAGCACAGGCTGGACACTCAATACCTAAGTGCTTAACTTAATGAAATTCTATTTAATCCCCATTGCAGTGAAGTGCCTCCTCCTCCAGGAAGCCTGCCCTGACCTCCATGCAGAACACACTCACCGGGCTGGGGGCTTCAGAAGGCAGGGCTCACGTGTCTCCCTGCATCCCGCATGCCCGGTGCACGACAGGTGCTGGGCGAGACCACTGGCCCTGTGACATCACTCCACCTGTTCTGCTCAGTGGCAGGTGACTAGGGGTGACTCTCGCCTGGCCCCTAACCCAGTCCATGCTCTTGAACACCCTGAAATAGAACGGCACGGCGGGTGGCCTCGGCCACACAGGACGTCACAAAAGAGTCCCGTGATTGCTCTGGCCACAGGGCCTGAGGAAGAGCTCTGCACGTGGGTGTGTCCCAGTCACCTGGGGAGCTCATTCCAAAGGCAGATGCCCACGGAGGACGGGAGGCAGGTCCGGCCTCGGTCTGCATGGCCGGTGCCCTCAGGAGCCTAATACACACTCAGGTCTGGGGAGACTCCTCAAGGACATCAGGCAGCAACTCAGGGAAAAGCAAAACACAGAAAAGGTGAGGTTTGCCCCTCCCTGCGCCTCAGAACCTGCAGACATCTGGTCGACCCCAGGGGGCGTGGCCAGCTCTGGATGGAGACGCGTGCGGGCAATTAGATGTGTAATGGGGTGCTTCCCTCAAGCTGACGCATTGGCCCGAGTAGGTGACTATGATTTATTGAACAGCCTTGTGCTTATAAAAGCTTTCTTCCCCCACTAACAAACCACTGGGGCATGATGGTGTTTCGAAAAATCATTCCTTTTTAAAAAAAACTGTGTGGGTGTCAATTAATCATTTACTTTCTTTGGCAATTTGGAAATTTGGAAACAGAAGAAGGTGAATGTGCAATGTGCTAAAACAGTTTGCTGGAAATTTCACGCAAACTCACCCCCTAACTCACTTCTCACTGCACAGTGACACCTGCAAAGGAGCCTGGGGACAGGGCGGCGTCTGAGCAGCAGCCCCGGGAGGCCGCTACAGGTGTGGACCATGTGGCCACCAAGCCCCGGACTGGTCTCTGCACGGGACCACCCCCGCTCGCTCTGGGCCGGACAGCACCCCCTCCCCCGGCAGGCCTGAATCAGTCCCTCCCACCCATTGTATGTGAGCACTGAATAGATAGTTCCAAAAATCACTTCAAAGGACACCAAAGTCTTGCTCAGCCTGTGACAGCCCGTGGCCCTGCTTGAATTCGAGAACTAGGAAATAGGACTCTCATCCTGTTCTCTGTGCCACACCTTCAATTACCGTTTCCTTTCCTCAGCTGCTCCCCGAGGCCCTGCAATGCGGCAAGCCTTGCACCAGGCACCGGCATGCAGAGCTGAAGCACACAAGGCCCCTGAGCCCAACGCCACACCCTCTGATGGCCAGCAGTCCTGCCAGGAGAGCGTGGCCCGGTCCCCTCGCATCCCCGAGCCTCAGTCTCTGCCTGCTTCCCTACAGGGCAGCCTCTGAATCAAAGCTGCCGCCACCAGGCCGGGCACGGGGGAACGGGGCGACCGAACCACAGATCAGCCCACGACTAACAACAGAAAACTACCCCCACCCCCGCACCCCCAGGGCGGCTGGCAGGGCCAGCATCTCCAACTGCCGCCGCTCCAGGTGGAACTGGTTCTGAGATCCATCCTCGAACCCGACTTCTTCAGTCACGTGAGCCACGCACCCCTTATTTCACAGGGACCTGGAGCAGGCCCCGGGAGCATGGCTGCTGGTGAGCACGGCAGGTGCCGGGCCTCCGCTCGGGCAGTTACACCAGACTGCCCCACCACCAAGGGCAGAGATGCTAAAGCCAAGCCAGAGGCGGGGCTTCGGCACCTGGCGGTCCCACGTGACACCTCAGACTCAGCGTGGCCCTGCTGTCTGACACTGTCCCCGCCTGCAGAGAGCTGGCATTTCTGATAAGAGACAGACGCACACACGCAGAGTGAACAGGCCAACAGATCGATCAAGTGCAAGCGGCACAAGCGCGGTATAGTCACGGAGACCAGCAGGCGGCCACACCCAAGGAGGCTGACCCGGGAAGGCTTTGCTCAGGAAGTCCCCAAAGTGAGAAGCAATTGGGGGACACGGGCTCTGAGGCGGGGATGGCCCAGTGTGTCCAGGCAGCTGCGTGGGCCTGGCGCCGCAGGGGTCAGCGGCAGGGAGGCGGCTGGGGAGAAGGAGCGCAGCCTGAGGAAGAGCCTGCCAGAGGCCGGGGGGTGGGGCCCGTCGGACATGGGCATGAGCGGGGCTGAAGCATCTGGACCCGAGGCCAGCCACCGCCTCCCCGGGCGTTCATATTCACGCTGCTGCAGGGCTGCCTTCTTGAAGGTCCTCACCCACTGACCCTGGCCTCACAAACCGCGAGCATGCACACACACAGGAAGGAATCTCGCTTCAGTTAAACACAGAAAAGGCACCACAGCATTTCAAATCCCCAATCTCCCATTTCCGCCCCGCGCACTGAGCAGAAATGGAGGGAAGGAATGTGCGTTATGTTCAACAAGGCACAGCGTCTTAAATGTCTTTAATCTCCTGAGAAAGGAATTATTTCAGTGGGCTGAAGTTGATATCTATAATTAATATCTATGGAAACTTGAACACCCTCCCCCCAAATATTTTTTCAGGGTAAAAATCCTCATGTGATTTCTAAGTAATTAACAGTTTGCTCTCCGCCGCGTTAAAAATAGGCTTCCACCTGAAACTCATTTCCTCTTTGGCTACCAAGTCTGTTCTTTGAGGGACGGGGAAGAAAGCTCTGGGGTCCCGTCACGGAGCACTAGTGGGAGGGGACCCCTGGCCCAAGGGGAGGGGAGCGGCCAAGGGCGATTAGGAGCACAGGACCTCCTTGCTTAACCCAACTGTCCATGTCAGCCAAGTCCGAAGGCTCACAAACTCAAGCTGACCTTCTGCCTCTGTGCCTGGCTGGCCATTCACTCCCAGCCACGCCTTTGAGGGCCAGTGATCTGCCCAGCGTCACCCACCTAACCAGGGCAGGAGGCGGGCCTGGGCCCCTGGTCACCAGGGCCCCAGCTCGGCCGAGCTGTCCCCTCTCTCAGGCTCCCAGCCATCCCCCAAACCGTGCAACCCTGGCCAACCCCAGACAACAGGGTCCATTCCAGACCCCAGCAGCCCCGCAGGCCCTGCCGTGTCCTTGTGGCTCCCAAAGGCAGGACCTGCCTACCCGCCCAGCGAGCCCTCCCACGGCTTCTCCCCCTGCTCACCATGTAACCGCTGGGTGTTGTTCCTTCCCCTTCATTTGTGAGCGTCACACACAGACAACAAGGAACCCACGAGCAGGGCCGAGGGCCTGGGGCGCTCTTTTCTCGGCCGAGGCCACTCCCCGGGCCCACCCCGGGGAACCGCCTCTCATTAGCAGACATTCGACAAATATTTGCTGATTTGATATCCTTTGAAGTGGCCCCCGCTTTGTCTCCAAGAAGATTAAAAACCGTTGCCTTCAGTAAGAGCACGTAGCACAGAGCTCATGGGAAAGGCTGTCTGTGCCACGGGGCCCCACAGACAGGAAGGGACCAAGAGGCCTAGAGTCACACTGAGTGGCTCAGTGTGCCTGTCTCAGGGAAGACGTGTGAGGGGGTCTCCAGTGTGGGGGGACAAGGCAGGAGCAAGAGCGGGATGGGGGTTGGCGGGTGGAGGTTTGGAGGCCAGGCTGGAAAGGGCTGGACGGCAGATGGGTCAGAGAGAGAGAGAGAGAAGAGGTGGGTGGGGCTGGGGGAGGCTGGCAGGGGAAGAGGGTGGTAGCATGGCTGCCAACAGCCCCCCAAAGATGCCCACCTCCTAATGCCCAGAGCCTGAGCACAGGCGACCGTCAGCGGGGCCGTGTGATGGATTCACTTAAGGACCTGGAGATGGAGAGTCGACCTCGGGCTTCACGAGCAGAACAGACTCGCAGCCCAGAAACCCAACCAGCGGAGACTCAGCCCGCACCTGTCCCGGCCACCTGCCCAGGGCACTGCGTCACCTACGTTCCTCGACCTCGGCTCCTGCTGGCCATGGCCGCTCTCAGCAAGGCCAGACGCCCTGGGATGTGCTGCTCAGGGAGGGGAGCCTCTTGTCCCTGGAGAGGTCCCAGCTGGGTGGGGTGAACACCAAGCACCCTAGAAACTCCGAGACCCTGTGAGCCTGTCCCGGGACTCCTCCTCGGCGACCTTCCGCACACAGTAGGTGCCCACATGGTGTTTGCTCAGTGAGACTTCCCACCCAACAGCTGTCCTCTCGGCAGAAGGAGCTGTGAGCGGAGGCTGGCTTCCTGCTAGGAAGACCAGAAGAGGCCCATCTGTGGCTCTCCTTCCTCAGACAGCCAGGCCTGCAGGCTGCAGGCAAAGGCACCAAAACACGGGGGGAGTCCCTGGGGCCCACGGTGCTGGCTCCGTGCAGGGCCTTCCCCGCTCAGCGGGGAGAGACATGAAAGAAAGCCCCAAAGCCTGCTCCAGCCACCCCCATTCCGGGACGTGTCAGCCAGGGCTGCGCGGGCAGCACCCAACCAACACTGAACGAAGGAGACCCCAGGCCGGGACAGCCTCGCTCCGTCACGGCTCCCTCCCCCGACACCTGCCATACACATCGCCCTCTGAGAGGGCCACCCCAGCCCTGACCATGGCCCATGTCCAGGGCATAAAGACCCTGCATGTCCCAGGAAAGGCCCTCTCCTGCTGGGGTGACGTCCACTGCCCCTGCACTTCCCCTGTGACCTGTCACTGCAAAGCCCTCCCCCCGGCCTCCCCACAGTGACGCCAGGGGGCACGCTGACCAGAAGACAGCACAGGCACTGGCCCCCACGGGCAGGTGGGTCTCAGTTCTGGATTCCACTGGGAAGCAGGGCAGCCTGCGGCGTTCCTGGCCTCGGCTCCTCTCGGGGCCTCACCGAGGGGGGCTGCAGGAGAAGGTGGCGAGGCCCAGATGGAGACAGGAAACTAGCCTGCCGCCAGCCATGCCTGCAGCCACCTGGACTTCCTGGTTCTGTCACTCCACTTCGTCACAGAAGCTGGCTGGAGTCAGGCTCCTTCGACTTGTACCCAAGAGTCTTGCTTCCATCCGCTCTGGGCACAGCAGTGAGGACGATGGGAAAAACAGAAAATGGGGTCACCCGCCCCACCCTCGTTACCCTAAACCTAACAGGCAAGATCTGACCAACTGGCAGAACAGAGCCAGGTGGGACACGAGGTGGACGACCTATCCCAGGAGGGGCTGGACAGAGGAGGCAGCCCTGGAGGCCCAGGGACAGGAGTCAGCTCCCAGGAAGCAGAGACCCCCGGGCAGTAGCTCCCCGGGGTCCCCGTGCTCTGCCTCCTTCTTTTCTCCCCACAAGGGCCCCTCCCCCCACTGAGGCCGCAGGGCACCCACCCAGTCAGCCTCACGAGACCCCAGACCAGGGCCCAGCCACGGGCCCATCTCCCAGACCAGAGCAGACGATCAGCAGGGACAAGAGGGGGTCCCTCCCCACAAAAGCTCTGAGGGCCTTGAGGGGGGCCCAGCACCGATCACGCCCAGCCTGGGGTTACACACTCGCTCTGCACGCCGCAGGCACGCAGCAGGTAGGGCTCTCGGCCCGCCGTGGGCATGCAGCTGGGCTTCCTGCAGACCAGAGTGGGTGCTCAGAGACTTCCTGGAGAAGCCCTAGCCTGGGGATGCAGGCCGGCCCCCAGAGCTGGGGGAGGAAGGGAGCAGGGTGGGAAAGCCCAGGCTAGCATCTAGAAAGCCTCAGCCCAAGGTGAGGGTTCTGAATATCCATAAGATGCAAATGATCCCTTTCCCAGAACCCCTCCCCTCTTATCACTGAGGTCTTACCACATCCCCCCGGAGGCTGAGAGAGTGCGGGCTGTGTGATCTTTTGCTCCTGGGCCCCTCCCAGTACCCACCCCAACCTGGGAAAGTCTGGCACACAGGGAGGGGGCTCAGGAAATGTGTCCCCAGAAGATGGAAGAGGAACAGAGGGCACAAGGCAGCCTGGCCTCCAGCCTTGCTCTGCCAACACCCTGCCCTAACCAGAACCCCTGAGTTTCCAGGGGACATGGCAGGCCGTTTGGAAAGCAGGAACCTCCAGGGGCCTGGAGAGCTGAGGGGGTTGCCTCCTCCCATGCACACCGCCTGGGGACAGCTCCCAGCCCCTGCCCTTCTCTGAGCTCGAGTTCAGGGCGGCCAAGTCTCTGCTTCTCGACACCCCCAGGGGTGAGGTGGCCGGGCCAGGCAGGGAGGGGCAAGGCCACCTCCGTGTGCAGGGCGCCCCTTCCTTGTGCCAGGGAGGCCCTGTTGACTGCTGGGGGGCAGGCTAACTCACCTCCCCAGGCCGAGGCTGGGGGAGGTGGGATCCGGGAGAAGCCAACCCAAAGCCCCTCTCCTGCCAGACCAGGCCCAGGAGGGGGAGGCCCCGGTTTCAGATTTCCCGGTGAGCGCCCAGACTGCTCAGCCCTGGGGGAGAGAAAGTAAGTCCGACTGGATCTTAAGAGGCGAGTGTTCCCGGCAAGGACTCCTATCAGGAAACTGTGGAAAGCCAGACGTCCCTGAGAAAAACGCTGAAGGCCGACTCAGGAGCCAAGGGCTTCGGGAAGCATGCTGGGCTTTGCGCTACTTCAGCAAACTGTTCAGGAAACGGGAAGAAAACGAAACCACACACATTCCCTTAAAGAAAGGGGGTGAGTTCTAATCGGCATGGCCGCCGTCTTCCCGGGGTGCCAGAAGCTGGCTCCTGAGGTGTGCCCAATGCCCGCCCGGGCCCTGCCTTCCTTCGCTCATCCTCACCAGGATGGGGAGAGGCAGGGCCTGCCAGCCCCTGCAGGGGTGAGGAAACCGAGGCCCAGTAGGGCTGGGAGCATCTCAGCAGAACCCCACCGGCCCAGAGGCCTGGAGCCTCTCGCCAGGGTGGACGCAGCACCCGGGCATAGGAGAGGCCCCAACCAGGCGCTGGCTGTGTGGCTCCGGGCACCAGCTCACCCTCTCGGCTCAGCCCAGGCCCTGGGAGAGCATGTAGGGGTGCTGGGGTGAGGGGAGGCTGCCAGCACCCAGCCATAGCACCCCAAACATGACTCCTCTTAAATCTGTTTAAAGGGAACACGTTGATGCGACGGTGAAGGCATTCGCGGACACGGAACCAAGGTGACAGAGACAAAGGCCACTTTCAGGGACTCCCTGGCAGGGGTGATGCCCGAGGACCGGCGAACAGAAGGTTGAGTGAAGGAATGAGGGAGCACCTGCTCCCCAGTCTCTCCCCAGTGGCTCTCCCAGGTCCCCCCCCACCCCCCCACCTTGTTGAAAGCTGAGCAAAACCTCTCTGGTGTGTTGTGGTTTGCTTTGCTCTTGTAACTGAAATGAGGCTGGAACCAGGGACGCATTTTAAAAGCTCCAGTGTCATTTCGAAGCTGCCGTTTCTCACAGCTGAGCCACTCGGAGCAAAGGCCAGACGGGCAGCAGGTGGGGACCCCTCGGCCTGGCTGGCAGGGCCACCGCTGAGTCTGAAGCTTCTGGCCCACTGGCCCTGCCCCCTTGCTGGCAGGAAGCAGAGCACCCCATCTCTCCAGCAGGTGTCTTCCCTGGGAGCCTTCCCGCACAGCTGCCGGACCCACTAGGGCTTCAGAGAGCCGGCCACTGGACAGGTGCCCCCGCTCTGCCGCCCACTGGCGGGTGACCTACAGCGCCCCACTTTGGCCCCTCTGAGATCCTCAGCAGGAAAGGAAGTGGGCTGGACCTTTGAGCTCCGACAGCCCCCCCAGAACGAACCGTCACCTCCCACTCTGCTCCGCTGAGGAATTTACTGGGCACCTACTAAGCATCAGGCCCTGGGGACAGTGGAGACCAGCAAACGCCCCGCCCCCTTGCACCCCACACCGTTAGGGAAGAAAGGACGCAGGGAGCAGAGGCCAGGGGTGGCAGGAAATGGCGGGAAAGGGAAATCACTCCCGAGGGGTCTTCTGTCCCCCTCTCCTGTCCCACGGCCACGTCCCACCTTCACGATCGTTAGTTCTGCACACGTGTGACTCTCGCTGCCTGCTGCTAGCTCCTGAGGCGTTGGTAAAGAAATTCGTTGTAATATTTTGATAACGTTATTGCCGCAGAACTGGTTTCCTTTTAATCCTGTATGTTGTACTTTATGCTCATAATAAAAACTACATTCTGACCAAGCGCCACAGGCTTCTCCAGCCTGGGGGTGGGGCAGGGTCCTGAGGCACAGAAAGAGCTAAGAACCCCTATTCCAGGTGGGGGGCCCTTGGGGCCAGGCCTGCTGCACATCACGGACAGACAGCTGGCCGAGGCAGGAAGCGGAGAGACACCCAGGAGCCCCACCCAGAGGTGGAGGAGATGAGTCGGGAAATAGGCTCGGACGGGGTTCGGTGGCACCGATGTGATTAGCTGAAAACACAGGGTTTTTATTGCGTTCGCTATTTCTACAGAGGGAAAGCGGACTACTCAAGTGGTCACTGGGACAGCCAGCGGGGGGGACGCGCCTGAAAGTGGGCAGGAGGTGGAGCACGCTGGGACTTGAAATGCTAACTGCCAATCCCGGGGAAAGGCAGGCGCTCGGGGGTCTTCCTCTTTCACCCTGGGCCAGGCAGTGGGCAGGGGGCGGGGAACAGCCCACTGCTGACTCTCCAGCGTTCCTGGGCCCTGAGCAACAGGCCCCCTCCGTGGGTCACACGTGGCAGAATGCAGGGGTTGGAAGAAGACAGAAACAAAAGCGACTCCCATGGCACCGTCTCACGCCACAGCCTTTCCAGGTGCGGATTGAGCACTTTAGCGCTTGGGCATCCCTCCTCCCAGCCCTCGGGCGACAGGTTTCTTGGGGACACCAGCCCTGCAGCGAATTGGCAAGCGCACAAAACTCCAGGCCGACAGACAGTGAGTTCTCCTGTAGCGACCTCACTCGATGTCAATCAAAAAATTAACACAGAATTATCACCGGATCCAGCAATCCTGCTTCCGAGTAAACAGCCAAAGGAACTGAAAGCAGGGACCCAAGCAAGTACTTGTGCACCAAGGTTCACGCAGCGCCACTCCCAACAGCCAGGAGGTGGGAGCGGCCCACGTGACCGTGGCGTCCGGGAGGGAGACATGACATCTGGCCCAACACGCAGCAGAATGTGGCTCCGCCCTAAAAGGAAGGAGATTCTGACACAGGCCACCACACGGATGAATCTCGAGGACAACGCAGTCAGTGAAATAAGCCAGTCATGAAGGACAAGCAGTGTACCATTCTGCTGAGTTGAGGACCCGAGAGGAGTCAGCATCACGGAGGCTGAGAGCGGAGGGGGTCCCAGGGGTGAGGGAGGGGGGAGCGTTGCTGGGAGTGGGGACGCCGCACAGCACCTGATGCCACGGGACTGGACATCCAACGGTGGAAACTCGTTACTTGTATTTTCCCCCAATTAAAAAACGCCAATAAAGAAAAAACAATAAAAATCCTTCTTGCATGAAAAGGACAAGCACTCAGCACTCGGCTGGAGAGTGAAGGAACTCACAGCAGGTCGCCAACCCTCTTGGCTGTGGGACTCCAGCAAGTCTCCTCGTGACCTTGACTGTTCCCGTCAGTCAAGGGAGGATAATCGTACCTACTTTGCAGGGCTGTCTCCAGACCGACTAAGGTTAACACTGGCGACCTGCCTGACACAGCCAGGGCACATCCACGGCGCTGCGGTCCTTCACCTCGTCGATGGGGATGGGGGCACGGCCGCGCACTCAGAACTTGTTACCGCAGGAGAGAGTGACGTCAGGAGCAGAAGCGTGGGGGTCGGCCCGGGAGATGGCGTCTCTGCTTCTGACTCCTCAGAGACAGGCACCTAACAGCCCCTTTCTGAGTGACAGCTGATCCGAACAGGTGCAGCCACGGGCGGCCTGGCTCTCTCCTTACTCTAACTCGAACTTCCCTGATCTCTGAGCATCCGCCAGGGCCCCGAGCAGGAGACGGGCCCTGCTGGAGTCAGGCGAGCTCATCTGCTTTTGCAAGAGAATGACTAAGGCAGGAGAAAGCTGTTATTTTAGGATCTCCGAGCTAGTGTGAGAAGAAGCTAATTAAATGATTGTAATTTTCTGTGCAAATACAGTAACTGACGGCTACAGAAATGCAAAATAGAGGGAACTTCTCTACCTCAAAAGAACATCGGAGTTTAATTTCTCTTTTAAGTTCCCAGATGAGAGCGCTCACATCCAAGCGCCCTCATCACATCTGTAAAACCTCACACGGAGCTCAGTCGGGATGAAGATGGCCAGTGCGGCCTGTGTTCTGTGAAGTGTCCCCACCACGGGGCTTAACCAGGGACTGTGTCCCCGCTGCCCTTGGCGGGCTACCCGGCAACCGGCTGTCACCATGCGGTGGAGAACAGAGGGGAAGTCTGTGGTTCAGGGGCGACCCCCGTGGGGACCCGCTGTGGGCAGGCAGCAGGCCCCACAGGCCGCTGGGAGAGCCGGAGAGCACCCTGGGTCTGCACCTGGGTCAGCACTGGGTCACGTGCAGGCTGGAGGTCGCCCACATCCGGGGACGCCTGCCCTGTGGGCCGTTCCCGGTCACACAGCACCTCTTTCCTGCCAGAATCCGAGTTCACAGCCTTTCGGAGAGGCTTTCGGAGGGTTCCCGCAGCCAGGGCAGGCTGGGGCAGACCCACTCACGGGCCTCCACCACCCCAACGCTGTGTGGGGGAGGGGGCTCTGCTGTCCCCAGGGGAGAGCCAGGGCTCCCCTGCTCCCTGGGCCTCCACACCTGGGGGCAGGAAGAGCTCGGCGGGTCATCAGCACCCCTCTGCACCCCATAAAGCACCCAGGCAGGGGGAGGGGGACACTGGCTACGGATTGGAATCTATAAACAACTTGACCTCTGGAGGCTGAGAGAAAACACTAGAAGGATGACAACGAGGAGGCCCCCAAACAGAAGGCAATTTACAAGCTCCCCTCGCGTCTTCCTAAACCGGAAAGGCGCCGGGACACTCGGCACTCTGCCAGCTCATTTCATAATCGCTCCGACGCTGGGCTCCCTGACGTCATGCCTCTGACAAATTACAATAAAACAAAAATTAAAAATCGCGGCTGCTCTTAAGAAGGCCCATGCAAGCCCTGGGCTGCCTTCTAATCTGAAGGGTGTGCAGAGGAATGATGTTAATTTATGACCTCTTTAAAATACTCTCAGGAGCCCTCACGCAGCCACAGATTAAATAGCCACTTTATTAAAGTAAAAGGAGGTTTCTGCGATGTGGTCAGGAACTTTATTAACGCTCTGCCTTCACGCCCCCGAGCCGGGCCTCCTGATTGATGGCCGTGTCCTTCCCCTGCCCGGGCCGCTGCAGGCCCTCCCTCCGACTGGGCCTCCATCCTCTCACTGTCCCGACCTCCCACACAGCCCAGCTGACACTGCCTCTGCTTGACCTTCAGGGATGCTGGATCATCACCTCCTCCAAGAAGCCCTCCCTGACTCCCCCAGTGCAGATTCACAGGATGCTGGGACAGTCTATGACGAATCCCTGTCCAGACCGCATGTTCAAGGCCCTGAAGTGCATTACCAGAAGGCCTTGGAGGCTGCCCGTGCACCACAAAGCCAGTGCCACAACCTGCCCACCCCGCCAAGAGACCTCTTGGGCCCATTCTTCTCGCCCTCTGCCCACTCTGGGGCCCTGGCCTGGGCCACCGCCACCCTCTCTGAGCCTGCACCCTGAGGTCCCGCTCCACAGCCCTGCTCCTTCACAGCTAGGGGACCCAGGCCATGGACTCCTAAGCTCTCCGGGCCTCAGAGTCCACACCCTGGCCAGCAGGCTCTGAAGTGTAATTAGGCGTGGATAACCACCATGCTGCACTGCCTCCCTGGGCTCGCTGGCCTCCTGCTGCGGATCCGTCAGGAGCTGACTCCAGCACACCCCCTCGCTGTTCCCGTCCACCCCTTCTCACCTCACTGGACCTCTCTGAGCCCCACGGTGTTAAACCCAGAGGGTGCCAAGGTAGCTGAGACCACCTCCCTGTGTTAGGGGCTGAACTGGGCCCCCCCAAATAACCATCCATTCAAGCCCTGACCCCAGGACCTCAGGACGTGACTGATCAGAGGCGGGAACGGAGGGAAGACAAGATCCCTGGCTGGGCCCTGATCCGATCTGACTGGTGTCCCTGAAGAAGGGACAAGGACACAGACTCGCACAGAGAGATAACACGCGAGGACACGGGAAGGAGACGGACATGTGAACGCCAAGAAGAGGGTCCTCAGGAGGAAATGCCCTGCCCGCACCTCAGTCTTGGGCTGCAGCCTCTGGGGCTGGGACAGGAACTCCACCGTTCAAGCCCGTGGTCTCCGGCGCGCTGCTGTGGCGGCCCCAGGAAGCTGGCACGCCTGCCCACGAGGCCTTGACAGCTGGCGGGTGTCACAACCCAGTTCGCACCTTCCGAGACTCTGCACTCCTGATTGGCGCTCCAGCTCTCTGGGTCCCCAAACCCCGGAGCAGAGAACGGGGATAACAAGCCGAGAACTGTCTCTGCATGTGGCCCCTCTCGACAGCCCAAGCCTGGAGACACGCATGGGGGAGACACACACAGAGATGTGGGAAATGGCGGGGCGGGGGGGGACACCAGTCTACTGACGAACAGTGACAAAGCTGACAAACTGGGCCTGGCTGCAAGGCCGCAAGAGCTCACGTTCAAGTCCATCCAAGCCGGAGTTCAAGTGCCCTGAGAGAGGCGCTCACCTGTGCGCACAAAAGTAAGCACGATAAGCCCATGAATTCCCAGAAAAGGTAAAATTGGGACAGGGCGCAGCGCAGTCTTGTTGGGGTAACGTGAGGCCGCGACCCCAGAGGCAAAGACCAGCACTCTGAATCCACCTTCCCATCGCCCTCCGGCCTCCAGCCCTGCCTCCCAGGGCAGCTCAGGAGACAAGACCAGGCGCCTCCACCCAGCCATGCAGATGCCGCAAAGGCAATGCCGGCTGATTCCACGAAATATTAATTTCACACATAATACTCTGTTTCTATAGCTCAACGTCAGACAGAAAGACAGAGTTTGCTTCCACGCAAGTCCCCTGCCACTCCTCCATGGGAGGGGGGCACCCAGCTGCTGGCAGGGAACGCACAGCCGGTCCCCCACACCTGTCTCGGCACCAGCGTGAGCCCTGTGGCTCCTTCTCACGGGTGCTCTAAAACACCATCTCAAACACCTGTCCCTCTCGTCACTTGCTGTTTTTACATTTTGAGCAACACCTGACATGGCAAAGCAGACCCCTTCTCAGGTTTGCTGAGCGCACCTTCCCGGGTCTCAGCCCCTGGGCAGGCCGTGTGGAAGGAAAGCCGTCGGAGGGGTCGGCATCGGCCTCCAGGTAGTTTCTTTCCAGCTGCAGCTTCCGGAGAAAGTGATTGAAGTGGAGAGGACACCCAGTGCAGGACCCTGGCTAAAATCTTTGGCCCTGGGACTGCCAGCGGAGAACGGAGGAGCCAAGGGCATGTCTGAGACACCCCATGGGCCACAAAAACAAGGCTGAGAAACAACCAGAAAAACAGTTCACAGGTGTGTGGTTGGAGGAGCCTGGGCTAGGGGGATAGGCAGCATCACTCCGCCCCCCCCCCCCCACCGGATGCTCTGCCTTTCCAGAGCCCCGACCTCCCTGGACTCACCCTCCACAAGGCGGGTGTGAGGGGGTGGGGGAGAGGCGGTCTCTGGGCTCCGAATTTCCTGCTGTCTGCCTTCCTTCACCCACAGACACTGAAACTGCTAACAGCCCTGCGAAGGGCTAGGTGATGCTCTGCTCTCCACCGGCCACCTCGGCACCATCGCTGCCCTGCCGTTTCCAGGAGGCCGGAGGAGAAACTCCCCTCCCAACAAGGAAAACCCAGCATCCCCACTCCCACCCCTAAGACCCCCTCTCCTGGCACTCACCTGCCAGCAGCCCCATCACCCAACCCAGCCACTGTCCCCAAGGAGCAAAGCCAGGGAGGCCCCTCTGACTGCACCCCACTCCAGCACCCCAGCCCCATTGGTCCCCTCCTCACTCTCTCCCAGGAAGCCACCTGGTCCCCAGGCTCCGTGCTCAGAATGGGCAGGGGCGGGGACCAGGTGCCAGTGAGTCCCAAGGCACTGGTCCCATTTTGGGGGGCCAGTCTGCTCCCCTCAGTCTCTCTCTCCCCTCTCACCCCCGTCCCTCCACGAAGCTCAGATGACAAAGGGACCAGAGTAAGCTGCTGGGCAACAACCTTGCAGGTGGGGGCGGGCTTGGTGTAGCTACCGGCTCCACAGGGCTGACTCTTGGTGTTCATTTGTTCCTTTGAGTCACGGCTCCTGGGTCCCTTTCACGCCGTAAATTACAGTTTGCCCCGTGGGACGTGGTTTGTCCCAAGTATTGGGGCACAGTGAAGGGCAGAGCCCAGCTGCAGGTCTGGGGTCTGACCCCTTTCTCAAGAGGTGGACGGGGAGGGCCCCTGGGCTCTTCCAGGGAAGGGGCGCCTGCTGCCCTCCGGGAAGCACCCCGTCAGCCTCCGGGTCGCCCATGCTGGCCAGGGGGCCCAGCGGGTCAGCTGCACACCCCTCCCCAGGGCTTCTTGTCTGGCTGGAAAACATCAGAAACGATCAAGCCCATCAGGTGCTGTCCCCCAACTGATCACCCATCCACCCTCTGCCTCCTCCAGCAGAACCCTCACCAAGGGGGAGCCCAGGGGGCTGGACAAGGAGAGGGTGAAGGTGCCACAGCACCCCGGGTGACACCCCTTTCCTGGTGAGGGGTGTACCCACAGTCCCACACCTCTGCTCTCAAAGCATGCCAGGGTCCTGGCCCTCAGCTGCTTCCTCAGAACTTTAGGGAGTAGTGGTCAAGGATGTGAGATGAGGGTTCAGCCACTGGAGGAGACCCCCATGAACAGCTATGGGAAGGAGTGAGCAGAGATTTCCCTCTCTCCCCATACAACCAGCCCTACACACACACACATACACACACACACACACACACAGCAGACACCAAGGCCCCAGAGCTAACCCAGAGGGCTGCCTGGAGAAAACTCCAGCATGACCCTCAGCCATCCTGGGGGGTAGGCAGAGAGGGAGGGAACCAGCCCCCAGGAGTGAATATAAGGGCATCCCCAAGCTCTGAGACACACTGCCAAAAAGCATAGTACAGGGTCCAGCACAGGTAGGAACCGCTGGGAGGACGGAAGGAGGCACGGAGGACCCGAACAGAAGTGGCCTTGTGGGAAAAGGGGTGTTGTGTTGAACTTCCAGCTGGAGGGAAGCCAAGGGCAGGGATTTGGCTCTGGAGTGTCCAACCCGGCAGGTACCACACAAATCTCTGGGCATCCAGGTGCATCTGGTGGCAGGACCTCCAGGCAGCCATGGGTCACACGAGGGTAATCGGGGAGAGTGGTGACCCCAGAATCGAACCCCAAGCTAACCAAGGAAGCCCTGGAGCCTGTGGAGGTGCCCTGTGTGGGATGCCAGGTAGACGGAGGTGGGGAGGGTCCTGGAGCCAAAAATCCCAGAACGCACCACTGAGCGGACAGGGCAGAGGCTGAAGGTGGGTGAGGCGCAACACCCAGTTGGGGGATAATCCTAAAGGGCCTGGGGGTGCCCCAAGGTGGCCAGGGTCCCAGGGGCTCTGCAGACAACGCCAGTCCCCACAACCTGGGATCTGGAGGTCATTGGGGACGCCCCCAGGTGGCTCGGGGTCCCGGAAATCTGCAGAAATGTCCCCGAGGTGAGGCAGGGTGCTCACATATCTGGGGACTTCGCCGCAGGTAACCGGCAGCCAGAGCCCAAAAGGGGGGGCTGACGAGGTGACTCGCTTGCCCAAGTCGCCCAGAAAGCCCGCGGCGACCGCCGGGCGGGCCGGAAGCGGGGACTCCACGGTGTGCGGGGCAGCGGTCCCGGGGCGCGCGGAGGTCACTTACGCTGCTGTTCTCGCCCGTCCAGTGCACCATCGCCTGGTTGTGCGTCGCGTCTCCCTTGAGCACGAACGACGAGCTGGTGAGCGCCGGCGAAGCCGCACCGGCCACAGAAGCCGCCCGCGCCCAGCGCCCCTGGCCCGCAGCGGGGGCTCCGTCCTCGCCGGGACCCGGGGCGGGACCCGGGGCGCCGCGCTCCGCTCCGTCCTCGTCGCCGCGGGGCAGCGCTCGCCCCGCGAGCGAGCTCGACAGCGATCGGGTCAGCCGGGCAATGGGACCCCGGAGCCCGGGCTCGGAGGGGCGCCCCGCCGCCCGGCCGGCGACGGGCAGCGGCGGCGGCAGCAGCAGCAGCAGCAGCAGCAGGAGCAGGAGCAGGAGCGGCCGCGAGCGCGGCGGCGGCGGGGCTGGGGCGCTCGGAGCGCGGGCGGCGGGGCCGGGGCCCTTAGGGGCGCGCGGGGGCCCCCGGGGCGCCATGGTCTCTGAGGGGCGGCGGCGGCGGCGGGCGGCGCGAGCGAAGGAGACCGCGGCCGCGAGAGTCGGAGGGCGCCGAGGAGCGCGAGCGAAAAACGCAGAAAAAGGAGCGGACGAGGGGAGGGCGCCGAAGGGAGGAGGGACTCGCCGCCCCGCCGCCGCGGGCGCGCTCGCGGGCGAGGGCGCAGCGCCACCTGCCGGCGGCCTCGCGCCCACCCGCCTGAGCGAGCGCCCGTAGCTCCAGGCCCGGCCAGAGGTCCTGGGGAGCGGCCCCACCCCGCAAGGCCACGGAGCCCGGTCCCGGCTTCCTTGTCCCTCCCTCCTCCCTCTCGATTTCTCTCCTTCGTCCCTTCCCTCTTGCGCTTCCTGGACACCACGCTGGGACAGCCTCGGTCCAGGAACGGGGATACAGGAGCACTGTCAGCCTGTGGGCAAGCCCTGAAGGGGACCCCAGACCACACCCAAGTGGATGCGTTTATTGGCAAAATGACTCCATGGAACCCTGACTAGGACACAATGTGAGTGTGTATGTTGGGTTGGGGGAGGGGGGTGTCGGTTCCTGTCCCGGCCTCTCAAGACCTGACCCTGGAGACAGAACTTAGCACTAGGAAGCTCCAGGAAGGACCCTCTGGGCAGTGGGCGGACCCTACAAGGCCCTGGGGCTGCGGGGACAGAACCTACTCATCTGGCATCCGGCCTGGGGCTCAGGCTTCAGGAGCTGCCTACACTGGTGGCTTTACGTCCCAACCACCAAGGGGGAGCCCCAGAGCATAAGGACAGACACCTGGGTACAGGGTGACCAGAAGGAGAGGGTGGGGATGTGTCTCTTCTGGGGCAGAGCCTGGCTGGCCAAAGTGAAGGGAGCAGAGAGTCACCCCACCCCCAGTCACTGAATCCTTTAGAAGGATTTCAGTATATCATGGAGTGCCTACCAGGTGCACCCTATCGGCCTCAGAGAAAGACAGCAGCCAGAGGCCTTCATCCTCTGCCAGAACAGGGGCCACCGGCCCATCCTTCCTCCAGCAGCCCCTGCATCAGATAAGGGTCCTCAGGGCCCAAGTCCCTGTCACAGCCGCCCCCTAACTCCAGTGAGACCCCAGAGGACTAACACTTGGAAAAGACAGAGCGTGGGGTTCTCTCTGGCCCCCAGACCCCTGAAGCAGCCCCAGGAGGAGCCCTGGGCTCCAGACCAAACCAGACTGCCGCCTGCTCCTGGAATCCCATGCTGGAGGCACCCAGGTAAACAGAGAGTGACATGAGGGGCAGTGAGGACTCAGGTGCGGAGGGAGGGGCCTGGGGCCCTAAGGAACCAGGGGCAGGTCCAGGCTGGGGAAGGGGAGGCCGCTCAGAGGGGGACATCTTCTACTGATCCAGGTGACAGCAGCAATGGCCATGGAGATTAGCACTTCCACGGCACCCACGCAGGGCCTGGCTCTGTTCTTGAGGAAAGAATGAACTCCTCAACCCCCAGGACAGCTGCAGAGGGCAGGTCCTGTCGGCCTCAGTTTAACATGAAGATGGGAAAGCCACCCAGGGGCTCAGGAACGTACCCAAAGGAGGCAGAGGGCCACATCTAGGCACCAGCTGAGTGTCCTAAGCGAGACCCTTCACTCTCTTTCCCAGGTCCTGCCTCCCCACCACTGCCCTGACTCAGTGGCTCTCCACGAGCCAGCCCTAGGCAGCCGCAGCATCAATGAGAGCTGGAGCTAACCCAGTGGGGCAGCCGGGCTTACCATTGAGTCACGTGGGCACTGTGGGGAAACTGGGCACCCAGGCCTCAGCCCCGCCCTCTCACCCTCTGGGTGGAGCCCCGCACTGGCCACCTCCAAACCCTCCGGGGACCCAGCCTCAGGCCCCTGCCCCAAGGCACAGCTGTGGGAAGGGTTCCCAAGAGAGTGGGTGCTGAGTGCCTGGCACGGACTGCACCCCGGTTGGTGGTGACTTCCAGAGAAGTCAGGGGCCCCTTGAACCCCAGTCCAAACCTTTTAGCTTCAAAATTCAGATGTTCCTCCCATCCCCCGACAAGGCTCCTACTACAGAAGGAAGACTCCTCTGTCCCTCCAACTTTAATCAGACGACCCACTCACTCATCAAAGTCCCAGGCCTTTTAAATGACTCAAGTTCTCTCTGCCCCTCCTGGGGTGGCTCAGTCGGTTGGGTCACTGGTTCCATTCCCAGTCAGGGCACATGCCTGGGCCGCGGGTTTGGTCCCCAGTTGGAGTATGTACAGAGGGCAGCCAATCAATGTTTCTCTCCCTCTCTCTCTCCCTTCCCCTCCCTCTAAAGTCAAAACTAAAAATAAAATTAAAATAATAAAGTGATTGAAGGTCATTAGTGAGATCATCATTATCAAGCTTCATAAATGTGACAAAGTCCCACTGGGTGGCTCCCAGGGTGGCCTGCCTCAGAGATGGTCAAGGAGTCCATGAGCAGTCTTCTCAGGATGCTGGGGACCCAGCAGGAGGGACACTGAGGACACTGGCTGTCGGGGAGCCTATTACATGCAAGGGAGCCCCGGCCACACCCTCCGCCGCCCTGGCCTGGCCTCCAGCGAGACAAAGAAGCTGCGCCCACTCGGGGACAGGGCTGTGGTGACTTGCAGAGAAGCCCCCTAGTGATGGTCAGCGAAGGACAGACAAGGGTGAGAGGGGTGGCTTTGGGTGACGGCCCAGGCTACTGTCCTGGTGTCAGGTTGTCAAAAGCAGCAGAGCAGGGCTGTGGGGACAGCTGGCCAGGACACAGACCAGGGCCTGCTGCAAAGTCTGACGTGGAGATCGCAGGGAAACGTGTCCAGGCAGCGGAGGAAGAAAAGGCCCTGCAGCGAGGCCGCCAGCGGGCAGCTCCGACACGACCAGAGTGGGGAGCTGGGAGGAAGGTGGTGGCCTCCTGCACCCGTGGGTGCCCTTTGGTGCCCTTTGGACTCTGTCGCTGGAGCCCAGCGCTGTGGGCAGCCGGCCCAGGACATGTGAGAGGCCAGCCCAGGAGGAGGCCCGAACTGGACAGAGGCCAGGCCTCTGGGTTCTGCCCAGTCACAGACACTGCACAGTTAATGCCGTAACTAGAGGGTGACCAGCACCTACTGTGTGGCTGGCGTAGCCCCAGGCCCCAGGAGGGCTCCATCGCCGTCTCCGCACAGGAAGGCAGAGGGGCTTGCCAGGGTCCTGCAGGCTGCAGGCGACAGCAGCCTGGGAGCACGGCATCTGGCTGAAGGGCCCTGCTTGCTGACTGCCCTGGCGCCCAGGGCCCTGGTGCAGACCTGTGCTGGTGCAGAAACAAGGCATCCGAGGCCCAGAGAGGCCAAGTGAGTGGCCTTGACCACACAGCTGGAGGGGCAGGTCTTCAGGACAAGGGCACCCACACTGATGCTCAGAAGTGGTTGTGGGGTCCCAGACACTCCCCACCCCACAGAGGCTGTCCTGCCTTGGAGGGCGCCCATCATAGCCACCATGTAATTCACGGCTCGCAGAGACAGGGGCCTCAGTGGCGCCTGACCTCAGTCCCTGCCCTCCCTGCCCTGGAGAGGCCCGGGTGGGTCCCTTGGTGTGTTGGGCCTCAGTCTGCCCCTGGGTTCGGTGAGCCAGAGGCTACCTAGCTGAGAAGTGAAGGTCTGGGAATGCTGGGGAGGGTGTGAGCAAGACTGGGACAATGACAGAGAAGCACTGAGAGCCTGGACTATGACCCCCCCACCTGGCCGTGTCAGGAAGGGACAGGCCCTCACAATCCCCTCTGCAGTCCTCAGTCCCACCCCCGGACGCCCCAGCAGGGGCACAGTGTGACTTCACTCCTGAGGTGACCTTGTCCCGCAACACAGGTGCAGGGGTGGGGACAGGGTTCCTGCCAGGGTCCACACCTGCCCACTGGCCTGCCCCTAGCAAGCACACTGCCTCCCCACAGTGCCGCTCTGCCCGCTCTCCTGCCCGGCCACTCACCAGCCGTGTGTGCAGGGCCTCGGTTTCCCCATTTGCACAATGAGAGGGTGGCCCGTAGTAGGACTTGCACCACTAGTAGGGTGCACGCCCTTTGGGGCTCCCTCGGGAAGGGGGCTATGGGGGGTCAAAATGGGCCCCAACTCTGTCATCCCTCTCGGAGGATCACAGGGTGCGTGCTCACTAAGGACTGACAAGGCCTGCAATTTAAACATCTGTTGGCCTGTGGTGGATTCCGTTTTCCCCCAACCCACCTCGCGGTGGTTCTTTACGGCTGCTAACAGCAGGAACGCCCAGAGAACACAGCCGATTATGGGGATGGGTGCAGGGTTGGGGGCCGGGGGATGTATTCCTGTGGAGGCGTGGGAGTCGGAGACAAACACCTGAGCAGGTCTTGAAGGACGAACCAGGACCCAGTGGGAAAGATGCTGGACAGAGGGCTCAGTGCGCATTCCGCAGGGAGGGGCCCTGGCCCTGTGTGTACAGGACCCAGCAGTGACTCAGGCCCAGAGGATCCCTGCTCCTGAGCCCCAGGAGAGCCCTGCAGGGTTTTCCAGAAGGAACAGCCTGGTCAATGTGTGTTTCCAAACGTGAATTCTGGGAGCTTCTGAGAGCTGGAGCTTGGAAGAGAGACAGGGAGCGCTGGGCCAGGTGCACAGGCCAGGATGGAACAAGAGCAGCAGGGAGGGATGGCAGGAGGAAAGAGCGGTGGGTGGTGGGTCGGCAGACATCCTGGCTGCTCAGTGAGAGGGAGGGAGTCAGAAAGGACCAAAGTGTCTGAGGGGACAGTGAGGCCACTTCCCTGGATAGGGAACAAACCTGAAAGAGAAGGTGGCTGTGTAGCTCCGGACAGGTGGCCTCCAAGGGGTCTGCCCATCGGGAGGCAGGAGTCAGCTAGGCTGGGCCGAAGAATCAGTCAACCCCGAGCCCAGGAAAGGGGCGTTCCCCTCCGTCACAAAGTCCCCTGCAGGCCACCTGCCCTCCTCCAAGTCACAGCTCTGCCCTGCCCTGGGGAACACACACCCCCAAAGCCCCTGTGGCAGGAGGAGAGTGCTGGAGAAAGACACCAGGCCCGTGGGCGGTCACCCCGGGAGCCCCCCACTGCTCACGTCCTAGAGCCTTCACTTCCCTGCGAGCGAGGCCGGGACTGGGGGGACATGCGGGCATTTGGCAAGCCTGCTCGTCACTGTCATACTGACAGGGGGCCCACAGGCCTTTGGAATCGGTGCCCAGGAGAGCGCGGGCTTGAGACAGGGACGGCCTGCCCGCGGAACGCGCTCACGTGGGAAAGGTGCAGGAGGAGGGAGGACACCCCTCCGAGGACACCGGTGCTCAGGGCTTCCCAGAGGGCGGCTCCAGGCCACACCTGGGCCTCTGGCTCCCCAGCATCCCCTTGTCCGCGTCAGGCCGCCGTCGCCCGGGTCCCCTCATTTCCCTGTGTCCGCGCACTTCCTGGGCATCGCACAGGCCGCCAGCGCAGTTGACAAGCGTCCGGGGCCCCGCTGCCCGCCGCTCTCCCCAGGGCCTGGGGCGCCAGGCCGATGCATCGTGCGTGCGTGCGTGATGCGTGCGTGATGCGTGCGTGCGTGCGCCCAGAGGGGAAGAGCTCGAAGTCCTCAGCGGGAAACCACGTGGGAAAGAGAATTCATGGTATTCTTACCTTTAAGCTTCATCTCAGAAATCAAAACCGTTGCTACGAAACCAGCAAACGTGAAACTGCTGTGGCGTGCGCGCCCTGTGCACTTAGGTTGTTTTCACACGTGAAGTTTGGGCTGAAAATCACGGCTCTAGGGATTCAGCTTGGAGGGTGATGGCAGCTCGCCGCTCGCCCGGGAACGGGCTGCTGCGCGCACAGACCGACAGACGCGCTCGGGCGGCTCTCTAAAGTGGGTCTTGCAGTGCCCCGGCCTGAGGCTTGTGTCCCCACGTGAGACTACGAGGCACTGGCACTGTGTCACTTTTTGTTCTCTACTTATTCTCAGAGCTCAGCACGGTTCTGGGCACACACAACCCTGAACAATGACTGAGTGGGTGGGTGGATGGGTGCATGCATGGGTGGAAATCTCCCAGAAGTCAGACTGCCGAGCTCCCACTGTTGAAGCAAACAGCAACTCAGCACACGGGAAGGAGCACTGGACCGGGAGTGAGGAGGGCCAGGTTCCCGCGTCCACACTCTACAGATGCAGCTTTAGAACTTGGGGAAATCCCTCCCCAGGGCCGCCGCCATGCTCCTCCTCTGCTGAGTGAGCTCTCACCCACGGCAGCCCTCCCAGCCTCATACCCACCACTTTCCCCACCCCCACCCTCCCGAGGAGCCTGAACTCGGCCCACGATATTGCTGGTTGGGAGCGCACGTCAGGGAGGCAGAACGTCCACTGACAGCCACGTGGGCAGGCTGGCAAATCCTCTCCCCAAAGTCAATGATGCAACCGCACACACTGACAAAAACCATTTCCACACTCTGGAAACCACCCCGAGAGCAGGTGACCAGCTGAGAAATGTTTACGCTGGAGCGCCGCAGAGCTTCGCACAGGAGCCCACGGGACCCTGCCGCGCTCTGCTCCGCCCGGGCTGCACCCCCGGCCCCTCCCAGCGGGAGAGGTTCGGACAGTCTGCAGGATGAGCAGTTGCCACCAGGTGCACGGCCACCCGGAAGGGCAGTCAGACAGTCAGGAGCAGTGGGTGACACGGTGTCCAGCAGCTCTGGCAGGCCCATGGTGGTCTAGGAGATGGCACAGATCGGCTGCGCGCCCCTGTAAGGGCTGCGCCAGCCACGGAGCCCACGCAGACCCAGGGTCGGGCGTGCGCAGGCGGGAAACACAGGAGTCGGTGAAAAGGAAGCACCGGCAGACTGACAGCTGAGTGTGCTCCGCTGCCCGCACACAGGTCTCAGACAGCGGACAGGGGCTTGCTGCCTCAAGGTAGTTAGGAATGACCTCTGAGCTGATGCTGGCTGACCTCTGAGCTAGGCAGGCACCGGGGCACAAAAGCCAGGCTTCAAAATAAAAATTAGAAATAAAAAAAAACAGCATTAGCTGCTGCAGACAGCAAGGGAGACTGGTTTCCCTCGATGTGGCCCAGGCAGGTTAGTAAACAAATAAATGAACAAGCAAGAAACAGCAATAAGCTTCTAGGGAAATCAAAATATATACAATATATAACCTAAAATGTCCAGTTTTCACAAGAGAATGTATTATCAGAAATGCAAAGAAATAGAAACATATGACCCATCCCAGGCGGGGCGGGGAGAGCGGGAAGAGGGGAGAGCAATCCTCACAGACCTCCAGGGTTGGACTTGGTAGTGAAAGGCTTCAGAGCAACTATTATAAATATAATGAAAGAATTAAAGGAAAGCAGGACAAATAAAAGTCAACCAATAGAGAGCCTCGACAGGGGGAAGACATAACGTAAAAGAACGAAACGGAACCTCTGGGGTCAAGGAACGCAACCACGAGGGAAGGATCGGGGAGGCTCAGCGGCAGCGGTGAGAGGACAGAAGGATCGGCGAGTCTGAAGACAGAGAAATGGGAATGAGCCACCAGGGAGAACGGGGGTGGCAGGGGGGACACACAATTAACAGAGCCTCAAGCGCATAGACCTGTTTGTGATGTGAGGTCCAGAGGAGAAGGGGGGGCTGCAAAAATCCTTGAGGAATAATGAGCAAAACGTTTCCAAGGCTGATGGAAAACCTTCATCTAAACTCCCAGGAAAGGCAGCAAACCCTAAGCAGGGGAAGCACAGAGATGCGCCCACACACCGCAACCAGAGAGAAAGTTATGAAAGAAGCAAGAGAAAAAAAACAATTCCTGGGGCGGGGGGGAGACCCAGAAGGCAGTAGAATAACATATTCAAAGTGCTAAACAGGAAAATTTGGGAACCGAAAATTCTGTATCCAGCCAAACGATCCTGCAAAAAATAAAGGGGAAATAAAGGTGAAAGACATCCGCAGATAAACACCGAGGAGAGAACTCACTGCCCGGACTGTTCTTACGGGAAACCCTGGAGTCAGCCCCGCAGGCTGACAGGCAGTGACAGAATCACGCGTGGCGAGGAGGGAGAGACGCGCCATTGCAGCAGAGTCTCGCACTTGATGACGGTAAGCGGTCTTTAATCTTGACTAGACTGCCACCAATTAAAATGTATTTTTTTAGTCCCCACAGCAGCCACTAAGAAAATAATCCAAAATGCATGTTTTTGTACAGGAAGTAAATAGGGAATTGAAAATATTTAACACAAAAGAAAGCAGAACCAAGGGGCCGGGCAACTGAAAACCCTCAGGAGTCGGAGAGGCCGCGAATGGCCACGGGAAGCAAAGGCACGAAGCACATCACGTGGGACAGTCTAAGCGCCCACTCAAGAGGCAGACACGGTCAGACTGGATGAAGAACCGAGGCCCGAACTCACACACTCCACGTACAGGAGACGCAACTTCAGCTCACAGACACAAGGAGGCCGAATGAAAAAGCACGGGGCGAAGATGCACCTACAAACAACGACCACAGCAGACCTGGTCGGATCCCCAGCACGTGCCGAGAGGAGGACTGCCAGGCTCACCACGCGCCCACCTGCCCAGTCCCGGGAGGCAGGTGTGCGGAAAAGGTGACCTGTGGACCAGCAGGCAGGCCAGGCCCGCACTGCCGGGGCCAGGGGAGGGGCGGGCACCCACGCAGCACCCACTGGGGCTGGGCTGGGGGCCTGATTTATAGTGGGTGGAGGGCTGGCTGCACAAGGTCACTAAAGGTCACTGCAAGACGCTCTGAAAACGGGGTTTGTGACGAGTCTGTCGGGCCTCAGTAAAGCTGGGTCCTTATTTATTTATTTATTTTTACGGAAAACTGTTCTATTTGTCATTTTTGTCTACAACTCAAACCCTGGGAATTTAAAACTGACATCCTTGCCTGTGAGCTTCTTGAAAACACCAGAAAAAGTTTCAGCCTCGTGCTCCACGTAGTTCTGCTGGGCCTTCTCCGGGTGCACCTCCAGAGGTTCACACGGATGCCCTGGCCCACGACCTCCCGTGGGAACACCAGGCCCTCCAGGGCGGCGCCGTGCCGGCTGTTGGAGTGCAGCCTTGCACGCGTGTGCTTCTCCGCGTCGGCTTAGGCACGGTTCTCCTCGGAGCCACGAGGAGGTCGCGCTTCCCACTGAACTTCTTCTCCGGCTCACGGAACCAGCCAGACCTGGATTTCCTGAAAGGGTTTCAGTGGAAGAACCGAAACAGAGACTGTGATAGCTTTCCGTCTGCCACCCACTGCGATTTCTTTGGCCGCAGTGACGTTCAGCTCCGGCAGCTGGGCCTTGAGGTCCGAGTTCATCTCCGAGGCCAGCACAGCCTGGAAGATGACGGACTGGAACTCCTGTGGCGTCTCGACACTGGGCTTCACGGTCTTGGTGTTCGAAATGAACGTGGCCGTCTCTTTGGTGGGCGCCTGCCTGGGAAGAGAGTAAAACTCTTTAAAAACCAAAGGAGCACGCCTCTGCCTTCCCACAATCACATGTTCCACCCCCTGTCTCCGGAGTGCCTGCCCTGGGCCCCAGCCAGCTGCTGGGCCACCTGGAAAATGACAGCTCCAGGAGCTGGCCACGGCTGGAAGGTCACCGTGTCAGGTGCTTTTCTTATGCCCTCCTTTTTTCCCTCACCATGTGCCCGTGACATGGGCACAGTTAGGGTCAGCCCGTTGTACAGATGGAAAAGCAAGGCTCTCAGAGCACGCCATTCGAGGAGACCTGAAAGCTGTCAGAACCACGTGGGGACTCCCTCAGCCCGCCAGTGGCCCACACCCCCAACCCCCCCACCCCCTCCAAGGAGCGCGGGGCTGGCGTGCTGTCCCCGGCTCTGCCCTAGCTGCACATCACAGATCCAGCCTCAACACCTAGGCCCTAGGAGCTGCCACCCCCACGGGTGACAGGGCTCTGCCAGCTGCTCTGCACCTTTGCTCCCACCCTCCGTCACCCTGACCACCCACTCCAACCCCAGCTCAGACGCAGGCCCGACCCCTCCCCACGAGATCACAGGGCCCTGTCCTCCCCACCCCACCAGGGCTCAGGGCCCACCGAGGGCATAGAGGTCGGTAGTGAGCTGACGTATGTCCCCTAGAAGACATCCCAGTCCACACCCCGGGGACCTGTGGTGAAAGGGACCTTCTTTGGAAACAGGGTGTCCACAGATGGAATGGAGCCCATCCCAACAGGATAAATATTGTTCAATTCTGCTCACATGAAGTCCCCAGAATCTCGACATGCAGAGTCAGACACCGTGATGGCGGGGGCAGGGGCAGCGGGGAGCTGGAGTTGTGTCATGGGACAGTGTTTTCACCAGGTGAAGAGCATCCTGACAAGATGTGGTGACGGTCACATGGCACCATGAATTGTCGTGGACACTTAATGCCACCAAACGGGACCCTGACAAACGGTTAGGGAGGCAGGTTTGTCACGCGCCATTTAACCACACTTTCCAGGACTGTGGTTCTAATTCTTGACTGTGTCCCACGTCCAACTGAGCGCCAGCCTGAGAAGGCCAACCCTGTTCCCCTAACCAGCCACTGGCGACACCCCCTACGAGAAGCCCCATCAGGGACCCGGGGCCCCCTTCTCCCCACCAGGCATCCCTCCCACCGCTCTGCCTGCCTCTGGTCTCCGCCAAAGGTGAGTGACAGTGGCTGACACCCTGTTCCCACAAGCCCTGGGTAAACAACCTTTGCCTTCTCCTGTGTGCATGTGGCGGGGCGGGGGGGGGGGGGGGGGTCTTCGTTTATTCCTACGGCAAAGAGTACAAGGGACCACGCTGTGAAAGGGCAGACTCAGGATAACCACGAGTCTGTCGTCACAACTGCACTGACCCGGCTCCAACTCGGGCACGCGCCTGAGCTCACCAAAGCCACAGTGGCTCCAGGCCTGAGAGCCCAACCAGACGCCACCCACAGGCCAGGCTTCCAGACCGTGGAGGGGCCAGAGCACTTCGGGGAGCTGGGACCTGCGGTTTCCTGATCCGGGAGCTGACTGCGAGGGTGAGAGTGTGAGCCCCCTGCAGCCGTACACGGACCCTCCACTCCTTCCCACACAGGCGCTCCCTCACACGTTACTCTGCGGTTGGCGCTTCACCCCAAGCCCAGGCCCAATCCACACACGCTTGTCAGAGCAAAGACCCGGTGTCAAATGGAGTGGCTGGGGTGGAGAGCAAGGACAGACAGACACGAGACAGGCCTTGCAGGGACCAGGGACCGAAGGCCTGGGACTGAGGACAAGCCCAACCCTGGGTGGCTGAGGATGAAGCAGAGGACGGGGGGCTGGGCTCGCAGGGAGGCAGCATGGCAGGGACGGACCCCAGCTCCCAGGAGGCTCCGTGTAGTGGGACAGCAGCCGCCTTCTCCCCCGCCCCTGGGAAGAACAGGGCTTACAAAGTTGCCAGCACCCAGAGCTAGCTGTGCAGGTGAGCTGGTACCCGAAGGGGTGGGCATCTTGGGGACCTCCATCAAAGCTTTAAATCGTGACAGCTTTGACCGAGTGACTCCACTCCCAGAAACACCCTGGGCAGAAGGCTCACAGGCACACTGGCCAACAAAGCCACCACCTGTGCTTTGAGATGACTAATGAAGTACATACACTGACCTGGCAAGAATGATCTAGAAAAAAAGAAATGGGTACGACTATAGATATATGAGGGATTAAAACGCTAATAAAAATATGATGAGCCCTGGCTGGTGCGGCTCAGTGGACTGAGCGCTGGCCTGCGAACCAAAGGGTCGCTGGTTCGATTCCCAGGCAGGGCACAGGCCAGGTCCCCAGTAGGGGGCACTTGAGAGGCAACCACACATCGATGTGTCTCTCCCTCTCTCCCTCCCTACCCCTCTCTCTTAAAGTAAATATATAATGAGAATCTTGACAATAATACATTTTACATTTAAAATGAAATATATTAAATGTAAAATGAGCATATTCCTAAAAATAATGATAATAAACTTCCCTCACTGAGGAAAAAAATTAAACATTTGAAGAGCCCCGCAATGGAAATGAGGTTTCAGGGTGGGTGGTCTCTGGTGGCTGAAGCCCCAGGCCTGGGCCACCACGGCCCCCTCCAGACGCCCGTCCTGTCTGCTGAAGCCAGAACCAGAGAGGGGCTGCGTGGGCAGGCAGCTTCCCTCCCTCAGAAACAAAGAAGAGAAATTCCTGAACAAAAGCAGCAAGCAGAATCTGGTCCCTGACACCAAAAAGAGTAAAAGTAGAATGTAAATATCTCGGCGGAGACAGACTGCGCCTGGGCAGGCCAGGACAACACCACGGAAATCCACAAGGTGACTCACCCGGCTGTCAGGTCAAAGGGCACAAGAGCACCTCGCCCACGCTGAACCTGTCCAGTAAAACTCAGAAAGGGGCCCCGAGACAAGACAAACATCTTAGCCAACCAAAACTGGAAAGGCATTTTCTTAACTTAAAGAAGCACATCTACCAGAAACCCACAGCGAATGCAATGCTTCCTGGTGAAAGCCTCAGAGGCGTCCCTCAGAGTCCCTTTCATTGCTTCTGTTCACCCTTGCGTTAGAGATCCCAGCTACTGAGATAAGACAAGGAAAAAATAAAACTGTAAGAAAGTGACAACCCTCATCATTCCCAAACAACATCACTACATAGAAAACCCAAAGAGATCTACAAATTATTAGAAGTACTAAGAGAACTGAGAGATTTGGGGACTTAGCTCTACAAAGGTGTAAATCACAGCCAGCCCCCAACTCCTCTCTCGCTGTGTGTCTTCAGGGGTCCCCTCAACCTCTCTGTTTCTGCAGATGGGTGTGGGTGTGTCCTGGGCAGAACTGCTGGGGGACAGCACATATGCTGTGGAGAAGGCACATGGTGAGCCCTGGAGCAGTCGCTGTTATCACATCCTTAATGAAAACCACTCTCCTTCCCCTCTGCCTCCCCTACTCTCTGGAAACACCAGGGAGGGGGCCGGGAGGGGAGGGAGCTACAAAGGGAAGCCAGAGGACGGGAGAGCAACAGGGCTGCAACCAGCCGGTGGGAGAGGCTGATGAATGGGGCCAGACCAGAAAGGACAACTCGGGCCCTCAAGTAGGCCCTGGGAAGGAGTGGCGGCAGCAGGGTGAAACGCAGCCACAGATGGCCAGCAGTCCCAGCGCCCTAACAGTGCCGGCACAGTACCCAGAGGGAGGCCCCAGAAGGTGCCAGGGTCCTGCCTTTGAGGGTCACAGACCGCAGAGGCATCTGCCGCTGGAGAGGAGCTGTGCCAGAGGGACACTGGCTCCGCACCCACATGCCCAGGGCCAAGCGCGTCAGCTCAGATGGCAGCCTGGTGCCAGTGGTCTGCCTGGCACAGGGCTGGTTCCTGCCCACATTAGGAAACGTGAAGTCTCAACAAGGGCAGCTTCAGGGGAATGCCCACTGACTTCTTCCTCCCTCCAACACAAGCACCTACTATCTGCCTGGCACTGCTGGGCACTGAGCACACAGTGGGGAGGAGACAGACCCTGGTTCTGGAACCTGCTTCACAGAGCCCACACGATACCGACAAACGCTACCTTCACGTGCAGAAAGGGACCTCAGGATAGTGACAGACACTTGCAGCTGGTCACAGGCTGGAAGGGCTGCTACTCACACCTCAGCCCAGGACAGCTACAGAGCCCGGTCTGGCCCCTGGGCCACAGCACCCAGGGCGCAGGCGATGAGGAGGAGGCACACTCACAGTTCCTGGCCCACTTGGCACTGAACCAGCCAGGGATGGCCATCAGCCCAGAGGACCCAGAGCTGAGTGGGCTGGTCCCTGCCCCCAGGGCCCCAGCCCACCAGGGGGAGCTCACACACTGTGGCCCAAGGCGCTGGCCACCTGTGGACCGTGTGCTCATGCGCAGGTGGCCTGACCACTCACTGAGCCTCAGCTCTCCTGGATGTAAAATGGGGGCAGTGGTGGGACTCACCATGCTCGTGTGACTGCTTTGGGGTCAAATGGGACCTGGCCATAGGAGGTGTTCAGTCATGGGTCACTGGCACTATGCTTCAGGGGTGGAGGGACAAGGAAGGTTCTGGAATACCGAGAGGAGGGAATGGCGAACGTGTCACTGGGAGGCAGAGGAGCTCAGAGACATGGCATCACGGACAGGACAGCCACCCAGGGTCTCCAGGCTGATGTTTACCATGTGGGTAAGGTCAGGAAGGAGAGTGAAACAAAGGGATCTACTTGGAGGGTGTCACAGGGCCGCTGAGTGTGTGAGAAGATGCTGAGGGTCTGGAGGGGCAGGGCCAGACGTGGAGCTGGACAGGACATGCCTGCGGGACCGCGGCCCAGCTTCTGCCTCACCGACTGACAGCACGACGTCCACTCTCAGTTCGGCAGCCACGGGACCCCCCAAACCCAATGGCAGGCCGTCCTGGCAGCACAGAAGTCATGTCCTCCCACAACCCCATGGCCTTCGCCGCCCGGACCCTGTCCTGGGAGCCCCTCTGCTCTGGCCACACCGGCCCCTGGCTGTGCCAGAAACACGGTGGCCCCAGTGCCATGTACCTGCTGAGCCTCCACCAGGAGCGCACCCTGCCAGCACGCCAGGGCCTGTGGCCCCATCAGGGCTTTGCGCAGCTGGGGTGCAGGAAAGGAGGCCCTTCTCGTCTGAGGGTCCCACAGGCCAGGGGCCACTTCTCGGGAGGCCTGTCCGAGCCGAGACAGAGGACATGGGCCAGGAGGAGCCTGCCCTCCAAGGTGTGCAGGTTGGAGGGGAAGGAGCCATCACACATGGAGGGGAGCGGAGAGCCTGGCCACGCGCGGAGGAGACACGGAAGCAGGCTGCAGCCCTCACGCCCCCTCTACGCCTGCCCACATGCCGGTCCTGACCAGCTCCCCTGTACACACTTGGAAACGCGAGCCCCACGTCCCACCCGAGGACGCCGCCCGGATCGGGCTGCCCTAGGTACCTAATTCACTAAAAGGTAATTTTCGTTTTAGATCTGTAAGAAGTAAACACGCTTCGTACTTCACTGTCCTGTGAACCCACCTGCTCCCGCAGTGCCGGGCGGGTAGGCTCGTGCTGTGGCCGCAGCTGCACGGCTCTCCTCCACCTGTGAGCGCCCGGCACCCCACACAGCCCCGGGGCCCCCACCCGGGGTCCCTTCCTGGGTCCTGAGGCGCCCACGCCCCCTGCAAGGGGCCCTGCCACCCTGTTCCAGAGCCGCACCCCTCCGCTCAGCTACCTGTTCTAAAGCAGCCAGCTGATTGGTCCACATCCCTGCCAATGTGTGGCCAGTACCTAGGCATGTGAGGCCCATCTGGCCAATGAAAATGAAGACAGGACTGCCCAGAGGGTGCCGGGAAATTATGGGAATGACTAAACCTGACCCTGACCCTGACCCTGACCCTGACCCAGACCCAGACCGTGGTTCTGACTCTCTTCTCCACTCACCCAAGGTGGACAGGATGCTGCAGCCACCTTGTGACCCCAGGAGAACCTGGCAGAACAGAGACCGAGTCCCGGGCCTCGCCTGCCGGGCGGCCCTGCGCGGACTGCAGCCTGTGCCAGGGCGGTGGGCGTCCTGGCTGGTCCAGGCCCGAGCAGGCCTGGTTTGCTGTCACTTCAGCTGTTGTTCTCCGCTGCCTCCGGCCTGGTTCCCCAGCAATCGCTTGGTGACCACTCTCCTCTTTAGCAAGGCCTCCCTCTGCTCCGGTGGCCAAGATTCATTTCGGTTTCCTGCACCTGAGAACCCTGACGGTGCAGAGGACAGCCTGGCCCCGGCCGTCTGCCCACGGGCACAGGGCAAGGCTGGGGCTCCGAGACCTACCCTCTCTTGGGCGAGGCGCTGAGGACCACAGTGCCAGGGCCCGGCAGGGGTCCGATCGTGCTTGGCAGGGCTCGAATGCCCAGCAGAAGAATGTCGATTTTATTTTTTTCCCGTTACGGTTGACACTCGGTATCACTCTGTATTAGTTTCAGGTGTGCGGCCCGGGGTCCGACAGCCCTTTCCAGAGCGGTTCCCAGGCCCCACCACAATGACATTGCCCTACTCCCTCGGCCGTAGGCTGGCTTGACTTTTATTCTCAAAGTCAAGAAATTTTGACTAAAAGTGTCATTTGCTGAAATTGACAGTTCAGGTAGTTTGTCCAGACACAATGTTTTAAGGCCCTGGCACCCTCTGAGCTCCTGCTGTGGGCCAGTCCGGTCCCCAGCCCCCGGCTCAGCCCCACTGCTACCGCACCGCCCTCTGAGAGAGCGATGGCGCTCTTTGGAGATGAGAGGCCGGGGAAGGGGCTGCCCACAGCGCCCAGCTGCTCAGGGGCACAGCAGGGACTCAGACTCCAAACCCTAGCTTTTCCTCCGCCTTTACTGCCACCTCAGTGTAAGAAGAGAGTCAGCCCCCGGGCAGATCCTGCGAAGCCACCTGCACTTGGATCAGCAGAAGGCTTCCGTGATGCTCCGAGCCTAGCCAGCAAGCAGGTCACCAGTTTTGAGGCTGGCTGCCTCACACCTGCTGAGGCTGCGGGTGACAGTCCACCTTTTTATGTCACGTTAATGTAAATGAGGCCCTTGCCAGGACGAGCCTTGCCTGTGTGTTGTAGAGCACGCCTAAGGAATTCCAGGGCGTCGCAGGAGCCGTGAGGCAGAAAGGAACAATGTTGGCTCTCAGGGTCAGGGCCACGTCTCAGACCCTGGAAGCCCATCCAGCACGGGCACTGCCCAGCGGGCAGCCACAGGGAGGGGCCGCCTGGGACACCTCTCCTCTGGCCTGAGCTGCTGGCACACGGAGTGGGCTTCACAAGTCTTTTGTAGGAATCCGGGGACAGTGATGGAGAAGCAGCAATTCTACCAACTTCGAGGGCCAGGCATGTGGGGGGGGGGGCGGTTAGATGCTGTTTGATTCCCTCAGTCTCCCTGTCAGCATTAATAAGTGCTGCCACCGCCCGGCCCCCCCCCCCCCCCCCCCCCCCCCCCCCCCAGTGCAGGCAGGAAGACGAGCGAGACCCGCGGGTGCTGGGGGGAACTTGCTCAAGCCCCCATTGCTGGCAGGGCCTGGACTCAAGACTAGGACCAACTTCACTGCCCTGCCCCTCACGGTAAAGGAGAGACAGTGCAGGCCAAGGCTGAAGTGACCTGGAAGACTTCATGGAGGAGGAGGCATTTTCACTGAGCACAGAAAGGGGTTTAGAGCAGGGAAAGACCTCCAGAAGGAACACAGAGGTGAGCAGACAGGAGGGCAAGTGCCCCATGAGTCTCCCCAGCTCACCTCAAAAGGGGAGCAGGAGAGAAGCTGAGTTCAAAAGAACGAGCTGGCATTCACTGTCTCCTTGGAACAAAGCCCTTAGGCCGAGATTTTACAATTCTCTTTCCTCTCGGAAATCCTGTTCAGTTTCAAGCCTGCACTTCTGGCAGCTGCATCCCCTGAAGCTCCAGGCATTCAGGAGAGACGATGCGGCAGAAGCAAGGCACAGGGTGTCCAGGAGGGAAAGGGGCCCTGGTGGGGTTGGGGGGTGGCACAGGGTGGGACGGAGAAGGAAGTGGGAGAAATGGAGGCCTGGCAGGGTTTGGGGGGGGGCGGCATCACCAACAGAGGGAAGGATGGGAACCCCGAGTGCTTGCCACTGTGGCACGTGCCCCTCAGTAGCTGCTTGAACAAGGTGACACCTGGAATCCCAGGCTGCCTTTCTGCTTGCCTACATGGATAAAGCACCTGCCAGTGCACGCGCCACTGTGTGTCCTGGGGCCATGGACTTCAACCTCCGAGACTCATTCCCCCACCAGAACACATGTGCTTCCAACCGGAAAGGCAGGCAGCTCCCGGGCACTAACAGTGATCCATGAGACAGGGGGCAGAAGGGACACTGCTCAGGATGCCCCCTCCCCTGATGGAAGGAGGTCTGTGTGGATGGACCCTGCTATTGGTGAGGGCAGTGACAGGCAGGCGGGGGCCCCAAGGAGTTGGTTCTGTTTTTCAGACCTCGATGGCCCTGGGACCACAGGACACCCAGACACGGGCCTGGCACCTGGAAGAGACTGGACACCAGTCGGGGCCTGCAGCCACACCCTCCTGTCCCCAGTTACAGCCAGGCTCGCTGCAGCCGCGAGGGGGAGACAACTGCTTCTTGTAACGGGCCACCCAGCTGGGGGTTCTCTGTTACACCACACCAGTGCAGTGACACTCACCGACAGAGCATGGCGGCGTGGCCCCACAACTGCTCGGCCCGTGGCCCCAGGAAACCGATTTAGCCATAAACTGGGGATAGCAGTGTTTACCACAAAGAGCTGCTTCAGCACTTAAATAAAATTACAGAAGTAAAAGACTGCGGTAAACCGCCGAGTTGAAGCCATGCACGACATCAGGACAGCATTTCGCCTCACAAGCAGGGCTTGTGAGACCCCTTCTACACTGGAAGAGCTCCTAGCCAGCCTTCAAAGCCCTGGCTCCAGCGCCCCTCCCTAGGAGGACTGTGGGACACTTCACTGTGGGGTTCCAGAGTACAGAGCTCAGCTGCAGCTTGTCCCACAGGCTGCCAAGATCTACAAACAGGCTGTGCCCCCTGCAGGCTGAGCTCACGGAGGGCGGGGCTGGCCTGGTCCCTCCAAGAGGCTCAGCACCAACTGCTCAATCAATGCAAGAGAAATTTGCATTCACGGAGCTCCTGTTCACATGGGACCCTGTAGCTACACGAGATCTCATTGAGATCACACTTCATAAAGCTTCCCTCCCCCACGGGAGGATTGTCATCCCTACCGAGGAGAACTCAGGGGCATGTCCCAGGCTCTGGGCAATGAGATATGAGCACAAGTAGCACGTGGCACTTCCCGTCGGAAGCTTTAAGACCAGTGCTTGGCCCTGGTGGTTGTCTTCTCCTGCCTCAAGATCCTGGCAGCGTTTCAGGGGGCAGCTCCTCCCTGAGCAGGCTCTCCACCAGCACAAGCAAAAGGATGCCTCTGTACGCCCCGCCCATCTCCCTTTGGAGCAGTTCCCAATGCGGCCACGAGGCGGCAGCACAGGCAGACCTCTGTTCAGCGAAATCCCAGTTTGGGGTAAGGGTCCGGGGAATGACTTAGAGACCCGCCGGGACTGACGGATGCTTGGATGTGCCCAGCGGGGAACGGACGCCCGCTGGCTGTCTGTCTTGGGACACAGCGGCTGATTTATAAAGCACATTCCAGACACCATGGCAACTCACTGTACATACTTCCACTTGCATCTCTAAGCGATTAGGACACTTTCCCCCTAACCACCAGGTAATTATCTCTTCCTAAAAAAAGGATCCATAACTCATTATCATCTGTTCACATTCCCATCCCCCCAGCCGCTCACAGATATTTTTTCAGTCGGCATGTTCTATCATGACCCAAATGAGGCCCACGCATCCTGTTCGGTCGTGTTTAAGCTCTTTTATCCCCAAACAGTCCTAATTCCTTTTCTTCCCTCCAGGCCCTTAATTAATTAACAAGCAGCGTCTTTTCACATAGAACATCCAAAATTCTGGATTTGGCCGTGTGCCTCCTGCAGGTGGCGCAGAGCCCTCCTGGCACACAGTAGGTGCTCATTCAACCTTATGAATGCCTCACGGGGAGCAAAGCGAAGTAATAGAGGTCTGGGCCTCAGAAACGTGACAAGCAGCAGCACTACACGCGGACACCGCGGGCTCCAGCCCTCGGGTGTCGGCAGAGCGGACTGCAGGCCCGGCAGTACTGACGCAGGAGCCAGGCGAGAGCCCCGGGGCCGCCCCACGGAGGGACAGCCCCGAGGGACAGCAGCTCAGAGACCTAAGAACCAGAGGCGCCCTCCCTTCCAGCACCTCCGCTCCTTCGTGGCACGTGTACAGTGGCACTGACCTTTGTCAGATTGAGGAAAACGTCGGATCTATGAGCTTTAACTGTTTCTCCAAAGTTTTCCTGTTCTTACTTTGCTGTTTTGTGTTTTACTCTGAGAAAACTGAAGGTGTTAGAGAGGTGTGAGAAAACTGAAGGTGTTAGAGAGGTGTAAAGAAAACCAACTCACACCCATCGTCCAACTTCAACACTGACAACGACCGCTCTGTCACAGTGTTTCCTGGGATTTGTTGTTTCTGTTTTAACGAAACTTACGGAAAGCGATGGAGGGCTCTAACCTCGACCCGCTCCTTCCCCTCCCCCCCACTTCTCCACCACCGCGCGAAAGCCGGAGGGGGCGGTGCCTCCCAAATCTGCCTCTAACATACCTGCTGGTGCGCGTGGAGGGGTGTTTGCCCTCAGCCTGCCTATCTGCATTCAACCAACACTGGCCGCTTTGCGCCCGGCACCGTGCCAGGAGCCAGGGCTGGAAGGGGAACGGGACAAATGCCCGCCCCACCCTCGAACTGCCTCCCAGAGCAAAGGGCGGTCTGAAGTCAGAACTGGGACGTTCGAACGGAAAACCAAAACAGGCGCACTTCCGGCGCCCCTGTCGCCCCCTATGCTTCCTCCTCATTGGCTCTTCCCTTGACCACGCCCCGCTCACGGAGAGTCTCCTCCCACTGTTTCCTTCAACTCTCACCTCCTTTCTTCAAGAGGCTGAGGGAAACCTCAGACCCCGCCCACCCACCATGACCCACGATTATTGGTGATTATTGCCCATCCATCAGAGGAAATACGGCCTCGGATTGGCTGTAAGGAAGCAGACACAGAGTCTGCGCGAGTTGCCTGGGCCCTAAGGGGCGGACTAGCGGCAACCGCGCATGCCTAGTACGTGCGCAGTGCAGGCCCGGGTGGGAGTCATGGCGGCTCTGTGCGTGAGTTTGGTGCGGCGCAGCCTCCCGGCTTTGGCGTTATCTTTTAGGTAAGAGAGTAAGGCGCGCCTGGCTACCCTCGGCCGAAGGGTGCGGTCCTCAGTGCCACCTTGCCCGAGTCTGGCCTGGGAGCGAGGCGTCGTGGGCCGCGGACAGCCGCGCGGGCCTGGACTGGAAGGGGCGGTGTGCCCCGCGTGCCGGAGGCCCTCGCGTACCCCCGCACGCGCGTCTCGAGGTCACTGGTACAGCCCCAACGTGCGCGCGCCCGGGCACAGGTACCCTCAGCCTCTGGACTGCGGGAACCGCGGACCAGGCCGCAGCAGAACCAGGCGCGGGCGCCTGGGCAGCGCAAGGCTGGTCTCCATTGCTCTCGCCCGGAAAGTTTGGAATCAGGGCCCGGGTCAGCGGTTCACGGGCTTTTTCCACTCGCCCCGAGTTCCTGCTCCACCTCCGCCTTTTCCTGCATCTGAGGTCAGAAGCGCAACGGAGCTTGGCCCGCCATGGGGAGAGGACTTTATTTAGACTAACCGCGCAGTGATAACAGTAGGGGTCACAGAGCAAACCGGGTCTTTACCCTCGCGGAGCTTACCCCGCGCACGGGGAACCCAGGCAGGCCCTCCGAGATTATAGAGGATGAAAGGGGCTTGAAGCGTGATTGTTACCCCTAATAAGTTATATAAACAAAACATGGGAATAAAAGGGCAGGGACCCACCGAAATACCTGCGTAAAAAGGTCTTTTGCCCCAGTAGTTTGTGACTTTGTATCTGGAAGTAATGCCAGGAGAGAGAGGACCCGTCAGCATTAATGTCTGTCAGTGGGAAGAGGCTCCAGTGGGGGAACCAAGAGAACTGAATTGCAGTCATAGCGCTTAGGGTTGCTGAGCTCTGCGACTCGGTTTCCCTCTCCGCATCCATGACCAGCGCTGCGGTGCTACGTGGATGGGCTGTAACTGCCACACCTCGGTATGGCAGCTAGAAAGTAAAACAGGTTTCTTTTTTTAAGTCACAAAAATACAAATACAATGAAAAGGTTATTCCTCTCCACCCCCGAGTAACACGACTAGTGGATCGTTGATTCCGCTCTGCCTGAGACCACACCTACGGACCCGGGATCTCGGCGCGGTTTTTGCACAGATGGGGTCCTGTTTTTGTGCTGCATTTCTCACACAGTGTCCAGATCGTGGAAGCAGCAATTTGTCTGGCTGCATCCGTACTGATGAGCGTGGCATTTCCCGCTTGTCATTGAACTGCGCTGCGGAAAGCATCCTTGTGTGTCCTGTGCTGATGGCTTTGCTGTCCATTCAGGCAGTTTTCTTTAATCTGTGAACATTTACTCATGGCTCTGTGACCTTGGACTTATCACTTAACCTTTTGGATGTAGAGATCAGATTGGACGATATGTTAAGTCACTCCCAGGATCAGTTTTAGAGGCCTTGTAATTTCCCCTGTACATGCCCTGAATCTCCCCACCTCTGCTCCTTCTCCAAGGCTTCCCTCTTCCTGGAATGGGTCTGTCATGTCCGCTCCCAACTCCGCATGCCTAAGTCAGACCTGTCCTTCACAGCCCCTCTGCAGGAAGCCTTTATGGTTTCCATTCCCCAAAGCTAGAAATACTCGCCTATGCTGAGCCTCCCACAGCACATGATTCCTCTTTTATCACTTTTAAACCCAAAATTATAGTTCTTTGATATCTTTTTTGCATGATAGTAAGTGCCCTGTGGCAGGGTGTCTACCCTGTTCGTCTTTGTGATCAGCATCAGCTCTGGGCCTCACCTCTGATACTAGCCCCTCCATCAGCACGTGGGGGAGCCTGGAGGACATAACTCCGGACAGAAAGAAGAGGCGGTGGCAGTGTAGCGTGAGGACCCTGACATACTCATTTAGGCCTGTGTGACAGAAGGTTTATAAATAGCCTCTTTGTGTCATACATGATTTGCCTTTATTAGATCCAAGAGAAATCCTTTCTCCCCCTCAGAAGTCAATAGCAAATAGTCTTAATTATCTCAAATTTCAAGAATCATACCTGTGACTTGTGTGGACTTTGAACCAGGCCGGCTCCTCGGCTGTTGTGCACAGCTACAAAACAGAAGAACAATGGCCAGAACTTGGAAGAGGACGTGGGGCACGGTGAACAGAAGACAGACCCTCCCTCTGCAGAGAAGACACTCCTGGAGGAGAAGGTCAAGTTGGAGGAGCAGCTGAAGGAGGCTACGGTAAGGCCAGCAGCCTCCTTAGAGGGAAGCGAGTTGAGAGAGCTGAACGCCAGGCGAGTACAGTCGTCCTTCCAAGAGCTAGGCCCGGTAGCGGTTACTACTAAGGCAGGAGCTAGAACCCAAGTCCTTTCGTGGCTCTGGTTCTGTCGTGAGACTCATCTTCACATACTGTGTGGGTTGTCCTGAGTTAAGACTTAAAATGATCTTGACAAATGAGGAATACTCGGCACAGCCGCTTTGGCTGGGTCTGAGGGAAGGGCCAGGGTGGGAAAAACCTGCTCGTTAAGGGTTTAGGAATGACAATATAAAGAACTTGTTAGATGCTGGCACCATCCTGACACCATCCTGTGAGTTCACAAGTAAGCTTCCCAGGTCACCTAGCTGCCATGCACCAGGGCCAGAGTCTGAGCCCTCCCTGGTGAGCCCTCCCTGGAGACCTTGCCCTTAACCACAGAACAGGAGCTCCCTGAATGAAGACTGGAAACAGATGGGGTGTAGTCAGCTCCCGCCAAGAGGAATCTGGGACAGGTCACACGCTGAAATGTCTGGGGGATGAGTGAGGGTACATGAAAGGGAAAAAGGAGGGTGCTCCCATAATTCAGGTGATTCCACAAGAAATGTGACGGGGCCACGTCTGGGCAGCGACAAAACCACCAAAGTGTCGGAGTTTATCTCTTCTCTTCCATGAGATAAAGGCTAAGCTGTCCATCCAGGCTTGTGGCTCTCCTAACCCTCCAGGTGTGGGCGCCGCAGTGAGGCGGCCCGAACCAGGACGCTAGGGGTCCCCAAAATTGGGAACTCTGCCCAGGAAGTGAATGGCCCTTCTTGAGGAGTGATAGGGCCATAAGGACCCCGAGAAGGTGTATTTTTCTTCTTTCCACAGCTGTCCACTGAGTGAGAATGGCCTTGGGGGCCACATAAGTAAGGAGATGTCACCTTGACATCTCCCTACTTATTGGAAACAGTGACACAGGTGTGACTTATTTCTGAGTTAAGCCACACTGTTTGTAGTCCAGCATCTCAAACGTTGTAATAGATGCTGTTTGTATTTTGACGTGGAGTTTGTTCTATCACGTTTGCTCTCCTGTGAATTTGTTCCACGCTGTATTCACAGAAGTTTCCTTTTTTTTTCTTTTTTTAGGAAAAATACAAGCGAGCTTTGGCAGATACTGAGAACCTGAGGCAAAGGACCCAAAAATTGGTGGAGGAGGCAAAATTATATGGTAACACTCAACATCATACAGTTCTGGTCCAGGAAGATGCGGGCACGGGACACCCGTTGGGTGCGAACATGAGCATCAGACAGCAAGCCCAGCCGGGGGAGGTGGGGAGCCTCCTGCTTGTGCAAACACGCCCCAGTCCTTGTTTTTATGGTCACTGGAGGACACGCTTATTGATTTTAGAAGGGAGGAGGGGCAGAGAAACATTGATTGTCCCTCGCACATGTCCCAACTGGGGTCTGAGCCCAAAATTCAGGCATGTGCCCTGACCAGGCATCGAACCCACGACCTTTCACGGTTTGCAGGATGACACCCCCACCTACTGAGCCACACCAGCTAGGGTGCCCCCTCCCCGTTTTTCAGATGTGTCAGAGTAAAGTCTGAGGAGCAGAAGTTGGGTTGTGCCTGGCATTTAGAATTGTAAGCAGGATTCCTTCAGCAGGGAGGGCACTCACTGCTCTCCCACAGGGAGACCTCACCGTGACCCTGCAGGTCACCCCGTCTGGGGTCCTTTCCCTTAGCATTATCAGCAGTAACACCGATACCACTAAAGGTCCCTTAAAGTGCTGTCTGTGTTGGATATCTGTCACTGTCCTTCCCATTCTACAGTTGTGATGACTGAGGCTTAAGTGACTTGCACTCGTCACATAGCTAGTAAGCATGGCCCAGGGCGGCCACTCCGCCTGCGTGTGCTCAGGAACCCTGAGGCCACCGTGTCAGTGCCTGGGAGCCAACTGTCAGGCAGGCTCTGTGTCCGCGTGCGCCCGAGGAGGAGCCCAGGCAGTCGGTGCGGTGCGAGGGGCCTGGGGGAGGCAGGTGCCAGCTGACAGCTGTTGCATCCCTGACTTCCGTTCGGCATCTGAAACACTTTTTTGAAGCCACAAAAATTATGTAATACACTGCCCTGAATCTTGAGTGGCTTTCCTAACTTTCTGTCTTCTGTTAGGTTAAAGTAAAGACTTGGGATGTGCCTTGGGAACTTTCACCCCACTGCCTGCACGTTGCTGCCTCCAGTGAGTGCTGGCAGCCGTGCGGCGGGCACTCGAAGCTCGCAGGGCTCCTCGGAACTGCCCTGTGGTAGGCAGTCACCATCCCCACTTTGTAACTGAGGGAGCTGAGGCGCAGATTGCCACCAGGGGTGTGGCCCCAGGCTCCTCGCAGTCACGTGGGGGGCCTCTGCCGGATGGACGTGCGTTTCCCCTGGTCTGCTGCCAGTCCTCATGCCTAGTTAGCTCTTGTCTCAACTCAGACGGTTTTTATTTTTTTGTCTCTTTTTCAGTCAAGCCATTGAAATGACAGCTTTGAGTTACCTGTTCAGTTGCTGTGGGTGGAATGCAAATGCTCTCCTTTAATCTTGTCTAGGCATTCAGGCCTTCTGCAAGGACTTGTTAGAGGTGGCAGATGTTTTGGAGAAGGCAACGCAGTCTGTCCCCAAAGAGGAGATTTCAGACGACAACCCTCACCTGAAGCACCTCTACGAGGGGCTCGTGATGACCGAAGTCCAGATCCAGAAGGTGTTCACGAAGCACGGCCTGCTCAGGCTGGACCCTGTGGGGGCTAAGTTCGACCCTTACGAGCACGAGGCCTTGTTCCACGCGCCGGTGGAGGGGAAGGAGCCAGGCACAGTGGCGCTGGTGAACAAAGTGGGCTACAAGCTGCACGGGCGCACCCTGCGGCCCGCCCTCGTGGGGGTGGTGAAGGGGGCCTAGCTTCCTGCAGGGCCTGGGTGGGTCTTTGGTAATCACCTGCTGTAACTCTTAAAAGGCTGGTTCATCTGGTCCACTTCTGGCCCTTTCCCACACCTTCTTGGGAAGCTTTAGGAACCAGTGGCTGAACAGGAAATGAGGCTGGTCGCACAGCTGCGTTACTGGACTTTAATCTGGGAGCCCGTTTGTTGATTTTCGGCACCTGTTTAGTAGTTCACATGCTTGCAGGACAGGCCGATGGGACACCTCCACTGGACCCTGCAGTGTCATGAACAACGCTGTATCTGCTCTGGTGGCTTCAAACTATTTCAGATGAATAAAAGGTCTTGGGGACTTGTGCCGTTTCCCTAGCGGGCCACGCCCGGCCACCCCACGCGTCCTCTGCTGCCCACTGCAGCGCTCGAGCTCGGGAACACTCAGCCCACTGCACGTCACTCAGGGAGGGGAAAACAGGAGTTTAAACACCGTCCCCGCTCAGCAGCAGTCTGTCCTCAGTGAGGGACACCGGCGAGTCCACTCAAAATTGCCATCCTGCTGCTAGAAAGGGGCGACTTCCAGCTTCTCTGGAGGGGTGAGGTGAGCGTACAAACCTTAGTGGTTCGCACAACCTCACTCTGCCAATAACCAGATTGGACAGTCAGTTTCTGCCGTTTGTTCACACACTCGTAGAGTAGCTTAAATCTTACGTTCAGCCAGACACTGGTGACCCAAGGGGTCCCCCCGGTCAGGTGTACTGTACATCCTCCAAATGCAAGGACGGCACGCTTGCTGCATTTTAAATGTTGATGTTTCGTGTTTTAGTTTTTTTTGAGGATTAAAGCCCTAACGTTTATTCTCCTACTTCCTAATACCTTGCGTACCTTAGTGTGTGGGCCCTAAGGAAAGCGAGGCTTGGCTTTCCCACTCTGCTCACACCGTGGAGCTGTGTACCTGACGTGTGTGCAGACACGTGTCAGCTTCCATCTCGCACACGTGCGTGGCATGGCCTGCTCCGGGTGGACATGTCTGCCGGGGCCCGCGAAGGACCGCAGACACTCAGGAGCTGAGCAAGAACAGTCTGCAAAGGCTGGGTTGTGACTCACCACAGGACCCTCAGTGTCTACTAGACAAAAAGAACCCCCCACGGCCTCTGCTGCTAACGGGTGCTTCTAGGGTCAAAGTTCAACACTGCTCAGTCCGTTACTACATAAAACGTAGGGCGGCAGTCATTCTACCTTGCTTACGACTTTGAAAAATGTCAGTAATGTTCCTGTAATTAAAAATTTAAGTGTGCACACTTCCCGAAACATTTTCCTCCTCTACGTGGTCAAAGACATCCCAGAACTGAAGGCAGCCCAGCCTCACACGTCAAGGAGCGCGGACCGGGAGTTACAGCTCATTTTCAGTAAGTCCTGTGAACGCACGCGGTCCCCCTTTTCACTGAGAGCTACAGCTGCCAAGAGGTCCCCCCAACACACAGGGGGAACAGTCTTCACTGTGAGTGCCGTCAGTCACTGTTCACGGGAACGCTGAATGGTACGCAGCACGTCCTCAACGTGCCCGTAGGTTCCGTGACTTCGAGGGAAATCATGTAATGACACCAACTTGACCACAGGCCAGTGGACAGAAACGAGTTGGCTTCATACAGCCGCTCAACCGCTGTAACGAAACACCACTCGAGGACCTGCTACGTGTGTGCCCTGGGAATTCAGTTGTTCGCTACCTGTGTTTCCGGGTTTGGCATAAGTGCCAGCCTGGATACACATACAAGGTGGCCCATCGAGCCAGCACTCCGTGTGACGATGGCCCTTCACAGCCCAGCTGGCTCCGACAGGGATGCTCCCGGTGCCTCTCAGGGAAGGAGGGCTGGCCTGGAGGGTTACTGCCTACCAGGAAGGTCACATGCTGTCCCCCACCCTGCGTTTGAAAGCTGGCTCTGAAAAGCTGCCTAAGGCTCATGGAGCAAGTGCTAAGAAGCAGCCTGGGACACTTTGGTTCTCAACTTGTTTAATGAGTAAAAGGGCAGTAGAAACGGCCGGGTTTCAGTGTCAATATATTTTTGGGACGGTGGCCATCCAGGGGGTATCAAGAACAGCTGAACTAGGGAACTTGACTCGGAGTTTAACTTTTGACAAGACCTAATTCTGTGGGATGATAGCTGATGAAAAACAGATGGAAAGGCTCTGAGCTCAGCAAGATTAAGGACCGACGTGACAGCCGCAGCCACAATGGCGGGGTGAAGGCAACCAACCCGAGGACTACTTCCCCTCGTGACAAAGCGTTAGTATCCGACATAAGTTAATTATACATTCACTGTGGCATCTTACGACAGTCCAGCCTAAATGAACTTCGTGCCATCAGAAGGACGAGCGTCCTGAAGGGCTACCGCAGCCTCACTCCACAGCTGCGGGCCCAGGGCGCTTTGCTTCTCGAGTGTAACGAGAGGGTGACAACCCTTTCACAGAAAAATAAGACTGGATTTAAAACCTCACCGTACCCGGCATCTGACACAGAAAATCCATGAAAGATGACACCAGGGCAGCTAAATGCAGTGATTCCCGCGAGTCAGCTGGCACCCAGGCCACCCAGAGGCTTGTACGAAGGGCTTGGTGGGACCCGCACCTAGTCTGACTCAGGAATGGGCGGCCGAGTGTCTGCATTTTAGCAGGTTCCCTGGGGAGGTGGATGCTGCTGGTCCGGGACCCTGGGTGGGAACCGCTGGCTAAGAAACCTGTAGAGCCAGACCACCGGCCCCCGCACCGCTCGCCAGCAGGCAGGACCGGCCGTCAGAGGCGGTCCACCCTGCAGGGGCTGTGGAGGTGGCCCTCGGAAGAAATGCCACCGCTCAGCCTCTCAGAGAGAAGTCCTGGGCTCGGTTAACAAGGAGCACTTCTCTGCCAGCAGCGCCATGTACTTCACAACTGAAGCCGTGTGCAGTGCATTGGAAATGCTTTATTTAATGCTGAAAAACTGACCCTGGGGGAAGATGTAAAAAGAAAGGAAAAGGCACCGTAATTAAGTTGTCCTTGGAAATGATGAGGGTCTTTTTCTTTCAAATGACTTCACTTTAATGTAACTTCAAGCTCAAACATCCCGGGAGGTAAGCAGTCTCTGAGTAACCGCAGGTGGAAAGGCAGGCTGAGCGAGTGCCCGGAGCAGTGGTGTGCTGGGTCTGCGGTCACCCCGTGGCCTCTACAGTAGGGCCTTGGATGCGAGAGCCCTGAGCAGCCCAGAAGACAAGTGGCTAACCCACGTTCCAAAGGAAGGTACCGTGTAAGAGGGCCCCTGGAAAACTACATGGGGCCGGGCGGAGCCACGTCTTGAGCCTGGCTTAACACAGTGACTCAGAGAAGCAGCACGCGGGGCCCCAACTGGCCACATGGGCTGCCCCATCTTGCCTGGTTGGTCTGCAGAGGCCCAGGGCCACCTGAAGTTTAGATGCTTCGCCGGACTAGCTTGGTCAGGCTTTCAGTGAACAGGGCACTTGCAGCTGAGACGAAAGTCCTGGAGGCGGCCACGCCGTAACTGAGAACTCTCTAAAAGAAGGTCCTGCGAGTACAAGAGCAGCCTGCGGCTGCCCCCAGGAAGGGCTCAGAGTCCTGGCAGGGGCGCCGGTCCTCCTGCTGCCAGGCTTCCCCCCCAGCTCCCTTTCTGCACTAGGGGGCGCTGCCGAGGGCTTTGTCCATTCCCAAACTGAGCCAGCAGGGACCCCACAGAGAGCTCCAGGCCAGGGGCGCTCTCAGGGTTTGGGAACTGCAGGCCCAACACTCGGCCCTGCCAGTAGGCAGGACAAGCTCATCGGGTTGCTGTGCTCGCCACCAGCCTCCTCCTCAAGTTCCAAGGACACCCCCTCCCACTTCCTCTGGCTCTGGCCCCGCCTGCCCTCCAGCCCCCACGTAAAGTGCGGTGTGCCGGGGCGGGCGGGCGGGCGGGAGTCACGGAGCCAGCATACAAGGTACACCGAAGGGAAGGGCTCACAGAAGGCCATGGTCCGGTCTCGTCGTGTCTCCAAACCCAACACAGAAAGGCAGACGGTCCTCCACGCGTTGCTTTTAGGACTAAGGTACAACGTACGTGCACCTTTTCCCCCATGATCTAAGATTGTTACTATTGCTTTCTTCAGAGGACCACGAAAAGAACTTGTATCCTAAAAAAAGAAACTGCTGAGAAAAGAACAAGGGGGAAAAGGCTGCTCCTGCCCCGCCCCACAGTCATCTCGGCTCACAAGCGCATTGGCCGCTGCAGCGTCGGGCACTGGCCTCAGGAGGCATCCCTGGATATCCAGCCGCTCTCCGTGAGGAAATTCAGAATCCTTTTCTTTAGGACCTTGTCCAAGTAACTGGGCAGGCGACTCTTGGAGGGAATCCCCTGTCGCTTCTGGAGGTGGTCCTTGATGATGATGGTCTTGGCGGTCACGTAGCGCGCGGGGCTCAGGCTGAGGGAGCTGCACAGCGCCTTCTCGCGGTCGGACAGCAGCTCAAAGCCTGGCAGGTGCTCGATGGCGGCAAACTCACCATCCTTGACGTCCTCCCGCCCACGCTTGGCGCCCGCTGAGCCCCGGTTCTCCTTTCGCTTCTCCCGCTTGTGCCGGGCTGCCTCATACTCGGCCGACTCCTCCATCTTGGTGATCCCGTTCCGCCGGTAGCGCTGCAGCTCCCGGATCTTGGCACGCAGCATCTTCTCCTTGTGCATGCTCTCGAACAGGTCGTCGAACTCCTTGCAGGACATGAACTGGTAGAGCGGCCTCAGCTTCAGCCGCAGCTCCCGCTCCTCCTTGGTGATCTTGCGCTTGGCCGTCTTCTCCCTGTCCTTCTTGTCCTTCCCCAGGAAGGCAGGCACCAGGTTGTAGTCACGGGCAATGTTCTTGCGCCGCTGCCTCTCCCTGAGCTTCCGCACATACATGTCCACGTGGGCGCGCTTGAGCTCGATCTCCACATCATCGTCGTCGTAGTTGACCGAGAGCCCACTGATGAGCGTCTCAGCGTCCTGGTCGTACTCAATCTCGTAGTCGTCCCGCAGCGGCATGTAGCCCAGCTGCTGCTGCTCGGCCACCGAGATGTCTAGGGGAGGCAAGGGGGTGGTGAGGCTGGGAGAGAGGGGGCCTCCACTGGGGCAGGTGTGGTCTGTCACCCGGTTGGGGATGGTGTCAGGGATGCAGGCCTTCCCCAGGTTGCCGTGGATGTACATGCTTACGTAATGCTCCATCACTTCCTGGGGAGTCCGGGACGCTCCAACATGAGCAGCCATGTCTTCCTACAAACACAAAGGTCAGAGTCACTTCCAAAGTCAGAGAGTCAGACTCAGGGTTCATACAAATTCCACGGACATTTCTGCACAGGCTACCTGGACCACTTCCTATCACCATTTCCGCCCCTCCCAGAGACGGCCCACCGCACGTTCCCTTGGGCTGGACTCATCAGCCGATGTCAATGCCAGTCTGTACCACACAAAGTGAAGACCCAGACAGGCGCCACATTCGCCTGAGGTCGCAGAGTGAGCTGGCAGCAGAGCTGAGACCACAGCCCACATCTACAATCTGGACTGGTCTCCTGGTTCCTGAAATAGGACTAGCAGGGCCTGCCCGGTCATGGCATTTCACCCCTACGCTACCTCTGCACTGGGGGGGGGGGTGTCTATGCATGGAACAGGACACAGGTGGGCATGGCCACAGAACACCAGGGTGCTCCACTCCTCCCAGTCCAACCCATTCTTTCCCAGACTAGATAGAGAACAGACTTGTCCAAAGCTCACGGCCCAGGTCGCAATTACAGAAGGGACCCCATTCCACCATACTGTCTGCCCTCAGGGACAGGAAGGGCCACCCTGTTCCTCTCCTAGGTGATGGTGTAGGGGAACAGGTGAGCACCTTTTGAAGGGGCTGGGGGCTTCATTTCTGACGGCCCCACCCTTCGGCAGCTCTCCAAAAACCCGCCTGGGCTGCGAGCACACACGCACGCACGCACGCAGGAAGGCCGCTGTGAGCACCAGTGTTATTAATGGGAGGAAACAGTACAAGCCCCTCAATCTTTTCCTTCTGCCAAGAGGCCTCTTCCTCCACCCGACCGCTAAAGCCACTTCAGAACAGAGCCGCCCAAAGTGCACGCTCACCCTCCAACAGCCGCTTGGAGCCCCGCCTGCAGCCTCCGCTCACCCCTGCACTCTGCTTGAACGGCCGAGCTGCCTTCTGCCTAGCAAGGCTCACCTCTGCGAGAGTGGGTGGTCTCTGCACCCCAAAGGCCCAATGGGAACCCTTGAAACCAGCCGGTGCATGTGGGCAGGACTAAGACAAACCGGGCACAGAGGGGAGGGGAGCGGGACAGTCGCAGTGCAGTGACCAGACCCTACGCCTGGGCCCCGCCAGGGCACACTGGACCCTATGGGCAGAGCTGCAGGCACAGGCACAGAGAAGGCAGTGCCGGGACCTACCGTGAGAAAAGGGAGGGTCAGGGCTAAAACCACATCCTGGTCTTAAGAGGATGAATTGTTCGCCTGCTTTCCTCTTTCAAAAAGTCACTATAATCATCCAATCTGTTCATTATATTTTCCCAGGAAGCATTTAATCAAAAGAGTAAAAACCAAATCACAAGCATTCGCAGCATCTACTGCCACTATGTGTGACCCAGGCCGGTAAGTTCTCATCCCCGAGCGCCCCGCGCCAGGTGGCGGCCACAGGCACGGTCGAGCCGAGCCCCCAGCTTCTCCAAAGCTGCAGCCACTACAGATCCAGAATCCAGTTTCCAGGGAGCCTCCCGGGCAAGGAGCTGGGTGCAGACCACACTGGCACAGCCAGAAACTGGGCCCCAGCCTCACCCTCCCTGGTCCAGTGAGAAGCCTGCCAACAAGTCCGTTGCTCCCCCCGAGCCTCAGCCATCTGCCTTTCAAAAGTTATCAGTTGCTCAGAGCACCACGTCTGGAAAAAATTTAAATCCAGAAAGAAGGACTCTGAGCAATGAAGGGTACCTGACCAGACAGAGATGATGTGTTTGTATTTTTAGTTATTTCCATCAACTTCAACACTCTGGGAACAGAGCAGAGAACGGAGGCAGCAAGGCGGCCTCAGGGCTGGGGCTAGAGCCAGGGAGGGGTGGGTCACCCGCCCACACTTCCACCCCTCTCGCCCAGCGCCAGTGTCCTGCGGGCTGCATACCAGCTCCTGGCCGGGAGCCGTGGGCACTGTGCTGACACCTGGGCCGCCCGGTCCTCTTTAGGTAACAAAGGAGACTCTGCTCTCTGTTGGTATTTATGAAGCCACAAATCAAAGGAGTTTGTCACCAGGATCCCAGGAACGCCCATGTCAATCAGGCTCAGGCGCTGCCTAGGACAGCCAGAGAGGCCTCACCCTCACAAGGAGCCAGGCCCATCAGCTACTTCTGAAAGATCGCACTTTAAGGATGAGTCAGAAAGGCCCAGGACAACTCAAGGCCGGTGAAACGGAGTGAGGGTCACAATGGCCCAGTCTGAACAAGAATGGCTACAGAGCTCTGATTCTAACAAGAATCCCCAGAGGACAGATGGATTCTATGAAGCTAATTCATAGTAAGGAATATACTTAAAAAGATGATTAAACGTAGCACCAGCTGCCTGGCACTGTGCCCGTCACATGCTGAATGTTCTCTCCAGTCTTCACGGGCCGACGGTCACACCACAGTCACCTACCTCCTGTGGGAGAAATGTCCTGTCACCACATCACAGCGCCACACAGGACAGCGGCAGATAGACTGAGCGCAGCTCTCTCCCTCACACATCCCAAGGTCAAAGTCTCTGCTTGATCTGGAGACAGAGAGACGGACCGGTGGACAGGGAAGTGGAAGCCAAGAAGTGTGCTGGAGGGAAAGAGGCTGGGAGAGAAGGCCCCACCCCAGCACAGCTGGGACAGGAAACATACCGCGCACTGACGTGGCTGCCGCACCGCAGCACACGGTTACAACACGTGAGCTGCCCGAAGCCCGTGGAAGTGGACTCCAGGGCTGTTTATTCTTCCACACTCTCTAAAAAAAAAAGACTTCCCATCTTCAGAAAAAGATAAAGAGAAACAGGTATGCTGCTTCTTTAAATCCTTTGAAGAAAAGGGCAAAGGTGTTTCTGGGCCACACGAGGCCCATGAGCTCTCCGTTCCAAGGTCACTGCACTCAGGCCAGGAGACGGCCTCTCCAGGGAAGGGAGTGAGCTTCCCACTAAGCAGCGACCACGCCAGGTCCTCCAGCTGCTCTGGCCTCTGCGCGGCTCACTCACGCCGGCCTCCGGCGCCTACGCAGGGAAGGGAGGCAGTCGTCACTCCTGTGGGTCCGCCGCCACCCACCAGCGGGGCTTGCTCAGCTAGGGCCGCCCTGTGCGTCTGACCTGGGTGTCTCCACACCGGGACTCAACGGGGCCCCTCAAGTCCCCATCAGCAACCCACTGCCTTTCACACTGGGCTGGCCTGGGATTCAAGGGTGAAAGTTAAGAACATAAGGAAGATACAGATTTTCTGAAAAGCTAAACTTTGTCCATTAAGACGGCCCTTCATTCCAAGATTACACACATCCTTACCATTTGGGGCATATTAAGATAACCTTTCTTTTGTGAAATGGTGATAAATAACTGGATCTTTAAAACAATACTTTGACCAAAAAAAAGAAAACATATTTTTAGCCCTGGCAGGTGTGGCTCAGTGGACTGAGCGCCAGCCTACGAACTCAAGGGTCACTGGTTCAGTTCCCAGTCAGGGCACATGTCTGAGTTGTGGGCCAGGTCCCCAGTAGGGGGCGCACGAGAGGCAACCCACGCTGAAGTTTCTCTCCCTCCCTTCCCTTCTCTAAAAATAAATAAATAAAATATTTAAATTTTTTTTAAAAAAATATTCTTACTTGGCAAACTTAAAGTAAGCAATCCTATGTTAGTTTTCAAAATATTTCAACACGAATGGGCAGTACTCAGCTGTCCGGGGTCCCCTGAACTCAGCATGCTGCCCATGACAGAGATGCCCTGACCTGGTGGCTCCTGCCTCACTCTTCCCTTTGGCCTGGAGCGGCCCCTCCTCTCCCTTCAGGACAGGTCACATCCCTGGGAGACTGTTCTCACCCGGCCTGCTACAGGCGTCTGCTCCCCCTTGGCTGCCTAAGCGGCGCCACCATGCCTCCTGCTGCCCCTGAAGCTGATTCCTGGAGCCACAGCTTCATGGGGTGGGCCTTCTGGTTGCTTCTGCCCCTTTGAAGCTTCTCCACTTAAAGAAGGAAACCCCCAACCAACCCCACCCCCACCCCCATGCCCAGCTCCAAAGCACTTGGAGAACAAAACCAGCGCCGAAGCCTCGGCCTGGGCCTCACCATCCAGACCTGGGGCTTGAGGGAGGATGTGACCGGATGCTCGCAGCGGCACTCAGAATGCTCCCAAGCAGAACCGCCCAGGTGCACAGGAAGGGTGCGTGTGGAGCTCGAGTTCGTGGCCATTCCGCTGAAGGCATGCTTGGTACACAGACACTGAGCACCACCCACAACATCCCAAGTGGAAGCAGCCCAAGGGTCCACCAGCAGGTGAAGTGGTAAGCAAGACAAGGTCCATCCACATGGGGGACCCTGCCTTAAGGCAGGCAATTCCGGACCAAGCCACCCCAGGGCAGGCCTGGGGGACACTGCTCAGTGAAGTGAGCCAGTCCCGGCAAGACCAGTGCTGTGTGGCTCCACGTCCACATGGCCCGAGGGTCAGGGTCCCAGAGACAGCACGCAGGCTGGCCGTCCCTGGGGCTGGGGGGTGGGGAGTCAGTGGTGAGGGGGACAGAGTTTCAGTGTGAGAAGATGGAAAGTTCTGGAGGTGATGGTGTGACAGCGGCCCGAAAATGTGAATGCCCTTGATATCACTGAACTGTGCGCTTAGAAACGGTTATAACGGTGAATTTTATGTTCTACGTATTTTACCACAATGAAAGTACATTTTTAAATATAAAAAAGAACAAAAACTTTAAAGTGGCGGGCTTTCTTCCGCATCAGGGGTCCCCACAGTGGGACCACCGGGCCAGCAGCACCAGCACTGCCTGCCCTTTGTCAGACACGCACTCTCAGGCCCGCCCCACACCTCCCACTCGGGTGACAAGCCCTCCAGGAGCTATGAGTCCTGCCCAAGGTCTAAAGCCACCGCTCCACACAACCCTGTCCCTGCTCTGGCTGCTCTCTCCGTCCAGGCTCTGCCCTCCTCACCACCTGTAAGGGCAACTCCTGAGAACCCCGCTGTCCTCACACTTATGGAACGGGCTTTTCCACACCTCACGACTCGGTGACAGGTGACCGTTCTCACGGTTCCTAAACGTGGTCCCCAGGGACCCACTGTGTCAGACCCCCGGGAACCTCCCTGTAACTACCCTTTCCAGGCCTCCCTCCAGAGATGCCAATTCAAGTGTGGGCAGGTCCCTGGGAACCTGGGGATCCTCAGATGACTCTGCTGCACAGCTGGGGAGCCAATGAAATAGAAGGTTCTAGGCAGAGTCAGGCCTGGCTCAAATGATCTCACTGCCTACAGCTGCTTGTTCCTTTGTACATGAGGGACCAGGGGCCATACCCGAGGAGTGAGGGGCAGTGTCAAGGACCTGGCTGGGAGCCTGGTGCTGGGGAGAGGAGCTCAGTTCGAACTGGCTCCCAAACCCCACCATGCCCTGGGGGCCTGGGGCTCAAGGTCTCCAAGTGTGATCTTCCACACACTCTCGCCTGCTGACCTGAACCTGAATCCTTCACTTTAAGTGACTTGGCTTTCCCTGGCTCCTGGACACACCCACCGGCCTCCTGGAACGTGGAAGCCCCACCCACACTAACCCGGGACCTGGAAAGCCTCCTGTCCACCAAGCTACACCTGCATTCCAGTAACCGTACAGCCTTCTCACGTCTGCCTGTGTTCCCACCACAGAGCACAGGCTGGGGGACAGTCTGTGCCAATGGCACGGGTGCTGACACATAGCAGGGGCCCTGCCGCGTCAGTGCCAAGCGAACAAGGGAGCGACTGCAGGCACGGCGCAGGAGTCACTTACTTCTCTGCCAGCACCCGGCCTCCCACGGCCCACTGTGGACACAGGCAGAAGGCTCGAGTCACTCTCTCCAACAGCCAGCCCGAACGTACGTACACAGGCCCAGGCCCTGCCCAGTCTACCGAGACTTCCACGTACTTAAAGTTTTTTTTACCAGTTCGCAATTGAACCGGAACCTCACGCAACATCACCTGCAAGTGATCTTGTATGATTTTCTTACAAACAAGGACATTCTCCTATGTAACCACAAATCACCATCAAAATTAGAAAATTAAAAAGATGCAATATCATCATCTAAATCTCTGTTCCCACTGGAGTTTTGTCACTCGCCCTAACACCGCCCTCCGCTGGCCAAGGACCCACTTCAGACAGTGTGCTGCTGTGTTTACCTCTGCCCCTTCCTCGGTCTTTGCTTTTCCTTGCACGCGTGGGCTCAGACACCTAACTGTGGTCTGCCTCCCCCACCGCACAGATGTCCTTACGCACTCGGCCTGTGACCCCCCTGCGCTGGCCACCCTCCCAACCACCAACACCCTGCTCACTCCACTCCAATGCCGACACTTCCTGAGCTACAAAACCTCGCAGCGCCCCCTGCATGGAAACCCTACTCACCCCAGTAAGGCAGACTTCATGCATGGCTTCTCCCCAAACCTCCCACCGCTGCATGGACGCCCCCTCCCCTTGCCCAGGCCAGTGAGCCATACTCCTGGCTGCCACGGGCTGCACGGTCTATGGAGAACTAACTCCACGGGCTTTCCAATTCCTACTCTAGCTCCACAGCCAACCCTAACCCACTCCCCCCAAGTCCTTCTGACCACCACCCGCAGAGGAGCGCCGGCCTTCCTCAAACTGCCCCATCTGGCAAACAATCTGGAGGTCTGCGGCGCCCCCACCACAGTCTGGAACCGTCATCAACTATTTCACGACGTGTTCGCGTCTGTTCATGTCCCCGCAGGACCCGCACAGCACTCAGCACGACACGACCGCCCTGGAGCACTCGGTCAATCCCCAGTGAAGTGACTGTGGGCCCTGGTCTCGAGCACACAGGCATCGCTCTCCGCCACTCTCCCCGAAGCAAAGCGCGGGCACAGAGCGCTGGGGCCTGGTCACCCTGCTCGGCCCCAAACCGGCCTCAGCCTCCCTGTTAGCGTCCCTCGTGAACCAATGGGGCCAGACTTGAGCAACAGCCTCTCTCTGGGGTCTCCTGAAACTGCCCCATCCCCAGGAACTCCACACAAAGCAGCTGGGGTCACAGGTCACACACTCTCTGAGCAACCAGAGTGAAAAGCCCCACATTCCTCCACGTCACTGTCCCCAGGGCACACGCCACCTTTCTCTACACTCCACATCCAGCCCATGAACCTGACTCCTGCACCAGCAGGTCACCTTCCCCACCCCACAAGGCAACCTCCCATGGAACCTGGCCGAGACTTCGCTTGTCTGAGAAACCCTTCCTTCCAGTCCAGCCACACCTTTAGTGAGGTGTACCAGCAAGCTCCCGGCCTCTGTCAGACCCACAGTAGTTAATGATCTTATGCTGAGAGATCAGGGCCCAGACTTACTAGGCCCTGGAATTGACAGGCCTGCATCTAAACCCTGGCTTCCGCACGCGAAAAGCCAGGGCACCCCAGACAAACGTTTACAACCATCAGAGTCGCTGCTCTTCACCTGCACACTGAGATGCCGCTCCACGGCTGCTGTGCAGAGCAGTGATGTGCCTCCAGAACCGGCACGTGCTAAGTGCAGCACGCGTGGGACACAACACTCAGGGGCGCATGTCTGCAAATCTCTCAGAGGGAGCCACACATCCCAGAGCTGCACGTGAAGGGTCAAGGATAAAGCAGCCAGACCCCAGAGCCCCGCCTAAGCGAGATTAGCACACAGAGCTCCAGGTCCCCGGCCCCGGCCCGGCCCGGCCCCTGGGCCCAAGCACCACTTCCTCTAGCTGCGTCTCTTCTAAGAGCTTACACAGCTGAGTGCGAACGTGCAACTTAAGCAGCTCCCCAGATGATGTGTGTGCACATTAAAGTTTGAAAAGGACTGTTTTAGACGATGCCCCCTTCCAGGCCCATGCTTCCTCCAACACAGTATAAATGTTTCAGTCCCTGGGCTTGCTTTTCGTGTTTCCCACAATGCTGCAGGGGAGGCGGTGTAGACAGTGCAGCCAGGCGCACGGACTCTGAAGTGTGACTACTCGGCCCAACCTGCTGCACAGGCTGCCAGGAAGCCTTCAGGAGGCACGCACAGCAACCGGCACTCGGCAAGGCCCATGCCGCAGCCACTGTTTAGCTGCTACTGGAGAGTTACACGCTGGAAGGATGACGTGGGGAAGGAATGTCTCTCTGGGCACTGACACATAAGAAGACCAGTCACAAACCATAATTGGGGAGAAGAGCAGAATAAAAAATGGTCAAGGGGGTAGCAGCTGAGACACTGCAGGTCAGCAGACACTGTGAGTTTAATTGAAGCAGACCTGGAAGCCACTGAGGGATGTGATCTGACATGTCTTCAAAGAGCACTCTGATTACCGTGTGTCAAATGAGCCATAGGGCTCAAGGTCAAAGCAGGGAGACCACATGGAAAGCTCTAGAAGTCATTGAGCCAAAAGAGAAACACCAGCCCGGGCTATGGCTATGCATGGTGGTTTCATTCTGGAACCGTTTTGAGGACAGGGCTGCTGCTGAACTGGACCTGGAAAAAGGAGCTGAGGGTGGCTCTGGGTCTGAGTCACTAAGTGAGGTGATGTGACACTGGTCCAAGGTGTCCCTGAGACAAGCAGGTGAGGATGCTGAGCAGTGTTCCAACACTGAGAACGTGGGGAAGAACCCCAGTCTAAGGACCACATAATAACAACTCTTAAAGACAAAGATGGGCCTTTCTTTCCTTCAGAGCCTCTCACTGTTGTTTAATGTGTCCAAAACACACTGACAACGGCACTTCTGGACAAAGTGGCAGAGGTTTCAGGAGAGCGGCAATCCAATGCTGGCCTGCGGATGAGGATTTGTGGAGCAGTGTCGGAGGAGCTGGGAGAGGAACAAAGTCCAGGGTGCAGAATGGGTACTGGTCCCTGGGAACTGGCACACTTAATGGAAAGAAAAGCAAAAGCACAGGGAAGCAGGACAGGTTTGGGGACGAGAGGAGCGGTGTGGGGCACCTTCTACAGGAAGCCCAGCGGGAAGGGAGTGCTTCTGGAGAAGGGGCAAGATGAAATACTGGTTCAGGGAAGAAGGGGCCAAATACGTGGAAGGCTCTGGAAAGGTGAGGGGCTGGGGGTATGTCTTTCCTCCCTACTTCTCACAATGCCTGGAGGCAGCCACTTACCCTGGGCAGTTCTGGGTCAGAACACAGCCCAAGATTTTTCCTTTCTAAAACAAATGAAAGCTTCCCCCCCCAACCCGCCCCAAAGGAAAGAGCAACTCCAGCCCATCCAGAGAGGAGCCCAGCCCTCCACCCACTGGCGGCAGCGGGGCCGGGCCAGCTCTCACCTTTCCCTGTACGATAAAAGCCTCTACCGCAACCTTCTCAGAGAAGACAACACCCAGGACAAATGCCTCCCAGCCCGTGCTCCTCTGTACAGTTCCTACTGACCACTCCTCATACAAGGTCCTGGGTGTTGTGAGGACCCAGGGGACACAGGTCCCTGGCGACAGACACAAGGCCCCTACCTGCTGAGACAACGCACACAGCGAGCCCGCCTACGAGTACAAAGTGCATCAAGGATGGCGACAGGAGCCCAGGGCAGGTGTGAGGCTTGTCTGGCCTTCGCCACCACTGTTATGCAGGCACAACCCACTGGTTCCTCAGTGCTCCTGCTGCCCCATCAGGGTGGCTCACCTGCGTGTGGCCACCAGCTCCTACTCCACCAAGGACGGCGGAGCCCCAAGTCTGCACTCAGCAAACACCTACGAAGTATCCCTAACGGTCTGGAAAATGGCTCTGCTGCCAGAAAGCCACAGTCAAAACCCTGCTCTGCTACTTCCTGGCTGTGTGATCTTCCGCAGGTTGCTTGACCTCTCTGCGCTTCGGTTTCCCGTGCGAACTGCGTCTGCCCCCCCGCCCTCCGTGCTGGGCACGGACCGAGCAGGTGCGCCTCGCCGCTGTACTGACCGAGGAGGGGACCAAGCCCCCGCGTCTCCCGCCCGCGTCTGCGCAGGGCCCGCCACTCACCCAGTTCCCGAAGCCGAACTGCTCGATGGCATCCAACAGCAGCTGCTCCTCGCGGCTGGTCCAGCCGCCCTCGGCCTCGGGCCCCCAGAGCGTGAAGCGCCCGCCGTCCACCAGCTGGTAGCCGTGGTAGCGGCGGTGGTGGCCAATCTCGGCGCCGGCCGAGAAACACTCGGGGCACAGCTCGATGTCCTGGCACTCGGTGCAGCGGAAGCGCAGCGGGCTCACCTCGGCCAGGCAGTACACGCAGTACTTCTTACCGAGCTCCGCCATCTTCCCCCGCCCGCCGCCCGCGCCCGCCGCCGCCGCTCCCGCTGCCCTCTGCGCCGCCGGGGCCGCCGCCGCGCTCCAGCAACCGCCGCCCGCCGCCGCTGCCGCCTGGCCTGCCGCCGCCGCGCCGCCCCGCCCAGGCGCCGCCGGAGCCGGCCAGCCGGGCCGCGTCCCGCCTTAGCACGCAGGCGCCCTCCGGCCCGGACCGGCCGCCACCACCGCCGCCGTCGCTCCGCCGCATCGCGCAGGCGCCCCGCGCGCGCTACCGCGCGGAACCCGGCCCGCCGCTCTGCGCCTGCGCGCCCCTCGCGCCGGCCGCGCGCCCCTCCCACCACCTCCTAACGCCACGCCCTAGGCCGGACACTGGGAACTGGGGGGGAAAGCTAGCGCGGCGGGCGCGCCCCGCCCCTCTCGGCGCGAGCCTACATCCTCTTCCAATCAACGCTGCCGGCCGTCCTCCCGCGACCTCCCATTGGTTTTAAAGGAGGGGAGAAGGGGGAACGGCGTCGGACTGACGTCTGGCCAATCGCCGGGCCCACCGCGAGCGCCTCTGGTTGCCCCTAGAAACCCAACAGCGGGCCGCGGAGTTCAGCGGCGCTGGCAGAGCCAGTGAGAGATGGACGACCCCTCCGAGCCCACTGGGGCCTTTGAGCCGGAAGACCGAGATGTGAACCTAGCCTCGCGGCTGTCCGGGATCAAGGTCAGCTCTGGCCCGCAGTCCCCGGCCGAGCCCGCGGAGCCGGAGCCGGAAGCCGTAGAGACTTCGGAGGGAGGCGTCGCCGCGGCCGAGCCAGCCGAGCCGGCTGAGCCCCCCGAGCCGGCTGAGCCCGCCGAGGTCCCCGAGCCAGCCAAGTCGGATGAGCCTGCCGAGCTCGCCGACCTCCGGGAAGGGCCCTCGGCCACCGAGGCTGAGGGCAAGGAGGGGTCCGGAGAGCGAGAGGAGCCGGCCGAGGCCGAGCCAAAGGAGCCAGCCGAGCAGGCTGAGGAGCTGGAGGAGGAGGAGACGTCGGAGGACGAGGAGAAGGAAGATGAGGCATCAGAGGCGGCACCGGAGGTGGCAAAGAGGAAGAAAGCCCCATTGCGCGTCTCTCTGCGGCTCTCCACGACCAGCCCGGAGGCTGTGCTAGCCCGGGAGGCCGACAGGAAGGAACCGAGGGAGGAAGCAGAGCGCGAGGGTAGCGAAAGAAAGAGTGTGGAAGGAAGCGGGGAGAAAAGCGAGTTCTGGCAGAAAGCTCTGGACGAGGAACCCGGGTGTGAGGACTCGGAATGGACGGAGGAGGTGCAGAGGCTGCAGGAGCTGCAGCTGCGCTCTGAGCTCCTGGGCCAGTACCGCGCCCTGTTGGTGGAGCGGAGCCACTACCAGCGCTACAACATGTACCTGCAGCACAAGATCTTCCAGGCGCTGCGCAAAAAGAAGGGCTTGGATGCGGCCGAGGTGCCCGACATGGGCCCGGAGCCCGAGGCCCCCGAGAAGGAGCACGCATACCTCAGCTGTCTGGCCGTGCTGGAGGAGCTCAGGAAGCAGCGGGCGGACGACCTGGCCTGGTATCACCAGGAGCTGGCCCAGCTGAAGCAGCAGTGCAGGGAGAGTCTCTCCAGGGTGGAGACGGAATGGCGAAGATTCCAGGCACTCAAAAAGCAGGTGGCGATGCAGGCCATGGGCAGCTGTCGGATGAGGGGTGGTCGCCAGGCCGCTCTGCGCGAGGTGGAGCAGCTCCAGGCTCTGGAGGAGGAGAAGGAAAAGGAGATGAGCGCTGTGAGGCTAGAGAATGTGCAGCTGAAACAGAGCCTGGTGCATTTTGAAACCAGGATGAGGGCACAGCAGGACACCACCGAGGGCCTACTCCTCATTGATTTTGAACAGCTGAAGATTGAGAACCAGACCTTCAATGAGAAAGTTGAGGAGCGAAATGAGGAGCTTTTGAAACTGCGCAACAAAGTGAACAATAATGTGCGAATAATCACCCACGTGAAGGAAATGTTGCACTTTGTGGATATCGAAAATGCATACAAAAACTCACAGCTTTTGGAAGTTGACAGCCAGGTAGCCCTAAGGAGGGACATCTTGACGAAGACTAAGCAAGCTCGAGACAATCTGCGGATTGACAACATCAAGTTGAATCAGAAGTGTGGGCTTCTGGGCAAGGAGTCACTCCTTCGGGACATGGAGGAGAAAGTGGGCAAGACTGAACTGCTCAAGGAGCGCCTGGAGTCCCTGAAGCGCCACCATGCTGGGCTCGCTCTGTCCCGCAGAGGCATGAAGCAGAAGATCCGGGAAGCCAAGGCCTTCCTCCCCTCCTGACGGCAGCAGGCCGACTTCAACCTCAGCAAGCGCTACCCTTCGTAAACTCTCGTTCTCCATGTTTTGCCCTCCTTTAAGGCCTACGATATTTAGGGTGGAACTACATCTTGTATTTATCTCATAAATTTTCAGCTTCCCAGTGAGGGCTGAGCACAAAATTAAGTTAGCAGTCAGTTTTATATGGGGTGAAGTAAAATAGATCCAGAGAAACAAACAAGAGGTAATGCACTTGACTTCTCATAAAAAGCTGTCAAAAGCCCTTTTATATCTGAGCAATTCCATGATGTCAGTGACCTGACACTTAGGAGAGTGGTTCCTCTTCCATAGGGAGGAGGGTTCAAGCAAAGTGCAGGGTACCCCCCCCCCATTTCTGTGCTATTAAATCCCTTGGGGTTTACCCAACTCGAGGCTCACTGATTCCCTTAGACTAATCTAAAATTATTTTGTATGTGAGTGGCCCAGCTTCTGGGGTATTAAAAAGTAGCCAGCAAACAAGGGAATACTAGACAGGAGAGGAGGCGGTGTCCCTCCATCCCCCCTTTCGGTGAAAGGAGGCTCAGTCTGCTCAACCACTGATGTTGGTTTCTGGCTCAATGACAGTCTTCAATTCTAATGCAATGTTTTCTTGGGTCCTCTAAAGGAATGCATTGATCTGTACCAATAAGTGGCATTTTGTTTTCTAGTGGAAATAATGATGGCTGTGTTCTGCCAGGTGCCAAATTTATGGAGTGGTGACTGCCATCTGCGAGCCTTTTGTTTTCAGCAGGGTAACAGGACCCCACTGTGCACGTGACTTCACTCTCTCCAACATCAAAACACCTGTTGGCCCCGTGCTGATGGAAGACAGACCTGACAGGTCTGTCTCCTTAATTCAGAATCACTGGTTGACATTTTCAGTTTCCTTTGATGCTTTTAGAATAAGATGCTTGGCTTCATCTCTCCGTGATCCTAGGTTAAATGTCGACGTCTGCAGATTTGGGGTAGAAAGTATTCTCCAATCCCTAAGCTTAAGTGGATCACAAGACGGGCGATCTATTCCCATCTATTCTTTGGCGCTAAAGACCTGTTAAGAAATGGCAGGAGCCCCATCCTAGACAGATGGCCTGCTGGTTGTGAGGATGTCACAGTAGCCCTTTGATGATTTTGCCCTCTAATGTGTTTTTCCTTTCATGCCAATAAAGGTTAGTTTTGCATTCCACACCTTGCGTACACTTTTTATAATTCATGTACTTCTCCGACCACACAAGCGTAACCATGAGGGGAGTCAAAAGCTTTGATTTCTGACTGGCAGGCTCCCTATTCTCTACGTTTTCTTGTTTTTTTCTCCTCCTGTCCATGGAGGTCAAAGGGAAGGAGGAAATCGCTTCGAACAGAACATTGTTCCCTTTGAGCCTCAAAGGAAAAGCAGCCCTGGGTTCCGTGGTTGGGGAGACTTCAAAGCGAAGCTAGCAATATGCCTGGTGCCTTCCCCGAGCCAGCAGCTTCTGCGGGTATCCATTCCCTTGGTTCACTGGAGGGAGAAGAGGAATCTGATTCAGCTGACTCTGACCCGCAGGCAGTTCTGCGGGCCGGGGCCAGACCAAACGTGCCCTCGCGGGCCTCTGGCAGCAGGAAGAAACTGGAGACAGAGAAGAGGCTGCGGTGGCTTCGAGGGGCAGAGCTACCACAGCTCACTCTGTCAAATTCTATTCCACGTGCTACAGTGTTACAGTTCGAAGATGACCTTTATTCATAACAACTTTCTTTCTAATTAGGTTACAGGAGAACTCAATCACGAAATGGCAACACGCTCGCTGTTTCAGGTAGACGGCCTGGAAGAACCAGAAAGCACCCTCTCCCCATCCTACTGAAAGGCTGCGGTTAGCCCCACGCCGCCCTTTGACACGCTGCTTTGTGACATCTGCTTAGTTCTCTGGGCCCCAGTGAGGCCAAGGGCCCGGAAGGCAAGGCCTTTGGGTTTATCATCCCCCGCCCCCCCCCCCCAGCAGTAGCCAGCACAGTGCCTAGCATATTGTTGGTTCTTGGGACATTTGCTGAACGTATTAATAACACCAGGCCCATGCCCTGGAAACTAGTGTTACCTGAATGACAGTCGCATATGTCGGGCACTGATCATCACCACACCGGAGCCCGAAGTAACAACAGGTGGAAGGAGGGTTCCTCAAGAAGTGGAACCAATGAGGGAGATGACAGGGGGCGCACCAGTCAGGGAAGGCCCGCCCTACAGCTACAGAGCCGTCTTTTCCAGGACTAGAGTCCTCTAAGACAGAGCTCATTTTTATGAATGCTGAAATCAAAGGTGAAGGTTTTTCTTCTCCTTGTCAAAAAGTTCAGGGTCTGAGAAATGCGCTACAGTAAGACTCGGGTGAGCTTACGTGAAACTGGACTTTTGGAAACCAGCCTGAGTGCCAGTGTCCCCCTCTGCATCACCGGAGGCGGTTCGTGGCAGCACCGGCAGGACACCCGAAAAACACACCTTTTTGTCAGTGCGTGAGAATTGGTTTTTGGCAACCTGTCACGTTAGGGACTTTTAAACTGTGTAAGTTCATCTGCAGCCCTGACTTAGCCTTTGCCACTGGTCAGGGATGCCTGTCCCCAGAATAAGATCAGAGTTCATGCACCCCAGTTGGGAGCGTTTCACTGTTTTAAACTTTTAGAAAGTATCCCGTCAGGATGGTGGGTCATGCCAATGCTATGATGGCGAGGACTCCGGGCGATGCCGCCCCGGAGGGAGGTCGCATCAGAAGCCAGCGGCAGCCAGCACCCCAGGGCCGGCTGCCAGAGCGCTGCCCGAGCTCCTGGGCCCTACGTCCCATGCAGCAGTCCTTTCAGAGGGTCCGTAGTTTTATGTAGATGACCAAGGATTGAATATTGCGTGTTTTACCAATTACACCCTCCCCAGTTTTTCAGTTGATGAAGGCCTCTAATGTTCGAGCACTAACTAGGAGCAGGCAGGACAGCGCTGGGGAGCAGAGGTTCTGGACTCGGCCGGCCTGGACTCGGCTCTCTGCCGACTGTGACCTGGGACAAGAACCACAATGCGCTAAGCCTCCACGCACGCCCTGGGGGAAGGGGGGAAAGAGGTCAGATGTGGAAAAGGATCTCTTTTCTGGGTGGTAGTGATGATTTTCATTTTGTCATTTATAAATTTTATACAATGAGCGTTGGGGCGTGGGGGTGGGGGTTCTGATTTGTTACAGCTCGTAAGGTCACCGAGGGGGAAAGACAGTGGAAGGCTGCGTGTCAGGAGAACGGGTCTCGCTATCCATGGCGATGTTTCTTCTAATGACACCGTTAGCTCAGCCACCTGTTTTAACCCTCGGATCAGCGGATGGGTGCCAGGTCCCCTTTTCAACCTTAGTTCCAGAAAAGGGACATGAAGCCTGGAGAATTTAGGTTCTCCTGCTCCTGACCTTTAGCTGAACTGCACCTTAAACTTAGGTTTTACTTGGAGCAGTTTAAGAAAAACTGTCGTGACTCTGGCATCAGTTGGGGACAACTTGCTTTGCTGTGTTGTTCAGGGCGAAGGCCACCACCCCTCTGTGCACAGGGGACCCTGAAGGGCTCGGGCACCCTGGGGAGATGGGGCCTTGGCGTGGCCTACCAGTGGAGCAGCTCTGTCCTAGAGCCAGCTGGCTGTGGGGCAGGGGTGCTGGCGCTCCCGAAGGAGCCCGGAGCAAACCCGAGCTGGACAGCACGGAGGGCCTCTCAGAAATCCCTGGGGACCGGAAGTCGTGGCCGAGTTCCTGGGAGGCCAGGCAGTGCCTTGGGGCTTCATGTGGCCGCATCTGAGGGCTTGCTTTGGCCCTGAGGCTTCCACCTGCTGGGCCACCTGGAGGGACTCTTCCTCTGGTCCACCTGGTGAGCAACAGCTCATCGCTACATCCAGCTTGGTGTCACCTTGGGCTGATCTGCCCACTCTGGCGCAGCATCTCGTTCCCTCTCTCGCCTTCTCGGCAGGCGCCATACTCTAGGTGGTGGTTCTGAAGCGGCAGCACCCCCCACCCGCCCAGTTTCGCTTAGGGAAACATTTGCCCGCTTCCACCCCCACTGCTCGTGTGCTTCCCCAAGGTCCGCCTGCAGGAGCCAGCCATCAGGCAGGTGTGGCCTGCGTCCCCACATGTGGGGCCTTGCACAGGGTCTCAGGAGACCCTGTGCCTCCAGGCCTTGCCCCAAAGCCTGCGCCTAGAGTGGAGGTTGGCTGGGGGCCCGGAAGACAGCATGCTCTGGGGCAGACACTTCTGCAAGGGGGGCTCAGGAGCCACTCACTGGCTATAAGAGCCCCAGCAGATGACTTCTCGATGTCACACCTTTGAATGGGGACAATGACAGAGCGCCTGTGGAGATAAATGAGATCATTGAGAGCACTAGAGCCAGATCCTGGCGTGGTTGGGTAGAGCAGCCAGCGGTATGACTGTCCCACGTGACCACTCCTCACTCACTCACAGCCTGTGGAGAATGGGGACAGTACCGGTGGCCAGGGAGTCAAAGCAGTTCCCTGGGGAGATAGGCGGGCGGTCTGAGCACATAGGAGCACAAGCCTCTGAGCTGCTGCATCTCCAAGGAGGATGGGCAGGGAGGTGTGGCACGGGGGTACCGTTCCCAAGGCTCAGGGAGACGTGAGGGGTGAACAGGAGGGATGGCAGCTCCTGTGACAGTTGTGGAGAACAAGGACAGAAGGAAAGCAGCCCTAACAGGGACCCCTGTTGAGCCTCCTGTTCTCTGTCCAAGTAGCTGGCTGAACAGGCACACCTGCCTGGGGACCCTGGGGACCCCGAGGCCCACACCACCAGCCCCCAGGTGGGGCTGCATGACTCATCTCCACTCCACCAATGGGAACCCAGGCCCCCATCAGGAGGCCCCCATTGGCCCAGGGCCCCCGCTGACAGGTGGGGGCACTGGCCAGCAGCATGTGGCTGACCAGGTTTCTCAGGGAAGTGGGAAGGGCCCAGTGGCTGGCACTGAGGGGGTGACAGCCTCCTGGGATGAGGCAGCAGGCTCAGGAGTGGGGGCGGGGGAGTGGCAGACACAAGGGAGTGGGGGAGAAGGGGCTGCAGCTGGGGGCAGAGCCAAGCTGGGGAGGGGCAGCCAGTTTGGGGCTCCCTTTCAGCTCGGACGGGATGCACCAAAGTCTTGACCCCTTTGACCACATTACCAAAACCGTGCCACCCCTTGATTTCACTGACCCTAACAAGTACAGTTTCAAGTTCTGGAAGAGCGCCATGTTCAAAGTCAAGTGTTTGCCGTTCTTCAAGGTGAGAACTTACATTTTATGGGCAAAGGACCTGAACAGACACTTTTCCAAGGGGGGCATACACATGGCCCATAGACATAAGAAAAGATGCTCAACTTCACTAGTCACCAGAGAGATGCAAATTAAAACCACAGTGAAATATCACCTCATACCTGTCAGGATGGCCATCATCAAATCAACAAACAAGTGCTCATGAGGACGTGGAGAAAGGGGACCCTCGGTGCACTGTTGGTGGGAATGCAGACCGGTGCAGCCACTGTGGAGACACCTCAAAAAATTAAAAATGAAACTGCCTTTTGACCCAGCAGTCCCACTGCTGGGAACGTATCTGAGGGACCCTAAAGCACAAATCAGAAAGAACACGTGCTCCCAGCGTTCGTGGTGGCATTAGGTGCGACAGTCGAGATGTGGACGCAGCCCAAGAGCCCCTCGGAGGTGAGTGGGCGAAGGAGCTGTGGCAGACCCGCACAGTGGAACAACCCTACTCAGCCGTAGAAGAGAAGGCCCGCTTGCCCTCTGCAGCAGTGTGGATGGACCCGGAGGACCTTATGCTGAGTGAAACAGGCCAGTCGGAGAAAGACGTACCACAGGATCGCACTCATACGTGGAATCTGACGGACAAGATCAACAAGACAGACAGACTCAGAGAGAACAGAACAACAGCTGGGGGGGGGGTGCCTTGTGGGACTAAGTGGCAAAGGTTAAGGGATTAGCAAAATTAAAAAAAAACAACACAAAAAACCCTCAGACACAGACAACAGTAGGGTGACGACCAGAGGGAAGGGGTGGGGGAGGTAGGAGAGGGTGAAGGGGACACATGGTGACAGAGGGGACCTGACCCGCAGTGGTGAACACACTATAGCATCCAGACGATGTGCTACAGAGTTGTCACCTGGAACCTACACAGTTCTACCAACCAGTGTCACCCAGTCAGTACACCCACAGACACAGACACACAAACGTGAGAAAAAAAGGTGAGGACTTCAATTTTAAACCAACAATGTACAAGTTTTTTCTGCTTTGAATAGTTTCTCGGCTTGTATTTTGCTTTAATTATTTCTTTCATTATTGAAGTTAACAGCTCTTTATACTGCCTCGCGTGAAGTAAGTACATTTATAAGGTATTTTGAAATAAAATAAACCAGACAACAGTGAATATAAATAACAATTTTACATGACTTTTATTTAATAAAACCATATATTTACAATTCAAAAAGTCCTAATTTGATACACTTTACTAATTAAAAGGTTAGCTGTACAAGCAATTAAAACATGATATGTAGCAAGTGTTATCAGGAAGTTTCTATCAGCAAACTATTTAAAATAGTCAAAACTGAGCAGTTAAAAAGAATCTTTTAAGGTGAAACTCGCTTCTAGATGAGACTCCAGGCCTGGCAGGGACAGGCGTGGACCAGGGCCAGCTGCACGGGGTCAGTGCGGCCCCCCAGGGCTGCGGCCTCGCCCTCCGCTCCAGTTTCCTTAACAACGTCCGACTCAAGCAGCCCTCCGTGGAAAGGGGCCGCGTGACCCTGGGCGGAGACCGAGAACTGCCTGGCGTCTGAAGGGGACACAGTAAACCAGTCAGACCTCACGGGGTCCCTGAACAGGTCATGAAAGCCTCTTCGGAACTAGAGATTTGGTGAGCATCGCAGATTGACATGGAATCCCATTTAAAAACTTAACGTATCTCACTCACAGCCCGTGCATTACAGCCTGGGTTTAAACACACGGACCCTCTCTGAAGGGCCCGCGCCCTACCCGGGCCGCGCCACCCTGTCCCGACTTAAGGACATCCTTACGGACAGTAAGGAACTACACTCATCTTCCAGAAACAGAAGCCCACGTCACGGAACGAAACGGACGCGCCTGCAAGGGACGGTTCAGTCTGCTTACATTCAGCATCGCGGTGTTGGGGACTGGCTGGGTCGGGAAGGCGCCGAGACCTCAGGAAGACAGAAGGCTCCTCCGAGAGGTCAGGCGAGCCGGTATTTAAAGGCTGAGGCAGAAAGTGGTACCCATGATGCTCTGCGGCCTCCCTGGAGAGTGCAGAAAGGAGATGTGGGAACCAAGGGTTCCGGGGAACCACGCACAGAACAAGCCATGATGGAGGGCGTGAGGACAGCCGCAGGCCCGGCAGCTGGCTATTGCACCTGGAGGTGTCACCGGCGGATGTGACATAAATAGAAAACCTATCAAAGTAACGCACAGTCAGGCTTAACCCTCCACCACAGGTTTCCTAGCTGCAGGCCGCACTCTCAAAGCCGAGGGCACTCCCAATGCCAGACGCAGGACCAGCCCTGAGTTGCTCCCTGGGCTGGACGGTGCAGCTGAGAAGGGCCAGAGTGCCAGACCCCACGGCGGCCACGCGCGGACCTCAGCGTGCCCGGCACGCCCAGATGCCTGCACAGGGGAACCTGCTTCCAGAGAGATGTGCTGGTCCTTCGGACCGCTCTGTGCAAAGCCACCCATGTCTCTGAAGTTGGGTAACTGAAGTTCTTAATACACTGAGTTCTCGGAACTCCTCGGGAAATCTGGAGCAGAGGTGCTAGTGAACTTGGGGAAACCAGCCAGAATGGGAAGGCCGAGGCACAGACACCGAGCACGTGATGGGACTGTCTGCGCCACGGGGTGTGCGTGGCCCTCTTCTCAGTCCCCGCATCAGTCTACCTTCAAGCCAAACGCACGAGCAGGGAGACACCGGCACTCGGGGCCGACGCTGCTGTTCAGGTACCAAAGAACAGCATCCTGTGAGGGCAAGGGAGCAGCCCCCAAACTGCCCCCACCCCCACAACACTGTGCTGTGCTGTCAGAGGTCCGCCAGCAACCAACAGGGGGCGAGGGGAGGTCTCCGTACCGCTGTTCCCTCTGCTCGGACTCCAGGGGAGGCTGTTTCCACTCCGTCTGCATCAGCGCTGGGCCTGTCTCTGCGGCTCTCGGCCTTCTGTGTGCATAGCCCCTCCTGCCCAGACTTTCCTCTGGCACTCAGCAGGGTGGAGAGCACCCCTGGGGGCACGGGGCTCCCAGAGGATCGCGCGTGCATTTCCGGCCCTCGTGCTGTGGTCGTGGCGAGGCAACATGGTCAGACGTGAACCGAGGGCAGCCGGAGCCCCAGGGTGCCCACGAGCACCCGTCAGCGACCACCCACGAGAGCTCGGCGCCTTTGATGCAGCTTTGGTAGGCGGGCTTTAAACACTGGATCACCTTGGTAACTAAATCAGCAATCCCCGATTATCAAATAGGGAACTATGAGCCGATAACTCCTCTGAGGTCTCCCAAACCACTTCTCATGCACCTCGGCTAAGAAAGACCGTACCGTCCTTTCCAGTAGTTGACATAAAAGCGTTATGATTTAATAACTCTCGCTGGAGCGATGAGGAGGGAGCCAGCGCCGCCCTGTCTCTAACCACGCAGCGCGTGCAGGGCTGGCAGGCCAGCGCTGGGCCACCGCTCCACCGAGCTTAAGGCTAAGCCTCGGTTTAATTCTGCACAAGTTCAGTTTGCTTGGTTTAAGGCCGACTCCAGTGTCAGGGATCAAACGCGGCAATAGCCCCCGTCCTCAGCTGCCAGCGTGTCCGGGAGGTCTGCTCTGGCGCCCAGCGCGAGTCCACCTGCGCCTCAGTGTCTCAGAGACGGACTTCCTTTCTCCGTGTCCCGGTTGTCCCTCTGCAAGGCAGTCAGCACCTGCGGGTCACAGGGAGACGTCTGTGGTCGACCGCAGCACACGCCGACCCAGACCCCAACAGGCTCACGAGGCAGCTCTGCCCCCGCTTCTGCGGCTCCTGAGGCCCACCTCCCACACCTGCACCCAGACTCACCTTCCTAACATGGAGATCCCTGTGCCACCTCTGGACAAAGGTCCTCTGACCACATCCCACCAGCCACGATACCAACATCCAGACGGGGCCACAGGGCTCTCCCCCCACGTCCTGCCCCTGCCCTCGCCACCACCAACACTGGGGTCCCACACTTTCCCAAAGTGATGAGCTAGCTCCCTTCTCCCTGCTCTCAGTTAACACCTTTATTTTTTACTTATTTTTAATTTCTTTATTTTTTAAAGATTTTACTTATTTACTTTTAGAGAGAGGTGAAGGGAGAGAGAAAAACATCAACGTGCGAGACACATGTGGACCGGCCGTCTCTTGCTCACCCCCAACTGGGGACCTGGCCCGCGGCCCAGGCCTGTGCCCTGACTGGGCATCGAACCGGCGACCTCATGGCTCGCAGGCCCACACGCAGCCCACTGAGCCGCAGCAGCCGGCGTCGCGACCCCTTCATGTTTAGCGTGCTGCGCCCCACGGCACTGCTCTGCAACAGCAGCAACAATGACAACGGCCGCAGCCCTTCAACGGCCCCTACGCCTGGCAGAGCCCTCACTCCACCAGGCGCTTCACGTGCGCTGGCTGGTCACTCCACACAATGAGCTCAGGCAGCTGAGCGACGGGCGCCCACAGAAGTCACTTGCTCCAAGATGGCCAGCTCGTGCGGATTCAAACCCAGGCTCGTCTAATTTTGAAGCCCAGGGCCTCTCTGCGGCTCCCGAGCCAAGCCACCAGAGGCCAGGCGCTGTGCGCGCTGACCGGGCGGCAGACTACTGGGGTGAGGCAGCAGCAGCGTGCAGGCCTCCGGCAGGCCGCCAGGGAGGGCTGACAGCAGAGACAAACCCCCGCCTCTAAGTGAACAGGGCCGCCCACCAAACACAAACAGCAACTCGTGGTGCCACGCTGGCCAGGCTCTGTGCCTCAGGCACGGCATGTGAGCGGGGCGTGTCCAGACCAGAGCTCCCACGGAGCCGCACTGCAGAAAACTCGATGATGCTCACCTACACCCCCCACCGGGCCAACGCCTGTCACTAGCCGTTGTTATAAAGCGTCCAGGAACCAAGGAACTCTGACCTAGTTCTAACCAATAAATTGTCTTAAACCTAGGCACTAAAATATCTGACATTTCTTTTTTCTCTCCTAAGGTTTTTTCTATTTTTAGAGAGAGGGGAAGGGAGGAAGAAAGAGAGGGAGAGAAACATCAATGTGTGGTCGCCTCTCACATGCCCTCTACTGGGACCTGGCCCTCAACCCAGGCCTGTGCCCTGCCTGGGAATCGAATCAGTGACCCTTTGGTTTGTAGGCCTGCACTCAGTCCACTGAGCCACACTAGCCAGGGCTGACCAATAATTTTTTACTTAGTTCCTAAATGAAAGAAACAAAATGTCAGATCTAGCTTTAAACCTTTCTGTGTGTGTGTACATGTGTGGGTGTTTGCATGGGTGGGTGGGTACGCACATGTGTCTATGGGTGTGTCTGTGGGTGTGTGTATGATGTGTGGATGGGTGAGTGTACATACGGGGGAGTGTGCACACACGCATGTGCTCGTGTGTGTGTGTGCACAGCGTTGTGTGCAGGTATGGGGTGTGTGAACGGGTGTGGGGGGTGACTGCGGGACAGGACAGTGACATGGAAAGGAAGATCAGCAGACGCTGACATACACGTTGGAAAGTAAAGGTAGTGACACAATCCAGGTATACTGGGGTGGGACCGCTTCCCCAGGAAGCCATCTTCCCGCCTCCAAGGGAGGAGGGAGCTCCATGAATGTGAGTTCCCTCTTTGTTCTGTCTTGGGTACTTTTTAAAGGATGGGGGGCTTGGGCAACAAAATGCTGTCTACCACACAGAGAGCACCTGATGCCGAACCGGGAGTTCTGACCTCCCAGTGCCCCCGCCTGACACAGACCTGGAGAGGCAATGACTGCCCGAGACCCCGGCAAAGCCAAGCCTCACACTTGGCTCTGGCACAAGAACCTCTGTGGAGGAGGCGGAGGAGGCATTTCCTCCACAGGCCTCTGAACAAGGTGCTTCCACATCACCCTGCTGAGCCCCTTCACGTGGGGGAAAAAGGAATAAAAACCACGTACCTGAGCCCACTTCTTGTTTCGACTCTGCATCTGAATTGCAGCTATGGAAGCAAAAAACTCCTCCGCGGGCAGAGGGTCAGGCAGCCTGGTGAGGAACTGGGCCATGTGGATGAAGTCCATCCTGGTCAGGACGTCCTCAAACAGCTTCAGGAGGCCCAGAGCCGTGCGGAACAGGAACTCCTCCCCGTCGCGGCAGAACACGTCCCACACGCGACAGGCCAGGTCGAGGGGCAGGGACTTGCTGTACAAGGTGAAGATCCTAGGGGAGGAGGCAGAGGGCTCAGGCTTTGGGCAGCACAAAGAAAACAAATGTTCCCTCCCGAGTTGGTCACTCTAGCGCTTAGATGACAGGAGGGGAGACCAAAGACACCCCGGAATTTATACAGAAGTGTGTTTATTTCCACGTGTTTGAACTTCAGTCCCCTTCAAAGTGCTCTCTATTTGATGCCACACACCTATCGAGACATTTTGCCCACGGCTCAACAGTGTTTGAACTCATGGACTTTGATGCCTTTTAGTGCTTCTGATTTTTTTGTCTCACCTCTCCCACAACGGCAAAACATTTCCCTTTGAGGGCTTTTTCATCAGGAGAAACAGAGAAAAGTTGCTCAGGGCAAGACTGGGTGAATAGGGAGGGTGGGACCCGGGGGTCATGCCTTTTTTGGTCAAAAACTGCTGAACACCCAGCACTGTGTGGCCAGGTGCACTTGTATATCCCCCATCGTGAAATGGGCAAACATGTTGAAAGAGTCTTCAAAAAAAAAAAAATCCACTGAGGCCGAACGCAGCCTCTCACAACAATACCAGCTAGTCCACTGATGCAGATGGTACCCAGAACACTCACCTAGTGGGAGAAGCCTGTCCCACCAGGGGCCTGCCCTGCAGAAGGTAATTCTGGCTTTCTGGGGGTCACCCCTCGTCCAGGGAGGCCAGCAGTGCGGGAGCACAAGGCCAGTGTAAAAATGTTAGAGGTGGCATCACTGGCTCTCACGCAGAACCTCGGACACAGGACGGTCTCCGAGCAGTTGACACTGTTACGTGCAATAAGCACCTGCTATTAGGCAGACGAGCAGAGAGCTCAGAGTCGAGGGGCGGGTGAAACAGTGCACAGAAACTCACAACTCAGCACGCACAGGGGCTGCACACCTGAGCACAACACTGCACTTTTTTCCCAGTAGGGGTCAGCAACGAACAAAGTAAATTTTTTCAAATAAATTTGACCTTGGACTACAAGAAACTGACCTTAACAATGCAGACCCTCAGATGAAAAAACGGAATGGGAAGGTCTTCCCTTAAAAAGCTGTGGCCATCACACAGCAGACTGTCGAACACACAGTCCTGAGCGCTCCCCAGCACGTCCAGGCCTGAGCGTGCCCGCCCTGGCCTCGGCCCCTGCAGGCAGAGCCCAGGGGAGAGGACGGCCAGCTGGCCTCTGTGAGCCCACCCTCCTCCCTCAGCTGCGGGGCGCAGCCCAGCACCATCCAGGGCCCTCCCAGTCCTAGCCAGGTGCTCCTTCCTGCCTGCACCCCCCTGCCTGGTGCTCAGTACAAGGCCCTGTGCTCGCTTCTGTCTCCCACGGAGGTGGCACAAGGGCAGGGAGCCTGCCCCATGTATCTCTGGGCACAGCACCTGGCATGGGCAACCCCTGCTGGGGGAGGGAGCGGTGGACAGACTCCCGGTCTGCTTTAGAGGTCAGAGGGGGTGGTTCTCAGTAGAAGTGGTGACTCTCAGCTGGTGGGGGACAGTCCCCACCCCTCCCAGAAAAATCACTCTTCCACAGATGTCGGCATTTCCTTCGGTGTTTCCGAGTGCTCGAGCCAGCTCGGGAGACACGAGCCCAGCTAGACGCCGAGCTCAGGCACTGGGCTCACATGGCGGGGCTGCTGCAGGCAGGAGGGAACGCCATGCAGCCCGCAGCAGTGGGACTCTCCCTCTCCTGCAAGGAGTCCCACCAGAAGGGCACCACGTGAGCCAGTCTGCGCACAGGTTCCACCGGCACGGGCTCTCTGTTTGCAGTGAACTCCGGGACATAATTCAGCCCAAACTCTCCCCAGCCTGGTGCTCTGCCCATAAACAGCCTCTCCTCCAGACCCAGAGGGACATTCCTGCATCGTGTATCACATGCTGATGACGCCCCAATGATGCTCAAGGCTTCCCCTGTGAGTGCCTTCAAATTCTACAGGATGTGCTCTGGCTGGTGTGACCCAGTGGATTGAGCGCCAGCCTGTGAACCAAAGGATCACCAGTTCAATTCCCAGTCAGGGCACAGGCCTGGGTTGCGGGCCAGGTCCCTAGTGAGGGTTGCACAAGAGGCAACCACACATTGATGTTTCCCTCCCTTTCTCCTTCCCTTCCACTCTCTCTAAAAATAAATAAAAATCCTGTAAGGTGCAAGGAGAGCAGAGCAATTTAGGGGAATAGGGAGACAGATGTCAGAGAGGAACCACCCCACGTCCTGCCACAGTAAGTGGTGGAGCCAAACTGTGAACCTGACCCCAGGACCACGCCCAGGTCACCCAGACTGCCCAGGATGCCATCAGACAGCCAGAGCCTGGCCTCGGGAACATCATAGCAAGTCCCCAGCCTGAGCTTCTCACTGCCTCAAACACAGAAAACAGTCTCGTCACTCAAATCAGTAAACAGTGAAGGGGAGGCCCAGGAGGTCTTTGTTTCTGGCCTCAGTCTAGACTGCACTCAGTTCTACCTAGGACGTGCTCGTTTATTTTGTAGAAGAGGGCCAAGGATGCGGTGTTCCACATCACAGGTCTCAAACTGTGAGCCCGAACCCCAGGCACGTGCTCAGACTGCTTCCTGCCAGTTCATTCACGGAAGGCAGAGTCTCAAGTGAAAACGGTCAGAGCACAAAGGCCATAAGAAGAGGGAGAGTGACAACAACGAGATTCCTTCCCAACATCCCTCGTTCAGATGTGTGGTCTCCATAAACTACGTCAGAGCTTCGGGACTTTGTGAGATTGAGCCAACACGTGAAGGACCAAGAACGCCGCAGTCAGAACCCAAGAGCCGGCGCGCTCGAGGCCCCTCCCCAGGCACCGCCGTGCTCCGTGAGCCGGCCCTTAGACCCAAGCCCTCCCGAAGCCAGGCCGGTGAGCCCAGTCATCAGAGTGAGTGTCACATGCTGCCGAAATGTCACAGGAGACTGAGAGCTGATGGCTGAGCACACACTTCATGCAGGGACACATGTGTCATGCACACTTGGTGTCAGCTTCCGTGTTTATGTACCAGGACGGAGTTTTAAGGCTTTGTCATATCTTTTTTAAAAGATTTTTATTTATTTTTAGAGATGGGAAGGGAGAAAGACAGAGGGAGAGAAACATCAATGTGTGGCTGCCTCTCATGTGCCCCCTATTGGGGACCTGGTCGGCAACCCACACAGGCCCTCTGACTAGGAACTGAACCAGTGACCCTTTGGCTCGCAGGCCGGCACTCAATCCACTGAGCCACACCAGTCAGGGCTTAAATGTCATTACATCTTGTTAAATGTGCCCTAAAAAATTCTAGCCCCCCCGGCCAGTGTGCCCTCCTCCCCGTGCCAGCCCAGACCGGGGCTTCCGCGGCCCCTCACATCTCGCCCACCACAAGCCAGCAGACAGACAGACGGCCACCCGGCTACCTTCCCTCTGTGCCCTCCCCCTGCTGAGCCTGGAGGGCTCACAGGACTCTCAGCACCCAGCTCCCAGCCCAGGGCCACCCCTAAGGGCCCAGAGTTGCTACACGCTGTCTCCAGCTCTCCACCACCACGCCTGGAAGGCAGAGACCTCCATCCCTCCCTAGTCTCCGAGCCCTGAGGGTGTCCCCTCTGCCCTCCCTCTTCTGCAGGTAGAGCTGCCTCCCTCCCTCCCTTTCCTCTCTGCTGTCCATTACTTAAAAACCATTCATTACCAGAGGCTTCCAAACGCTTGCCTGTATTTTAAACCACATGTAGATCCAAGACCCATCTGTGAAGAGGATGTTCAGAAAACCCTCTCCTGGTGTGCTCTGGCAGAGTGGTTAAGCAGGTACCATCTGTGCCTTTGAGGGGCCAGCACCCGCCCCACCTGGGAGCTGACACCTGACACGGGTTCTGTCCTGGTCCCTCAAAGCCTGGCAATGGGATCAGAATGCTCCCATCCAGCCCTTGGAGGCTGCTTCCCCCGGTGCACTCTGGGCCCATCCTGCTCTAGCCAGGACAGCCGCGGTGTCCTTCCCACGGGAGGAAGCGAGAACCCCACTTTCTCCCTGGCCCACTGTGCACACTCACGTGCTGTGCATCACGGTGGCAATGCCAGGCACACTCTGAACCAATGTGAAACGAGGCACGGTTGTGTGGCTGGAGCCCTGAGGCCAGTGGAGGTGCACGCCAAGCACAGGCTGTGTGCGCCCACTTCCCCCACGTGTGGCCGAGAGGCGGACAGGACAGGAACTCTCCCGGCAGGCCTTCACATCCCCAGAAAGCAAGTCCCTCCTAACTACCTGCCTCTCAAAGGCCTGATCTCAGACCCCAGGGCTGCTCCTTCCTGCCAGGCCCAGGCTCAAGCCCCAGCAGAGGGACAGGGCGCTCGCCTCCCTGGGGAGGGGCTGCTTCCTGTGCTTGCACAGGGACAGGGATGCGACTGCCCAGGACAAGCCGTGGGCCCTCCATTTTCCTGATCAAGAAACTGCTGACACATGGGGGTTGAGGAGACCCGACTTGGGCCTGAGGGAAAGGTGTGGGTCATCCAGCAGACTCACCCCTTGAGGAGCCACAACCAGAGACTGGGACCTTTGAGAGCAGATAGCACCAGTTTCCATCTGTGCCCAGTATCCTCATCCTGACTGGTCCCCAGGAATGAGCCCTACCCCCAACTGCCTGAGGAAGTGGTCCCAAGCCCTAACCCACCGCGGCACTCGCTCCCACCACGGTGCTCCCTGGGTCCTGAGACCCTTGGGCAAGCAGAACAGATACTGCCAGGTAGGAATGGGCTTACTGCATCGACGCGTGAGCTTTCGTGATGATTAAATGAAACATTAAACACCCACCGACACTTTCATTCCTTAAAAATTGCAGGAAGTTATTTAAGCCTGAGTCCAAAGTTAGTTAACAAGTCCAACTGCCATCCCCAATCCTGGAAGCACTCGGACCCACCTGTGCCCGAGGGCACAGTCACCTTTTGTCCCAGCACCTAGTAGGGGAGGCAGAATCGCTGCCCTGGACTTGCGGGCTCCGCCTTCTACCAGGCCAGGCCCGGTGGCCACAGCCATACACACCCTTCCCGAGAGCAGGTTTCCCACCGCAGGCTGAGGGTCTCCTCCCCGCCCGTCCCTTCCTCCCTCCCTCCATACCCACACTCACACTCACACTTCCACACACACTCACACTCACTCACACACACACCTCCACACACACTCACACTCACTCACACACACACCTCCACACACACTCACACTCACTCACACACACTCACACCCACACCTCCACACACACACACACACACACACACACACACACACACACACACTCACACACACACTCACACAATACACGATGACCCCGGTGCATGCCAGATGCCGTTCCAGATGCTTGGGCGCTCAGCAATATAGTCCCTGCTCTGGGGAGTTCTCGGGCAGACCCTTGACCCAAAAGTTAAAAAAAGCCACAAATGAAAAGTGTGCAAAACACCCGGAAATGAGACTCTTCCAACAGGGATTTCATCTCGAACTGGCCCTTTAAGGTAGATCAGGGGTGTCAAGCTCATTCTCACCGGGGGCCACATCAGCCTCACGGTGGCCTTCAAAGGGCCCAATGTCACTTTAGGACTGTATAGATGTAGCTACTCCTTAACTCGGGGCAAGGAGCTCGGTGCTGCCGCCGGGTAGAAATGAGGCGCTGGGCCGGATAAAACCAGGTGGAGGGCCGGGTTCAGCCCGCAGGCCTTGTGTTTGCCACCTGTGAGGTCCAGGTTCAGTGCAATGACAGGACCTCCAAGCGTCACCAAATGCCACTACAAGAAACATCAACCATGACACAAAATGCACTGCCAGGTTCTTTAATTCAGGATCACTCACTATAAACCCGCTCACGCCTCCAAACAATTCCGCCAGGGGCAGCGATGGGAAACACTCTGGTGAGTGGAATGACTGCACGGCGGTCCCCCCACAGAACAGGGACACTCAGAACTCTGTAGGAAGACGGCATAGTTGGTGCGACCCTGTCCCGTCCTCCCGGAGAAAAGTGACAGCGCACGAAGTAAGACCTGCTGCCAGGAAGGCAGTACCGACAAATAAATCTAACGGTCACCTGGGAAAACTCTGCAACCCACCAGGGGACGACAGCCATGAGCCCACACGGAGGAGCGGCTACATGCACCCCAATCGGGCCGGATTCTGTGTATTTAAACCCAGGAAGGGCCCTGTGGCAGCAGATGTCTCCTTTGATCCAGGACTCTAACCAAGCACGGGCCAGGAAGGAGAAACTCAAGAGGTGACTGACGAAGCTGGTCCCGTGACAGGAGCAGCAGGAGCGAGGACAGCCTCTGAGCAGGGCCGTGCTGGGCGGGGGAGTGCCAGACATGGGGGTGGAGAGAGGGGAAGCACCTCTGGACGGATAACCCTCACACCAGGTGCAGTGCGGTCATCACGGGGCAGGGAAGGGGGTGCAGGACGAAGGAGGAGCACTTCCCAGCCGGCCTCCAGCGGGCAGGCAGCACATATGGAAAGGTTTTGTTTTGCGGCACATCCACACACCTGCATGGCTAACCGGAACGCCCTGCTGGCCACACACATGTGCCGCCAGCCCTCTGACACAGGAGGACAGAAAGGCCTGCCGCCCAGGGAGCGAGCTGCTGGCACCTGGGACTCACCATGCCACACGACCCCGCACGGGGCAGAGCCGCCACACATGTGCGATTCAGAGGCAGGTCCGGCTGTCCTGGGTGTAGGTGGGGCTTTTGGGGAGGTGGTATGACGTAGCAGAAAAAGCAGACAGACCTGATTGCTCACCTTGGGTGGGCCACTGGGTAAGGGCCTCAGTGGCTTCCTTTGTGCCAAGATGTGCACCTGCCCCAGGTGATGTGAAGGTGAAAGGCGGGGGGGGGGGGGGGGGGGGGGGGGGGGGGGGGGGGGGGGGGGGGGGGGGAGTCCTTGGAACAACAGCAGCTCTAGGGCAGGGCCCAAGCAGAACCCGTGCTCACCTGTGCTCCCCCCCCAGCACCCACCCTGTTTCTGATCTGAGTTTCCACCTAACTCCTGGCACCTAGCCAAGAGCCGGGATCTCCGCAGACTAGCTCTACGTGTGGGCTGGAGCGGGTGAGGGCAGGGCGCCCTGTGCTTGCTTCAACTTAGACACTCACTGAGGACTTGCTGGGGTCCTCACCCTGTGCTGGGACTGCAAACAGGTAGTACATATCCCACCTGGTCCTTCCTCTAAGAGGCAGTCAAGCATGTCACTTCCTGACTCAGGCCGTCAGGAACACGCTGACCCCTGCAGCGGCCTGGTCAGAGTGCAGTGGGCAGCACTCACGAGGCACGAGCACCGACACTTCACATCATCAGGTGGCAGCAGTGGACCCCCGGAGCCTCCTTGTCCCTTAGAAACCCTGCACTCTGCTTCCCTTGGCACTTTAGACAAGGCTGGCCCCTGCCTCAAACTCCCCAGAGCACCGCCAGCGCAGTGACGCCATCTCTGGAGCCTGAGCCAGGGACCCTTGCCACGCGGGTCATGCTCCCTTGTGACAAAATCCCCCAGAAATGAGTCTGTGGGGAAGTGCACCAGCAATGGCGCAAGCGATTTGGGACCGGATGCCCGCTTTACCCTTCAGCTCGCCAGACAACCCCAGGCGGCCCTTCCACCACCCTGAGCCTCAACTTTCTCATCTGTAAGACAGAGGTGTTCTGATTCATGCCAAGGGGCCATTCTGAAGGTCCAGTGAGGCCACATGTGCAAGCTCCATAGCCAGTTCCGCAGCACCCGGGCCTGCACTCCACTCAGTTACAGCCGTCTTCAGACTGGAACAGACAGCAGGCCAGCCTCGCGTCCCCCCCAGGGTCAGGTTATGGCCTGATGTGTGCTACTGCCCAGCAACACCAGGACTTGTGGCTTCAGCTACAAGTTCCTACTCCAACCCTCGTTCCCAGCAAGAGCTCGGTAGAGCTGGAGCAGTCTCGGGGTTTAGGACAGAGGAAATAAGCGCCAAGGACCCAAAGGCTCATTCCCATGGGCGCAGACGGGTCTGCTTTACATAAGGATTGAGCCTTTATCTTCTACAAGCAAGCCTTCTATCTCTTGAAGAACGTGAGCCAAAAAACAAAAAAATTAAACCAGCTCTCTGTTGCCAGCAGTTCAGATTTACTGCGCATGTTAGTGTTGAAGCCCACACAGGCCTTTTTGGTTGAGTGACACCCCTTTCTTTCTGCACTGCCCCTTATGTAAGTTCGGGGCTGGGGCAGTCACTTTACAATGCCCTCGATGAGGTCGATGGGGGAGGGAACAGGCTGGGAGAGGTCAGTGGCCTCACCGAGGCTCCGAGGCAAGTCCCGGCAAGGCTGCGGCTTGAGCCGGGCTGCAGGCTTTGGAATCACAAGCACACCCTTGTGTCCACAGTGACCCGAGACACTGCTCACTTCGCTCCCTAAAACCCATGCTCCCTGGGGCGACGCCCACCCTTTCCTCGGGCACCCACATCCACCTCTGTATGAAGAGCTGCTCTACCTCCTATCTCCCTGTCTACTTAGGTGTCCTTGCAGAGAGCCCAGCCCTGCCGGAGCTGGCGCTCAGTGACACCACGTTACACAAATGGACAAACGGCACTTTGAAACCAACGAGGCCCGAGACACCACCTCTCCCCTGAAGGACTTTAGAAGGACCAGCTGGGGCCACAGTCAGTAACACAGAAGAGCTGACAGTACCCGCGGATGCCTGGGGTGCTGGAGCTCAGGAGAGGGGCACTCAGGGTGGGCAGCTGAGCCCTGAAGGCACTGGCCATGAGGACCGCAGGGAAAGGGGGTGGGAGAGGAGCAAGCACCCCGAAAACAAAAACGCAGACTTACCAATCAATCAGGTAGATGTCTGGAGTTAAGTTGTTTTTCTTGAAATGAGCAAATAATTTCGGCAAATTTTCTTCAAAGAATACCTCAAATGCAGCAAAATACGTCAACATCTGGGGACACAATGTGAAAGACACGAATAAACTAATTACCAGCACACAGTTCCAACCGGCAAACGAAGCGAACGTGCTCCTACCCTCCGGACAGAACAGGCCGGCTTGTCCCACTGCTCGCCGTGTCTGCGTGCTCCCGAGACCCCAAGCTGCCGACGGACAGACAGCTAGCAGCAGCCCAGCATCGAGCAGGTCTGCCAGCACCACTGTCCTGTGGCCCGTGGTGGTCAGCACCGGTTAGAACAGGGTCCTCTGTGATTACGGCAGACACAGCGTTTCAGACCGAAGCCACTGCGCACGTGACCGACGACAGCCGGGGTAAACAGAGTCCTGTGCGCACCAGACACCAGAGCACCTGCGGCCTGTGCTATGGCGACACCCTTCGCTGCAGGGGTCGGGAACCAAGCCCACAGGGTCTCCGAGCACGCCTGCCAACAGTCACCAGTCTTCACAGTACCTTCACTCGCTATGCCTCATTATTTCAGCTCACAAACGAGAGAACTGGCACCAACTTGCCCGGTAAGGACACAGCGCTAGCGTGGGGCTGGGACTGGCACCCCGGTCGGCCCCACTGCGCCAAGTTTTCTGAGAACCAGGAATGAATTACCTGGGTAAACACACCTCCCACCCAGCCCGAGCGCGCCTGGGGGGCTGTCACCCCGATGTCTCAGGTGTGGGCAACACCGCTCTGGCTTCAGGAGGCAGCGAGGAAACGCTCAAGGAGAGGCAAGCGGTCGTCACCTCTTGTCACCAGCACAGGCCTTTCAACTGCCCACAGGGCCTGTGTGCAGCCAGGGCACAGGGCAGGGGCGTGGTGCAAGACAGTAGCCACTGCTGCACCACGCACTGCCTGAGCTGAAAGGGGGTGGCCTGAGTCTGTTCCACGCTCACCGGCTAGAGGCAGGTGGGCAGACGCAGCTCTTGGATACTGCCTGCTCGTCTTAGTGAACAGCCAACCTGTAAACCAGAGCTTTCAATGCAGCGGGAGGATTCTGCCTCCCAGGGGACATCTGGCAATGTCTGAGGACGTTTTTGCTTGTCACAACTAGGGGGGAGGTGCTACTGGCATCTAGGAGAGGCCAGAGAGGACGTCCAATGTACAGGAGAGCCGCACCCACACCATCTGCCCCCAGGGCCAATAATGACCCTACTGAGACACCTGCTCTAAACAAAGGTCCCGTTCAACATGACGATGCTATGATTTTTCCTTAATAATTAGGCCAAATTATTTTTTTTTAAAAGATTGTATTCATTTACTTTTACAGAGAGGGGAAGGGAAGGAGCCAGAGAGGGAGAGAAACAACGCTGTGCGAGAAAGAAATAGTTGCCTCTCATGTACCCCCAAGCGGGGGCCTGGGCCGCAACCCAGGCCTGTGCCCTGACTGGAAGCTGAATCGGCAACCTTTTGGTTTCCAGGCTGGCGCTCAATCCACTGAGCCACACCAGCCAGTGCGCCAAAATTCTTAGGTACCATTCTTAGGTTGCCAAAGAGAAAGCTGGGTCTTATCTTCAAAATGAGGCGCTACTTAGATATAAATCGCTTTACTATATGTGAAAAGTGTTCTCTGGCCACAAAAACAGTGTCTTTAAACACCCACTGAAGAGAACGTGAGGTCGCCCACCGACCTTACCACTCAGGCTGAGCGCTTCCTTTCACGGCCGAATGTGGGAGCGTGATGGCGCACGCTCCACATCACACGCGTCTGAACTAAGTCAGTGCCTCGTCTCCCGCAAACCCTGCTGCCGCGCTGGGCGCGTCCCTGGGTTTCAGCTAGCCGTCTGCATTTCCCCAAACCTCATCGCTGTTAACAGTCTTCACTTTCGCACTGAGATGTGACTTTAAATCATTACTGAGTGACTACCAGTAACTGTGTGCCGATCCGCTTTGTGCTTCACGCTCTGCCCACACTCGGACTCTCTGTGACTCTCACAAGCAGAATTACGCACCAACGTCAGGCACCGCTACTGACACTTAACACCGAATCTCCTCTGAAGGGTCCTGCCTATTTACCCTTCCCGACAGCCAGCTCTCGAGCGGCAGTTTCTGGACACTTAACAACATGTGTGCGCTGCCCGAGCAGGAAACACTCAGGAGCCCTAAAGATGTCAAACAGGGAAAATCCCTAGCTGACCTAAATCATTAGATCGCTTGGGTCTTGAAGTACTGGTGACAATTCCCAGCCCGCTCTATCAGCAGATCAAGGCCATGCTAATTCAAAAGATGACACGTTTGTTAAACTGGCAGCTCTTCTGGGCCACACAGAGCACGGTGGCTCTGGAAGCTGATGGGCTGGACCTCGGCTCTTCCCCTGGCCAGCTGGGGGCCGGGAACAGCACTCTGAGCCTCACTTCCCCGTCCGTGCCAAGCATGTGTGGAGCCTCCTGGGGCACAACCCTCGCTGTGCATACCGCTTGGCACCAAGGGGAGACTGAGTACATGGAGCCCTTCCATTCACCCAGGGCCTGCAGGAGCGCCCCAAACACACTGCTGCTTTGTCCGAGGACAGAGCTGGCTGGAAACGCGCCTCCTGGCCTGTGAAGAGTGTGCTGCACGAAACAGTGTCCCAGCGTGCCGGCGAGCAGCCAGACAGCCCGATCACGCTGCGATCTACGAGACAGACACAAGCACGAAGACTGCCCGTACCACGTACGTGTTTCCACAGGGGCCCCCTCCTCCCTTGTGTGCAGTGTATTTAGAAGTTCATCCACATGGCTGGTAACCACGTGTTTTTAAAAACCAACACAATGCCCAAATAACCCTCCACCTGCTATGGCACTGTTTATTCTGAATCCCTCTTAGTAGAGGGAAAATGCATTCTTTGTCCACTGAAAACACAGGCTGATCAGGTACCTCCTGCTGTGTGAAGCTGCGTAACAGGGCACATACACAGGGGATACTCACAAGGCCATGGTCCACTCGGAAAAATGCCATTTGACAGGGTTTATTCAAAAGGTTGGAAAACGCGATGAAGGCATCTGCAGTGTCTAAGTTCAGGATCAGCACTGCGGCTATGAAGGACATGCCCTGGACCTGAGGGAAGCAGAGGGGGGTGTTACACTCGCAGCAGCCTGCAGGGCGGACAAGAAGCCCCCACCCACCACCGCCCCCAAAGCTGAGCTGACAGTGTCCACGCTGACCTGCCTCACCAGGACACACGGCTGCGCCACATCAGCTGCCTCGTTCACACCCTCCTCCACCCCACGTGCCCACGTCCCCAGGCACCTGCCACCTGAGACCCTGCCCCAGACTGCAGCTCCCTGTGCCCGAGACGCACGTCTGGCACCAGGTCAGACCTGGGGCCGCGCACACGCCTGCTAAGCCGCAGACACAGCAGCAGCGCGGTTTTAGTGTGGTCATCGCCAAAGGCTTTTTTCATTAAATGCTCGAAAAATCACATGCAAAAAAACAAAGTCAAATCGAGTTACAGTGTGACAGATGTCACAGAGCGGCCATGTCCGCACAATTTCTTTACAAGGAAACAGGCGGCTCGGTGCTGCGGGACTTCTACTCACCCAAAAACAAGGGCATGCAACCCAACACCTGCAGCTAAGACGTGCCGGCACTACTCTAACTTCCTTTGCAGATGGTAACATTGTAAAATACTGAAAAAGTTCACTTACATAGCCCACATCCGGTCGGTAACAAGTGTAAGCGCCCAAAACACTGTGCAACATGTCATGGTACGGGCCGCCCTGAAAGGACCAACACAGCAAGGGGACACATGCAGGAGTCTTGTTAGTGCTCAGGACGACCTCTGCGCCACCGCCGCCGCCCCCCCCCCCACGCACGGAGGAGCAGCCAGTTGCCAAGCATATGCCAGCTCTACATGTACCATGGGACCATCTGCTGATCCAGTTAGCCAGGGAGTCTGCAACTTGATCTGCCAAGCTGCCCCGAAAAAGCTGGTGGGTCAGGTATGCGTACCTCACTATACACACACCCTTAACTTGGCTCTCGCTGCATGACCACATCCCCCTTCCATGGTTAACGGGCAACCAGGGCCCCCAGGGTTCTCCTGTTCAAAGCAGGTCAGTGCTTCCCGGGGCCCTGACTCTGCCTCCCAGCTGTGCCCCTCCCCTGGACCCCTCCCTCCCTCCCTGTCAGTGCCTCAGTTGTTCTGGTTTTCCATAGGGTGGGTTTAAGAAATACACTGTAAGTCCTACGTCCCAACAGCCCCCATTTATTCCAAACCCTCCCCCAGGCCCCCCATCCCTCCAGATTTCCATTTGTCCCTGAAACTCCTTCTAAAAATGTAGGTCTTGCAGTTTCTCTTTCTCAGTGAGCACAGAGAAAGCAGAAGTGCCTCACATGGACGTCAGTGTGCCTGAAGACACCATGAAAGGGCCGCCTCAGTCCCACACGCTGACCGCCCATGCCTTCCACGTGCCTGAGTCAGCACGGGAACACAGAGCGTGCCTGGGCTGTGGCTGGGAGGAAGCCACCGCACAGGAGACTGCGTGTGGCTCACAGAAGAACACCATGGCCTAAACCACCATTCTGACACAGAAGGAAGAGACACTTCCAGAACACAGAGGGACAAAGAAGAAAGCACAGCAAGAGAAGCGTTAAAGAGAAAAGCAAGGACTAGAGGGAGACAGAAAGGGGGCAGGAGGGGCCTCGGGGGCAGCCCCAAATGCCCACCTGAGGACAAGTGACCTCACCGACTGTCACCAAAGGATACCTGGTCCAAGGCCAAATGAGAAATCAAGGGTGCTGCACTGAATTTCTCTTAGAGCTGAACGTTTTCAACCTCACAGAGCCCCCACCATCGTGCTGGTGTCCTTTGTGCTTGGGCACTGCGTGTCCTTTCCTCGGGGAGAGGCGGTGGCAGGAGATGACAATGCCTTCCTTAAATGCCAGGGCAGGTCTGCACGACTCATGTCTGCCCGCTCTCCACCCTCCCAGCTGTTCCTATCGCACCTGGGAAATCTGGAACCGTGGGAACCACAGGTGGAGGGAGACTCACCCAAAGGAACCAGAGGGAAAGAGAAAGGCCATCTGCCCCAAACCCCACTCCAAAGAGGACCCTCAGAGGCCCCTCCTCTTTCTACAGCAAGACAGTCACCCAGGGATTCCCAAAGTCAGCAAAGCTGAGCTCCCAAGGGACGCGCCACGAGCACGTCTGGGTTGCAGGTATGGGAAAGGCTGGACCTCTGCTTTGGCAGGGTGTTGGCACCCCTCAGAACCCAGTCCCTGAGCCCTGACAGCCCTTCTCGGCCAAAGCTCCGCTCCTACAGTCCATCCTCCAGAGCAGGACCGCCCGCAGCTAGCTCCAGTGCACAGAGCGGCCAGGGAGGAAGGAGCATCTGCAGGACCGCACTGCGGAGTTTCTGTCCCCTCTGCTGGCAAGGCTCTGCCCCAAAAGGAACCGGGGGTTCCCCAACCCCTCAATGGTCTGATGCTTCCATTCTAGTCCTTCTGCCTGGAACGCCTTTCCATTCTCCGGCAGACGGTCATTCAAGCCTAGTGCAAGCACAGCCTCAGAGCTGCTTCCCCAGGAACACCATTCCCGAGCCCCATCCCTGACCTCTCCCCACGGCCGTGCCACCAGGGGAGTGAGCCTTCACTCTTCTGCGCTGTCAGAGTTCCTGGACACACCCAGGGTTTTGCAAAGCCCGCACGCCAAACTCTCCATCTCCTGCCTCATTCTAGGTGGTTGACCACCGATTTGTTCTCATTTATTCCTCTGCCCTTTCCTGGTTTCCTAGTGTTGTCAGGCCTGGAGCTAGAAACAAGGGTGTGACAGAATCCGATGGGGGACTCCAAGGTCACTCGGAGGCAGCGAGGTGACTGGACAGAGGAGGAAGAGGCTGGGAGAGATAGGTGGGGCCCCGTGCAGTGACCCACAGAAGATGAGAATCTGCGCTGAGTAAAACCAGGAGCAGCAGAGGAGGGGCACATTCGGGAGTATTTAGGGCGGAGCTGGCCGAAGCCGTTGTGCACCGGACAAGGAGAGTCAAACAAGACCCTGGTGAACGTCTGCTGACGCCCTGCTCCAGTGACTCCAAACCCGGCCGCTGGTGGCCCTGAGCCCTGCATGGTGGCAGAGCCTGTGGGGAAGCGCCTCCCCAGAGAGGATACTCCGTCCTGTCTCCGCAGCTGGCCTCACGGTGGGCCTGCTGGTCCACCTGCTCAGACACCCCACAGGCTGCCAAGGATTTCCCTTTGCCCCCCAGACCAGAGCACACAGAGACCATCCTCGGAGGGTGTGGGCCCGACCGCAGAGGCAGCCCCCAGGGCCACACTGACAGACGGGGTGCACATGGGGCTTCGTCGGCCCAAGAGAGGCTCCTGGTGCATTGACAATGAGAGGACCGAGCTGCCTTCGAGGCAGAGATATGGCCGCATCACGTATTTGTTGGGAACCATCAGTTACTCGTTTTTAAAAGTCTCAGTGTAGTAACATCAGACCCACCCCTCCCCCTGCCAGTCCTCTCCACAAAAAACCCAAATACTTTCCAAACTTGATGACAAATGTATGCAGTTTGACATCTGTGACTACTAGACAAACATACTTGAAAGTAACAAATCAACCACCTACTTGCTGGAAGATGCAGAGGTTAGGGAATGTTCTAGAAATGTCCAGCTTAATAAGCTCCAGACTGGCTTCTCTGTCCGCTGCTGAAAACCCGGCATCTGTCAAAAGATTGAGAGTCATCACCCTCTCGGACGCAGCACCAGGCGAAGGCTTGGCAGTTTTACAGCGGGGAGACCGGGGAGTTCTCCCGACAGTCACGGACCGAAGTGCCACTCAAACCAAGGGTCTGGACAGCTTCTTACTTTAAGGGCAAGTATCAGGTGCTCTCCCTCTGGGGAGCAGCCGGTGCCACTCCCCTTCCCTTCTTCTCCCCGCGCCCCCCACTTCCTGCCCTACGGGCAATGGGCAGCTGGCAGCTTGTCCAAGCCCCCTTTTTCTCCGCTTCCCAGTGAGCAAAGGTGGCCTGGCCTAGACTCTGCTGTTGCTGCTTCTATGCTGAGCCCTCCCTTGTTTTACTGCCCCAGCTTTAACAAACATACCCTCAGAGAGCCCTGAAAAAGGAGCAAAGGTCACACTGTGCCACCCAACACTAGGTCAGCATCAGGCGCTCCCTAGAGCGTGAACCAGCCCACTCACCACCGCCTTTCGTCATCGGTCAGCGGGGGTGTCAAGGACAAGGAAGGGCACACACACCCAGCAATTCGAGGGCCAGCAAGCAAAAGCACTCGGGGTCCGATCTAGAATGCACTACTATGGGCTGCCGAGCACTCGAGTGGTGTGGCCCTGGGACACTCGCTCCTGTCCTCTTGCTAACAAGTGTGCATGCGTAACTTGGGCTGTGATTTTTAGACTTTCGATACCATGCAGATGACATTTTAAAAGGTCAGTAAAAAAGATACTACTTAGCCCTGGCCGGGTGACTCAGTTGGTTGGAGCTTCGTTCTGTGCACCAAAAGGTCAGGGGTTTGATTCCCGGTCAGGGCACATGCCTGGGTTGTGGCCAGTTGCAGCACGTACAGGAGACAACCAAGTGATGTTCCTCTCTCTCTCCCCCTTCCCCCTCTCTGAGGTCAGTAAACGTGTCCTCGGGTGAGGAGTAAAAAACAAAAAGACACCACTTAACCACACGAGCATCATTCCTGTGCGTTACAGAGTCTAAAAGCATCATCTAGCGAATGTGGTGTTTGGAGTCGTCGGAGGCAGTTCCCATGCTCCTCTGGAAGGTGACGCTCGAGCAACCCTGGGTGGCAGGCTGCTGCTCACCTCGCAGACGTGAACAAGGGAAGTCACAGGGATCTCGGCCAGCCCTCCAGCACGTGAGGACACAAACACCTTGCAGGACCTGGTATGTTCTCTTTCTTAGAAAAGTTTTTCTTTTTTTTAAACTTGTTTGCTCTTTAAAAAAAAACAAACCTTTTCCACGAAACTTTCTGTAACTTTGTAGCAAGCACTGCCTCGGTTAAGCACCTGTTCTTTGTTAGGTGACAGCGACATGCACCACTGAGCAGGGACCCCCCCCCCGCCTCGGCGGCACCCATACCTTCACTCTCCGCTTCAGAGCCGCCCGCGCTGAAGGACCGCCACCTCTCCTTGGCTCGGGCAAGGCAGATGTCGAAGAGCTCTGGAAGAAAAGCCCTGGCTGAGCATCACGTGCACAGGTGACATGCTTCCTCAAAAACACCAGGGGACACACTGCTGCCTCTTGGGAACGCTTAGAGCCTAACTGCTGACTGCGGCCCTATGAAGGCCACTCTCCCCCCAGGTCAGCCTGAAGAGTCTGTTGTCTAAAGGCCTCGCCATGAGCAGAGGAAGCACCAGCAACGCTGTGCCTGGCCTTTCCCCCCAGACTGTGAGCCCCTGGGGTAAGACCACAAGGGTCCTGCCATCACATCCGCACCCAGAGCACACAGACTGACGCCACCAAGGCCACCTGACTGATGCGGGGAGGGAGGGGCCAGCAGCAAGCCCGTCAGCTCCCGTGGCTCCCCTGGAAGGGAGCAGGGACACAGAGAGAACTGGCAGAGACTCAAAAAAGAGGGACTCTTGTGGCTGAGAAGTATCAAGACAGGTCTCCCGCACATCCCCCCAAATCGCCCCAACATTCACATGCTCACAGACTTCACAATTACACACAGGCCTCCACGGGGACCTCCGCACCCCATTCTTCCAGGGGGAACAAGCGTGCGGGCAGGGCCCATGCAGACCGCCAGTCCCCCCACCCCAGTCTCCGGTGCCACCAGCTCTGGGCCTTCCCAGCCGATGTCCTGGACCACTAACGACCGTGAGGACTTCCACTGTAGCTCCCAGAGAATTTCCATCACTCTCCTTTCCCAGCACTGCTTTGGGAAAGTGCCTTCCAGGAAGCGCACGCTATTTCATTAAACTGAAACTCCAGTGCCCTTAGTGCCCCAACGAGTGGAGGCTGGGTTAGCGAGCTTCGGGGCCTGTGAAGGACCTGACCACAGCCTGTGCTCGTCCGCAGACGGAGGACGGCACGGCTGTGAACGACGACTCCTGACCACCATCGTTACCCAGGGGGCAGCACGCATCCTGACGCCGAAGCTGCCGAGGCTGGAGCCGCAGGCTGCGGGGTCGGGGGGCCTCTCACTGCTCTTGGCCTCCAGGAGGAGGGTTCAGCCTTGACCATCTCGGCAGGAAAGGAAGGAAAACAACTGCAGGCCAGACGCCTGGGAGCCACTTCCCAAATGAGGTGTGCGGCTACTACAGCACAGACGCTGCCGCCTCAAGGTCAACGAGGGGCGAGAGCCAGCGCTCTGGAACATCCCCGCCTATCCCAGTGTGCTTGCCGGGGTGGGGGGTGGGGGGTGGGGGGTGGGTGGGGGGGTGTCAGAACAGGAGCACCTTCCTCCCAGGCCCCTAGAGTGAAACAGTAATGGTACAATCTGGGGGACTTTCAGTAAGTTTCCAGGTGCAAACCCTCAAAAGACCACAGCTCGGGCCCCAGAACTGACAGGGCCACCAGCACCAGGGCCCCGGCTCCACCACACACCGGCCACAGGCTGGGCCGTCCCTCAGCCTTTCTCAGGATGCTCAGCTCTCTCAACAGGAAAAGGCGGCCACAGTACCTATGGTCCACGTTAAACAAGATACGTAGGTGAGGAACCTAACACGATGCCTGGCCTCAACATCTGGACTTCACAACCACCTGTATCCTTACACTGGCTTACATCTGCAGTAGAACTGAGATTAGGCGGGAGCCAGGAAGGTGGCATCCATCCACCCACTCATTCATCCATTCGCTCATTCAGCGAATACTTCCTGAGGGCGGGCCACGTGCAGAGAGCCGCGTGGGGCCCGGGCACAGAGCGGAGAGCACAATGAGGGAGGCCCAGCTTCTCGAGCGCTGATAATAGTGCAGGCAATTGTGCGTCCGGCAGCTAATCATACAAGAAAGACATCATTTATAGAAAATGAGGCGATACAGGATTTAGACGAACTCTCAAGACATGTAACTGATTACTTGGAATTGATTAATGAGCTGTTTAGCCTAATCTATCAATGATGTGGTCCACAGGAGACTTTAATTCAAGTGAAACCATGGAGGCATCAGTGAGGACCCACAGTTCAGTGTGCATGCACACACTTGCACACACACACACACTCACACACCCCTCTGCACCGCACGCAGCTGGCTTAGTTAGACAGAGTTGTTGACAGTTTCAGAAACTTTCAAGAACACGTACTGGAGTAACTGGCCATTCCTCCAACCTCTACTTCTGGGGATGCTTTTAAAAAACCACGTGTTTACACACGTTAAATGTTATACTTCTTCTCAAGTAAAGATGTTCAGTTTTCAGCAGGTACGGCTCTGCCACAAGTGGAGCTTTGAGGAGCTCACTCTCAGCAGAACCCATCACCACCCGCCCAACCAGCGGGCAGAACTCAAGATGGAGCACCGACTGGCCCGGCGGCATCACGGGGTAGGTGAGCACCTCACGAAGCAAAAACTGTGATGATAGGAACCCAGTATACAGAGACAATATGAATCAGTCTATTTTAAACTCAAGGCCTTCAACTGCTACCATCAACTTCACAAGCACTTACTGGGTACAAATAACATAAAGACGAAAAGGAAGGAGCCCTGTCCCCTGCAGACAGGCAGGAAATAGCAAAAAGCAACAGCTAGCTACCTGTGACTAAGCACTTAGTTGCAGCCTGTGAGCTCCTGGCCTGGGTCTCAACTGGACGCCGTGCTGAGCACAAAGCAGGAGCGAGCAGGGCACACGGGCGAAAAAGGATGGGCACACGCAGATGGGACACACGCATGTGGCAAGACAGACAGCCACCCTAGCAGAGGTGAGTCCAGACCTCAGCTCTCCATCGGCACTTAAGCTACCGGAACCCCAAGCACCCAGCTGGGTGCAGCATGTCAACCCCCTAGAGGTGCTTACACATAAGTCCCCGGGAAATGCCACAAAAGCCAACGGCACCCCAAATGCGGCCACGCCTCTTCCCTTCCCTCGCACATCCCAACCAAGCCTTGCTTTACATGGAGCTCAGAGCAGAGACCCCAACAAACACTGCCCACTGATGCTGTGACCGCGACATCATACCCACAGGTGCTGCCGCAGCTCTGTGAAAAAGCTGGCAAGTGTCAGGGAGAAGGCCGGCGACAGCTTTGAGTGACCAAGTAACTGAGGCACTAGGAGTGAGCCTAGGCCCTCCAACGGTCTCCCCTCAGGGAGGACACAGTCACCTGGCCTCTCACGAGTCACAGCTGCATGGCAAGGCTGTCCTTTCTTCCTACCAGGGCAAACAGGACAGGAGACGCCCCAGGACCCGTGTGTGCGGGGGGTTCCCCAAGCCTCCAATCACGCAAACACTCACCATGGGTGATGTTCAACTCATTGCCGATGGCCAAGCTCCACACTTTGCCTCTCACGCTGGGAGGGATCCCCTGCCACCACAGATCTCGCACTTTCCTCGAGCACCACCTGGACACAAAGGAGGCGTGCGGTTGTGAGTCTGTTGTCATGGAAGAAGCAACTGCCCATGTGCCTAGCCCCAAACCATGGGAGCAGGGTGTACACAGGGGTATGGCGAAGCCCCGGCCCGCAGCGGGCTGACAGTCGAGTGTTCCACAGAGACCAGGAGATCAACGGCTATCCCCACTGGGCGCCTACAGCAACAGGCACGTCAAGGACACTGCACGAGTAGAGAGGGCACCACAGACCAGAGGGGCTCGGGACTTTATCCCAGAGCCAAACCCTCAGCAACGGGCAGTGGTTTAAGCAGATGAAGGAGAGGAAGGACTTTCGGAGCAGAAAGTGCAGCCACAGGAACTGACCCCACTGCTGTGGGAGCTGCTAACAGCCGTGGGGCGGGGAGGCCTGTGCCGAGCTGCGGGCGCAGGGCAGCTACTGCCCTCCATCTGGCACGACTGCCCAACGCGAGCGGCAGCGGCGAACTCCGCCAACTCAGAATGTTCTTAGCTACCAAAGCCGTGGGGGTCTGCTGCGTACGGTGACTCAGGCTGCCCACAGATGGGGAAAGAGGTGCCGGAGGCTCCCCGGTGCTCCTCAGCACCACCCAGCGCGGAGAGTATGGGTCGAGGCTGCAGGGCCCATCTGCACCCCAACTCCGACTCCACTCTTCTCTGGAGCCCCGAGAACTCCTCCTCTCTGGCACCGCACTGAGGAAAGCCCCCGGGAGGGCCGTGGTAGAGGTCAATGGATGACGCCCTGCGACACGGGCGGTGCCTGGCACCCAGCTGCTGTGTGGCATGGAAGCTGCTGACGGGTGTGGCATCTGGACTACATCGACCACTGTCAGTGCAGGAGGGACAGGGCTGGGTTCCGCAGCCACATGGGGAGATGGCCCGAGGCCTCTGAGGACCTCAACTCATGTCACTGGGCCCCATCTGAGGAAAAGGCTGCTTCCTGACCGTGCCTGGCCTGCTCAATAAAGGCCTGCCTAGAGAAACGGGCTCCAGGAAATGCCGGTCTTCCTAGTGGGAGTCCTCAATGGGGCCGTCTGACCCTGTAATGAGGTTGAGTGACACCCAGGCAAGTGCCAGGAGGGAGGCCCCCCCATCCCAACAGGCGGTTCAGGCTGAAAGGGACAGCGCAGAAGGGAGACTGGCACCCAGTGGCACCTGCTGTCCACACGCTGCCCTACGTGTCCTGAACCACAGAGAGAAACGGTCTACAGGTGTCCCTCGGATATAAGGATGACAGCATCTGCCAGACTCTGCTGGGTACTGGCCACTGGGGGCTGTCCTTAGACAGAGGACAACCGGAGCAGTGCATCCAGGGGAGTCTCCTCCAGTCACTGGGACAGGAAGTCTTCCCCATGAAGACTGTTCTTTAAAGAAAAAAGAGCTGGCTGAGGAGCTCCAAGTCAAGGGCATTGCAGGCGCAGGAAGGGAACGTGCAAAGGCCCTGAGGCTCCCACTGAGAGGGCCCCATTGGAGGGAAGAAGAGGGAAAAGGTGAGGCTCCGTTGGAGGGAAGGAGTTCAATCTGTACGCCGACACAGGCCTGGGCGTCAGAGACCGCTCTGGCAGCTGGGCCGAAGATAAGTTGAAAGAGGGTAGGGGGAGCTGTCGCAGGATCCAGGCAAGGGACAGTGCGGCCTGAGCCACGGCAGGGGTGCTGACCCCAGTCATTTCATCAGAGGGGGCACTGGGACCCACAAGTAGCACAGCTGCCAGCCAGAGACCCTAGAGACAAAGGTCTGGAGCAGCGGCGCCCACTCCGCAAGGCTTACATGGTCTCCCAGTGGGGCAGGACCTCATTGTTCCACGTGAGGGCTGCATTCCCGATGCTTTCTTCCAGCCTGCACCTTTCCTCCAGCTGCTTCTTCCTCCGCCGGGCTTCCTTCAGCTCTGGAAACCACAATGGAAAACAAGAAGAAAGCGTCCATTAACAGGGCTCCACCGTTTTCGAGCGAGGTGGCTTTTCTCAGAATCACACAGCACCGACCCCCAGAGAAGGGCACTGATGGAGGGCGTGGGAGCCCTCCCAGGACGCGCTTCTGCCGCGTGGGGTTTAGAACGCTCGGGTGCTCTCCACCTCCGAGTAAGCCCGCACAGCGTATCATTCCTACAGAAAGGTATACAAATAAAACACGACCAGCCGCCAAGGAGACAAACCCACAACGACCAACTCCATCAGAAGCCAGGTGTCACCAGACCCCAGAAGCCCCCCGTGCACCCCGCCCCCCGGGCCCCTTCTCAGTACCAGCTGCAGCCTCGCCTCTCCCAGCACAAGCATAACTCCGAGTGCATGGCAGCAGCTCCGAGAAACACCACGTGCTTAGTCCACATACACTTTCTTGTACTTTTTGTTGCAGTAAAAACACACAAAATGTAAAACTTACCATTTCAACCATTTTAAGTGCACAATCAGTGGCATTAAGCACATTCACAATGTCACATGAACAACGCCGACACTGCCTCCAGAACGACCCTGCACCGACTGAACCCTAACGCCTCACCCCCCTCCCCGGCCGGGTGACCGCCGCCCTGCCCTCCGTCTCTGCAGTTCTGACTGCTCCCAGGGGCCCACGTAAGTGAGGTCACACACTGCTGTCCTTCGTGACTGGCTTACTTCACTGAACGCAACGTCCTCAAGGTTCACTCATGTTAAGGCATGTTCCAGAATTTCCTTACTTTTTTTTTCTCATAAAGATTGTATTTATTTTTAGAGAGGGGGAGGGAGAGAGAAAGAGGGCGAGAGAACCATCAACGTGAGAGAGATACATTGATCAGCTGCCTCTCGGACACCCCTAACTGGGCCCTGCCCTGCAATCCAGGCACGTGCCCCGACTGCGAATCGAACCCGCCACCTTTCGGTTCACAGGCTGGCACTCAATCTGCACCAGCCAGGGTGAGAATTTCCTTACTTTTTAAGGCTGAGTAATATTCTACTGTATGAACAGACCACATTATGCTTATCACATACTCTTTTTAAACATCCTAGAATCACAGGACGCTACAAGGGATTTTATCAAATCCCATCACATCCTATAAATAAGGAAAACTGAGCCCAGAGGGAGAGAGACTTACCTATCACTACAGGCTGAGGCTTTCTCAAATCCAGTACTTTTCCCCTAAACCCATGACTTTCAACCTTTTTCATCCCATGGCACACATACACTAATTACTAAAATTCTGTGACACACGAAAAAATACAGTTTTTGCCAATCTGATAAAAAATACAAGCACAACTGTGATCCACTCACACCGGACGGCTCATGCTGCACCTGACGACCTAGGGGAGAGGCCAGTGCCCCTGACTAGTTGTCGGGGGCCGCATGCCGTGAACGGTCTCGCAGCCCCTGGGTGAGAACCGGCGCCCTGGGCAGTCTCCCTTCCGGTGCGTTACTTCCTTGAGTGAAGCTACCAGGAATGATGTTAGTAGAGGCACACGCTTTTGGGGGGAATTATAAATTTCAAAACACTACAGCATTCAACACGGTTCAGGCTCTAGGGCTCCAGATGGGCAAGAGAAGACACCCGGAAAGACACGGCATCTTGTGCTGCCTCACACTACTGGACACGTGCAGTGAATGCCGTTACCTCGCTTTTTGGCCTGAACCACCATCTCTTCATACTGCTGTCTGTGTTTCTGAGCTTCTTCAGCTGGCTTCGCCGGGAGGTTTCTTGAAAGAAAATAAATGATTTTTGCCATTATGAATATCAAATAAAATTGTTTGAAAAACAAAACTTGAAGCATTATTTGCTAAAAACATTGGAAAGCCCAAAGACCAAAAACTAAATACATTAAGATGACAAGGACACAGCTCTTTCATAAACTAAAAATACTTTCTCACAAAGTAAAATAAGTTCATTGTGAAAAACTTGAAGTAAAAAGATTAGTAGAAAGAAGAAAATAACAATTGCCCATAACTCCAATAAACACTTCAGATGCTTTTCGCCCGCTTCCCAAGAAACCCCGAATGGACAAGCAGAACCCTGACCGTGGTGGACAGGGCCTGGGAGGAGGGCCCTGCCGCCGTGCGTCCATGCAGGTGCGGACACAGCCCCTGGCCAGCCCGTCGCTGTGCCAGTGTCACATTAGCTATATGGGCCGTCACTTTGTTTTCTGTTTTGTTTGCTTATTTTTAATCTTCACCCAAGGACTCGTTGTCGATTTTGGAGAGAGTAAGGGAGAGAGAAACATCAGTCAGTTGCCTCCTGTACGCACCCTGCCTGGGGATCCAACCCGCCACCTTTTGGTGCATGGGATGGCACTCCCACAGAGCCACCTGGGCAGGGCTCATCGGCTTTGCTTTTTATACACAAGTGTAGTGCACCTCGGTTCTAAGCACCTGAGCCTGATATGCAACTACAAATCCTATTTAAAAAATAAATGCATGCTCCCTTTCAGAAACGTGTAGTCCATCAAACAGGCAGACACCAGAGGAGGGGCTTGCTAAGACCACCTGTTCCTGCAGATCCCAAGCAACCCAGCCGGCTGGTCCAGGCCTCGTTCATTCTGCAGTACTGGGGTGTCTCCAGAACGCCCAAGTTCCAGCACACTGCTGGCATGTGCTTACAGTTACAAGCCAGTCTACAATTTCTAAGAGCTACTTAAGTATTTTCAAATGCCAAATTAAAATGAAAAACAGGGAATAAAGAAGAACTTGGCATTTTTCATGAGTGCTATGGCTTATTCTTCTTCCCTCTACCTCTCTCCTAATGAAAGGTGATTCGTTGGCAAGGCACACTTATCTCCCACAGCAAATGCCCTGCGGACGCCCTTCAGGACTCACGCTGGTCTGTCCTCCAGGATGAGTGCAGTGGTGGAAAGCGGCTCAAAATCGAGATTCTTCCTCACATTCTGCTTGGGGGAAGGTGGCTTGCTAGGTTGTCCCGCCTTGTCTTCATATTCCTAGGATGAAGGAACCAGGGTTAACTCCAGGCCTGACCAACTCTGATAGGATGAAGCCCTTCTAAAAGCAAGAAGTTTTTTTGTTTTAAAGATTTTATTTATTTATTTTTTAAGAAGGGAAGGGAGGGAGAAATAGAGGGAGAGAAACATCAATGTGTGGTTGGCTCTCACACACCCGCTACTGGGGCCCTGGCCTACATCCCAGGCATGTGCCCTAGACTGGGAATCGAACCGGCGACCTCTGGATTTGCAGGCTGGCACTCAACCACTGAGCCATACCAGCCAGAGCTAAAAGAAAGAAAGTTTGTTGTTGTGAAGTCCTTTAAGGTGATTTTGAGGATCATGGGCTGAAAATCTCTCTTGCTATTCAAAAGCAAGAACTGCCCAGGAAAGGGGCAGACAGCTCTGTAGTTTAGGCCATCGCGGGCCACACGAGGACGGCGGGTTTCCCGTGTTGGTGGGGAAGTCACCAAGGACCTCGCTGTCTCAGCTGCCCACAGTGCTTTATGAGGGCCCACGAGCACTGCCTCAGGTCTTCTGTGCTTCTCTGGGGCAGGGCTATGTTTGCTGGACACTCTCAATTTTAACCGACTGTTACAGGCCACTGGGCATCTCAGAGCCAGCCCAAGAGCCGATGCTGGCACTCACCGGGCCCCTGGCCTTGTCTCATACAACCCTCCCGCCCCCCGACCTCTAACCCACATCCCTGCATCCCATTTGAAGGATATTCGTTAGCCTTCTGAATTTTTTTAAATATTTTATTTCTTTTTAGAGAGAGGAGAAGGGAATGAGAAAGAGAGGGAGAGAAACAGCAATATGTGGTTGCCTCTGAAGCGCTCCTACTGGGGACCTGGCCTGCAACCCAGGCATGTGCCCTGACTAGGAATCCAACCAGCAACCCTTCAGTTCGCAGGCCAGTACTCAATCCACTGAGCCACAGCAGCCAGGGCAGCCTTCTGAATCTTTACTGAAATGGGAAATGGTTTTCAATTTTTTTGCATAAGGATGATGAAAGCTGTTTCATTTTCTTAAACCAGAAACATCAAAAAAGAAACCCTAAACATCTGTGTGCCAAGCCATCCATGCAAGTTGTTACATAAGCAACTGCGCCCTGCCCTGGAAATGCAGAAGCAGCCCCTCTGCGACCAGATCACGAAAGCTCAGTCACACCTGCTGACCCACATTCCAAGGTGGGTCATAGCTGACTCCACCAGAAGAGCTCAGGATGAAGAGCCAAAGCAAGCTGGTGCTCCAGAGTCCCGCCTCTGAAACTGTGGGTATGAGCGTGTGCATCCTCAGCCCTCTGCAAATTAAAAACCCACAACGTTTTCTTATTGCCTATTATAGACAAGGCTTTGGAGCCTTCCCTGGAGACAAGACGGTCTAGCTGGGAAGACAGGACAAACACATGTGTAGTTCACCAAGACTGAAACCACTGTTGCGGATGACAACAGAAGCAGTATCATGAGTGGAAAGTAATTAATTGCTAAATGAATTTTATTGACACCAGCTGCCAAAGCGGGCGCTACTGGTAAGATTACTTGGCAAGCAATTACTCCCAGCCAGGAAAGCCTATGGAGGCTTCTGCAAGCAGCAAGGAAACGCGATCTCCACGCAGGCAGGCGAGGCAAGGGAGCGCCTCACGGAGCGGGTGGCTGGGGCGGTTTCTGACCACATGAATGCGCGAGGCTGAGTGTCTCAACACAGCCGACCCCGACTTCCTGGGGCACCACTGGGGTGCTGCAATGGCCTCCGCTGACCCAGCACCGAGATGGCAGACACCCTGTCCACCGAGTCAAACATCCGAGCACCGACGAGTGCTGGGGGCTCATCTGCAACACCGCTGGCCACCAGGGAGCTTCAGACCTAGCACCTGGGTGTCAAAATCATGAACTTTACAGGAAACGCACCCAAAGCTATGTGCTAAGAATGAGTCTGGGCCTGTCACATCCAAACAAGAATCAGTAATGAACGCCCCACGCAGTGCTGTCCACTCACTGGCAACCCTGGTCTAGTGAACTGCACTTTCACGCCCAGGTGCTGGTGCACGAGTGGACGTCTGGGAATCCAGACGCCTGTTCCCTGTGCTTCTGTGTGCGTTACACACGTCGCCATCTCACTGTATGTCCGTAACAAGCTCTGTGGCAAGGGTCGGCCCATTTTACACGGATGGCAGCTGAGTGCTCCCAAGGACACAGCCAGGGGGGCAGCCTGCAGGACCAGGATGGGGAGAGGCTGCTGAGACCAAGGACACAGCCCCTGGCGCAGAGAAACGCGGCCCTGGTTGTTGGGGGCCACACCCCTCTTCCCCTCAGACCTGATAGCTGATTGGGGCGGAAAAGACGCTATGGGGCCAGACACCGTAGGAGCCCCGCGAGGTCCGCAAACAGCACGCATAGGAAAAGCAGCAGTGACGTGCATTAAAGGCCTGGCTCACGAGCAACACAATGCACTGCCTGTGGCTGGAGCTCAGGAGATCCCGGTACTAACAGGCGGCAGCTGTCAAGGGCGTCAGACACCATGAGCACAACTTCCCCGCCACGGACCAGACTCTGGGGGAGGAGCTGCCACTGTCCCCACGTCACAGATAGGAAGGCCCAGAGATGAAAATGACTCACACCTCTGGGCAGCTGGGGTCAGAAGCCTGGCACCCGGCTCTGCAGCCACATTTCTCCCAGACGGCCCCTCTCTGGAACACAAGCAGCCCCTCTCAGGCATGGCCCGGAGTTATTTAGTCACTCACATTCAGTCTAAGGAAGCTTTTCAACTAAGACAGGAACCTGTGCACCGGACGCGGTGCACGTGCTCATGTTTTAATCACACAGAGCATTAAATGATTTTAAAAAAGCAGAGGCGGCCTGGCCTGGCCAGCCTACACTTGAAACCCAGGGAAAGCCTTTTCAAAGTTCAAGGCAGCATTCCAGAGCATGAACGGCACCAGAAGTTGTTGCAGGTCCTGCTCCTAACCCAGTTCTCCCATAGCTACCGAGAGGTCAACAGCGAGCTCAGTTTCCAATCCAGACAAACCAACTTCAGAACCGAGAAAGAGGACTGTTCACTCTAAGGACCCTTGAGGGGAGCAGGGGAACAGAGGCAGACGAGAAGTCTGTGGAAAGACATCGATCGGGTCAGCATGCGATGTGGCAAGAGCTAGGGCTTTGGAAGCAAAATCTTAGCTCCAAATCCTGGCTCTTGACTTTCGCAAGGCATCTTGTTTCCGTCTGGGCCTCAGCTTCCTTGTCTGTAAAGTGGGAGCCTCTGCGAGGGCCCTATGAGGATGAGAGGACAGGCTCGAAAGAAGCCCTGCGTGCTCCACGGTAGAAGCCGTCCATGCAAACGACTGCAGGGGTCTCGATGCCCTGTTCAAGCAGGAATTTAGAACAGGGCTCTTCAGAGGTCTCATGACAAATCAGTTTAAGTGGTCACGTCAGCATTAAAAAAAATCAGGGGGGGAATTGTGGGGGGAAATGCAGACAACTGTAATTGAACAACAATAAAGTAATTTAAAAAAGTCAAACAGCACAAAGCATCAGAGTGCACTGTAAGGCCAGCTGTTTCAGTTCTGTACCTAGCTCTATCTGCGCACTGAGTCTCAAATGGCCTAACAGGGTTGGGGGATGGGGGCTGTCATGTCAAAAAAGGTCGCAAGGCACTGCTTTAGAAGCACGGTAGGTCAAGCCCCCGCCCTGAGTAGCTCAGCATGTACCCCGCTGGAAGAGAAGACCGACAACGATGAGGCAGCAGCCAGCAAAGCTCGCTGACCCTAACGAGGGGCCAGGTTGTGGGCTGGTCTGATGACCCGGCAAGGGGTCAGGGAGAAGCGGGAAGCAAGAGCAAGTGAGCAGGACCTCAGCTCCACACAGAGGCCAAGAGATTTAGCAGCAGGGGGAAGATGGAAAGGGCCTCACCTGTGAGGGGGCCACATGGGCCCAGCAGGTCAGGAGACCCTCAGAACCCAGCCTTCAAGGGCCCACTCTAGTAGGGGCAAGTAAGATGCCGGCGAATCCAGGAATCCAGGGTAGGTGGTGAAAACCACCAAGAGAGCAGATGCCACCTGCCACGGGAGCCCTGGGTCCAGGCCGCCACCAGGGAGGAATGGAGGAAAGCATCTCACCACGGGTGCTGGCTGAGTGGACGGAGGACTGGGCGACTGGGCCACGAGAGAGAGGTCCCCTGACCACACAAACGGCAGCCAGGAGGCGCACCCGAGCGGGCTTATTCCAGGGTTGGCAGGCGCACGTTCAACAGAGAGCGGTGCCGAGACCACACTGCTGTGCGCTAGACTTTAAGGCCCCCACAACAATCTACCTGGGTCTGGCACACGAGGAGGGCACACATGTGACCCGAGCAGTGCTCAAGCAAGGACAAGGGCGCCTGGCTCCTGAACCAGTGCACGGTCTGCCAGTTAACAGAGAAAAAGGCCTACCTCTCAGATGTTTGTTTTAAGGGGACAGAAAAGACCAAGGTTCTCACACAATGAAAAGAGCACACTCCTGGTAGCAATGACAAGAGGGGCTGTGCATGCTGCGTACAGAGCAGTAGAGAGCTGAATGGACGCTGATCCTGCCACCAAGCTGGCCAGGACAAGTCCCCAGGCTTCTGGGAAAGCTGCCTCAGCTAGAAGGGGGCAGGGGCATCACTCGGATCCTGGCCTGGCGCGTCTGACTCAGCTGTGTGCAGTGTCAGGATGAGTCTTTTAAAGTAACTACTGAGGGTTCTGGAAGCGGGTCTGCGATCAAGCATGGCAGGCCATCCTGTGCGGCACCTCCGAAAAGACGGACACCAGCCAGCACCCGAGACAGCACAGCGCCAGTGCACACAGCCTGTAGGGGAAGCACCGGGGGAGGGCGGCCAGCCTGGGTCTGAACCCTCACCGCCTGGGGACCCGCCGCCTGACCTTGAGCACATTCCTTCACCCTCCCAAGCCTGTTTCCTCATCTGTCAAGTGGGAAGACTGAATGAGAAGGGATCAACACAGACATGTGGCCACAGCAAGCGCCCACACAGCGACGGAGCATTAATCACTGTCCTTGCATTACTACAGAAGTGCTTTCACAGTGTTTCCCATTAAGGGCACTTAACAGGGCTGAAGACTGGGCGAGGGGGAAGTCCCGGAACACTGCGGCTGGTTTCACGCTCAGCCATTTGTACCAAGCGATTCTGGGGGAGAGAGACTTTGCTTTAAGATCTGACGTGAGACCTGTTCTGTTTTACCGTCTTTAGGGGGGAGAGGGGCCTGTGCAGGCCTCACAAACGCCCTGCTTTCGGAAAGACGTCCAGGGGACCACTGAGGCTCGACCTCACACTAAGAAGGACCCTCAGAACGAGGGGCTCTTCGCCTTTCAATGCTTCCATCGCCTGACAAGCACATTTTCCCAGAAAGCATTCTCTAAGTGACTGGAAATGTCGGCACAGGGAAAACGGACTCTCAGGAGGCCTTTCCTACTGGTCACACTCCTCACAAATCTTCTAAGCACCAAAGTTACCATGTGGACCGACGAGGGTCATGTACTCCAACCAAACGGTGGGTTTTAACAAGCCTGGCTGCTCTGGCGATCCCACGGCCTTATTCCAGGGCCGTGTCTGATCTTTAGCAAAGGCCTCCCTCTGCCAGGATCGCGGACAAGGCCTCGCTGGCCTCCAAGAGGGATGCCTGGCCCCGACTGACCTGAATCTGAAGACAGGATGCGATCGCATTCTGGGTGATAAGAATTAGGATCACAGGTTGCACTGGCTCTCCCTCTTAAAATTTCTAACCACACCCGTTAAGACAGAGCCCTGTGAGAACATTCTATGGAGTCAGAGACACAAAGCGCGGCAGGGAGGAGCAAGGAGCAAGGCGCACTGCGCGGCCCCATGCAGGCTGAGCTCGCCCGAACAGACGAACCTGACACCCATGCACCCGGCGCGCCCGCGGCGGAGCCTCAGGCCGGTGACAGACCGCAGGCCCCTCGCGCGTCGCGGCCGACCGGCCCCACTCACCATGAACACCGTGGGGCTCAGAGGCGCGTGGCTGGCGGCTCCATGCCCTGGCGGGCGGGCGAGCAGGCGGCGGCGGGGCCTCCGGGCGGCGGCTCGGCGGGCGGGGGCGGCAGTCCGCTCAATCGCGCGCAGATGCCGCGCGGCCAGCCGATCCGCGCGCTCCGCGTCGGCCCGTCAGGCCTGGCTCGCAGGGACCCTGGGCGCTGGGGGCCGCGCAGGGGCGGGGCGGCTGGAGCCAGGCTTCCCGGTCCTGCCCCTTCTGGACGCCAGTGGCTGCGCGGGGCCAGAGGCGCGCCGGGCTGCCGTCTCCGCACGGACCGCGGGCTGGAGGGCGCCTTTCCTACGGGGAGGCAGCGAGCGCCGGCACACGGCAACACTCGGCTCTGTACGCCGTTTAAGAAACAAAAACGTATTACTGAGATGCACTCGCACAAGCGACTAACGCTGGTAACCTGGGGCGGTGGGGCGGTCGTGAGCAGTTTTCATCTTCTTTAGACTCTCCTGTGGTCATATTTTCTACAGTAAGATTAAGTCAGTCACATCGTCAGGGACACACAAACACATACTGACAGAAATCTCACTACTGGTTGCTCATCAAAACTAAGTGCGCTTCAGATGAGAGCATTCCACTGTTTGCAAACTATAGCTCTATTTTTTAAATGTTAAAAATATGTGCAATTATTTCTGGTCCGCCCATGGGTCCAATGTCGGAGGACTAAACAAACTCAGGCTGAGACAACACAAGACCCTCCGGTGACGGAAATTCACAAGTCCCCAGACTTGGGCTACACTCAGCTGATCTCTGGATACGTAGTGTGACCGAATTGCCACCAGAAACTCCTTTACTCAGATGAAGCCTATGATGTCCAGAGGCTATAATCAGAGACAACGGTAAGTGGAGGCAACCATCTGGAGAAACAGGAAGTCCCCCAAATCACTTGGGAAAGAATGGCATGGTCTTATCTAGTTCAACATACACCTCCCACACTGCTGCCTGCCCACCCAAGAGAAATAAAATCTCCATCCACCAAGAGGCCCCCATGCAAACACTCCTAGAAGGGCCCAACACCAACGGCGACGCGAACACTGCTCCTGAAGCATGGACACACAGCACGGACACGAGAGGAGCGCGTCATGGACACACCGCACTGCGTGGCGGGCTGCAGAGGTGCCATGCGAAGTCAACAACCCAGACAGAAGAGATCATGTGCGGTTCCATTTATGTGGAACTTCTTGCAAAGACAGACCTCTAGTGAGAAAGCAAATTAGTGTCTGCCTGAAGCTGGAGGTGGGAGCAGAGCCGCTGCAAACAGGGAAGAGGGGACGCTTCTGAGGGGCGAACGTACTCTAAAACCGGATGCAGTGACAGGTACGTGACTAGGTAAGTGCACGAAAAGTCACTGCACATGTGTAACAGGTGCATTTTACCATGCAGTAATTATGCTTCAAGGCAGCCGTTTTTAAAAAGTAACGGATATAAAGAGGGTGGGTGGGGCGGGGGTGTGGTGGGGTGAAAATGGAGACAATTGCACTTGAACAACAATAAAAAAGTAATGGGATATTCTTTGTCTGACATCTTCTTGAGGCAGCAGGGGTAGCAACTGCCCAAGACTAAGAAGATGCGGGAAAGTAGGCCAAGGCACACAAAGAGCCAGTGAACAAATGTGGGGGCGAGGCCAAAAGGAAGTGGTCCCACAGCAAAGTTCAGGACAACCCAGTCTGCTGGACAAGGCAGCACTCTGTGAGGACGTGCCCAGTGACAAGCACAGGACGCTGGCTGTTGTCTCTGAGCGGCTGCAGACCTGAGGTCCGTGGTCGGAGCAGCCCTTCAGGAGCCCCTCAGAAAGTGACTCGTCCAGCTAGTCTCAAAGCCCAGAGTGCAGGGAATGTGCACCAGAAGCACCCAAGGGTGCCCCAGTTGCTGGGGAAGGTGCGTGAGCAACAGATCCCACCGGCTGTCCATTTTGAAAAATAAAACCTTATTTTAAAAAAAGTAATGGGATAAAAGTGGAGAGGTTGATTCTGGCTGGAAGGATTAAAGAAAACCTTGTCAAGAAAAATTATTCAAAATTTGGAAATAAGACAGGACAGCGGTGGGAAAGTGTCCTTTCACTTTGTACCTGGGAATTTTTAACATGCCTGCCTGAAGTTCATGAGATCCTCTAGAAGGTGAGCCCAGAAACTGCGAAGTAATGTACTACCTGTGGGTTTATGTCCAATAGAAAAGATAAGTTCAAAGATTTTTTTGTCCCAAGCAGTTTGTCGATTTAAATCTAAGTTAGCGATCTCATTCAGATTCGTCCTCGTGCGCATGCCTGTAAACATCTGGTTCTGCCAACGCCCCCGTTGGCAATGTCACCACCGTGCTCACCTCCACAGTGTGCTCCATCGGTCTCTGACCGTGGCCATTGGAAAGAAAAGGTCGACATCATTAAAAAATGGCAGAGTAACTTTCCTGTGAAGAGACTAAGGGGACAAGTAACTAAGGGCAGCTGGGGAAAGTAGAACATGGTCTCGTCATGGACGTGCTCTGGGCATGGGCAGGGTCAGAGGTTACTACGAAGCCACTGAGAATTTTCTGGGGTGTGTTAACAGCTCAGGACTGTGTAGGAGAAAGCCTTTACTCTGCCGAGCTATATGCTGGCACACGTAGGGGTAAACACTCACGATACCTGCAACTTACTTCCAAATGGCTCTACTGTTTGCAATTAGAAAAAGGCACAACAAAATGAATACGGCAAAATGTCAACACCTGTTTTATCTCAGTGGAATGTACACGGGTGTTCACTAAAGCATTTGTCCGACTTCCGTAGGTCTGACATTTTTCTTCACAAGGGGCAGGAGCTAGAAGGCGGCGGGGGACAAAGCTTCAGCTCTGTCTTCAATGCCCATCCCCACGGGAGCCCTCCCTGCCAGCTCCCCAAGGCCCCGCAAGTTTCGGTCCTGGCAGCACCTCTCAGAGCCTCATCGCTGCTTGTAGTTACCCAACTATGTGATTAACAGTTGTTTCCCTCCAGAGACTGTAAAACCTCTGACGGCGGGGACTTCAGTGGTCTTTCCACAACAAAGGCGGCACTTGTGGGCTCCATCACCCTGTCATCCCGCCCGCCCTCCAGGGTGGTGCCTATCCAGGGATAAAGATGAACAAGGTCACTGCCCTGAGTGGCTCCCAGACCAGCACTCAAATTACTGCCCTACACAGTACACAGGTGCCCACCTTGTGCCTGAGAGAAACCCTGGGGGTTTCCCAGGCCCTGGGAGGGTGACCCCCTGGAGACCACTCCTGCAGGTGGCAGAGGGCTCACAGAGTCGCACGGGTTCTCAGCCTCCCACACCACCTCCCAGCGTCTCGTGCCACACACACTTCAGAGGCCAGCCACCCTGAGTGCGCAGGCCCACGCAACTCAAATGTGAGCTGCACCAAGCATGTGTTAAATGTGTTACATACTCACCTAAACACACGGCTTGTCTCTTTGTGCAGGCTGTAACCTGCAAGTTACTATACGTATTTCAGAACTGAGTACTTCTTACAAGGTTTTAACTATATATTATACCATGTGAGGACAGCTGGACTGTCACTAAAAGTGAAGGATGGCCTCCAAATATGCCCATGCATTAATCCCCGGGTTCTGTGACTACTACCTTATATGGCAGAAGGGACTTTACAGATGTGATGCAGCTACAAGCCAAGGAATGCCGGCAGCTTCTAGAAGCTTGAAGAAAAGAGATTCTCTCCTGAAGCCACTAGAACAGGGATGTCAAACTCATTTTCACCAGGGGTCACATCAGCCTCGCGGTTGCCTTCAAAGGACTGCAATAATTTTAGGACTGTATACATGTAACTACTCCTTAACTGTTAAGGAGTTGAAATGACATTCGGCCCTTTGTATGTAAGGACAGACTCCTCAAATCTTCCATTCTCAAAGTCCTATGCAGTCACTTGTGAAGGGGAGCAGACTATGCCACCCCGAAACGCGCCGCTTTAACATGCTAAGTATTTCGGGTTGGAGTTACTTGACATAAGGACACGGTGACCCTCCTCTGCCCCCCAAGAGCGGGTCAGTCTCCCGTGTGAAGGGGCCCGCCCTGAACCAGGAGGGTGGGAGGCACCGCCAGGGACAGGGGACTGGGCCACGCAGGCCGCAGGAACAAACCTGGTTACTTCTTCACCATCTACTATCAAGCTCAGACACTTTTGTCTTGTCGACTCTTCACAAATGGACTGTTTCCTCATCTAAAAGATATAAAAGCCTCCGGCTCTGATCACTTCTGAGTCTCTTATTTTTATTTTAAAGATTGTATTTATTTATTTTTAGAGAGAGGGAAAGGGAGGGAGAAAGAGAGGGAGAGAAACATCAGTGTGTGGTTGCCTCTCGCGCAACCCCTACTGGGGACCTGGCCTGCAACCGAGGCATCGAACCAGGTGCCCTGAGAATCGAACCAGAGACCCTTTGGTTCGCAGGGTGGCACTCAATCCACTGAGCCACACCAGCCAGAGGGAGTCTCATATTTTTATGGTGCTCCTGTATGCATGAAACTAAATTTTTCTCATGTTAACCCGTGGAATGTCAATGTAATTATTAGATCAGCCAAAGGACCTGGAAGGGAAGAAGGGAAAGAGTTTGGCCCCACACTTGCTGACTGGGCCTCCTCGGGCGGCCCCGTGTGCCAGGCCCTGAACGAGGCACCGGCAGCGTAAAAGGAGCCAGCCGGGCCTGTGCCCATGGACCTCTGGAAAAGGCTTCCAAGCAAATGGCTCCCCTGCTGCCATTTCCAAAACACTCTGAACACGCCTGCAGAGGTCGTTGGGTTTTCCACACTTTCATCTGCCCACGAGAGTGAAAGTGGGGGCATGAGAGCCAGTGCGGGAGAAGCCACTGGCCCTTGTTGAGCTCCCTGGACACCGCCCCACCACCCCAGGAGGGGCCAGGCTTTTCCTACTCAACCTCACGAGCTCGGGCCGGGTGGGCGTGACCTGTGCAGAGGAGACCGCAGTTCCAAGCAGCACCGCTGCTGGCCGAAGGCCACGCACCTGACAGTGAATGACAGAACCAAGATTCGGACTCAAAACCCTCAGGTCCCAAAGTCGGGGTCCTTCCAGGAACGCAGTGAACAATGTCAGCGGCTGTGCCAAGTGCAGAGCCATTCTATGCCACTGGCTAATATTTATTTACTTAATGATACAGTTTTAAGTTAGTTTGTTTGCCCCTTGTACAGTGTCTTAAGGCACAAAATGAGATTATTGATTTGAGAACATTTTTACTATAAATGTCCCTCTCAGCACCGCATCCCACAAATTTTGATAGCTTGTATTTTTGTTTCGTTTCAGACATTTCCTCATTTTTCTCGTGACTCTGGCATTGTCCCATGATTTATTTAGAAGTAGGTTACTCGTTTAATTCCCAAGTTTGGGGACATGCTCTTGTTATCTCTGTCGTTGCTTTCAAGTTAATTCCACTGTGCAGAGAGAACTTAGTTTTGTATCATTTTAACCTTTCCAATCAGAGTTTCCTCTGCAGTGCGGGTTATGTAAGGGCTGTCTTGGTGAGCGTCCCGTGCGCGCTCAAAAAGAACGTCGCTGTGGGCATGCTGGAGGGTGGGCGCTCCCTCGGCGCCAGTCAGCCCAGCTAGCTGACGGCCAGCTCCTGTCCTGGCTGGTCCTGTGGGCAGTGCTGTCAGTTGGTATCTAGAGAGGAGAGCTGGCCCCCTGTTTAACTGTGGCGCCGTGCACCTGTCGCACATCTGCCAGCCGTTACCAGGTGCGCACACATTCAGAATCATCCCGCCTTCTCCTTGGTAATTCTCATTGCTCTGAAACCTTTTCCTGAAACTAATGTATCTACTCCATCTTCATTTTGATTAGTATTTTCGTGGTATAGCTTACCCATCCTTTAATTTTAACCCACACATTTTATACTTAAAGCAAGTTTCTTTTAGATAGTATATAGTTGGGTCATTTTTTAAAACCCATTCTGATACCTGCCAGAACTGAGAACCATTTCTGTCCCTCTTCCCTCCCGAGTTTCAAGTTTCCTCCTGGAATAACATCCCTGTCTGAAAATCTTCCTTTGGCAATTCATTCAGGTCTGCTGGCCACAAATTCACTTCGTTTTCCTTCATCTGAAAACATCGTTATTTCATTTTCATGCCCAGGCATTTTTGCTAGGTACAGAATTCTGGGTTAACGGTTCTTTTCTTTCATCACTTTAAAAATGCTGTTTCACAAACAAGCAAGCAAAACACAGCCAGAGGCACTGAAAAAAGAACCGACAGTAGCCAGAGGGTGGGGGGAGAAGGATGATGGGGATAACTGGGGAAGGGCCATCAAGGAGCATGTATAAAGGACACATGGACAAAGCCAAAGGGGTAGGTAGGTTCGAGGGTAGGAGGCGGGAATGGGTGGGGTTGGGGGCGTGGTGGGTGAAAATGGAGACAACTGTACTTGAACAACAATAAAAAGAATAAAGAAATTAGTCCAAAACAGTAATTCAAAATGATAAAAAGATTAAAAAATTTTAAAAAATGAGAATGCTGTTTCCTTTCGTGCTGACAACAGTCAGTCATTGCGTGTGTCGTTCCCCAGTGCGGGGGGCGCTCTTTCCGGCTGCCCGCCCCCCAAGTCTGCTGTCTTTAACTGCAGCGACTGAGGCAGACGTGTGTGGCGCGGACCGCTCCGTCTTCGTCCTGTCTGCAGTTCACGGAGCCCCTGCCCCAAACCCGTGCCTGTCTTTTGTCTGACTTGAAACGTACTCAGCCATTATTTATTGCAACATTTTTTCCTGCACCACATTTTCCTCTTTTTCTCAAGCTCCAGGAACACAAATGTTGGGCTTTAACGCCATCCTGCACGTCGCTGAGACTCTGTCTGTGCTCGCTTTTTCTGATTTTTGCGACCCTTCCCTCTGCACTAGTCAGACTGATTTCTGTCCATCGACCTTCAAGTCCACTCTCCCCTTCCTCCTCATCTCTGCTCTGCTGCTGAGCCTGTCTGGTCAGTCTTTTATCTCAGTCACTGTGTTTCTCAGGCACACAATTTTTAGGGAGTTCTTCTTGCGTGTTCCACTTCTTCACTGACACCCTCTGTCTGCCCATCTCTAGAGCGCTCGCCCTTACTTGTCGGAACACTGACAGGGCCACTCCCACACCCGTGTTATCGCGGCGCTGTGGTCTGCTCTTCCTGCGGGAACTAACGTTGTGAATACTGTTACGAGACTCTGGGTCTTGTCTAAACCCTGGGGAATGCTGATATCTTGTTTCAATAAGCAAGTGACCTAGCTGGATTCCAGACCCAAGTTCCAACTAGCCTTGTGTTTGTTGTGGTTCAAGGTCGAGTTTTGAAAGCCTTTGGGTACTTGGTGAGTGCATCTCACACGTGCCCCACCCAGTGGCCAGACTTGGGATTTGTGTGGTGGTCTGTCCCCAAGGTCAGTTCTCAAAACCCACGCATGTTACTTGGGTCAGACCCACGTACCCACAGCTTGGGAGTGAGCCCAGGAGTTCAGAATGACCTTAAGGGGCCACCCTCCTGAGCAACTCCTCCCCACACTGCCCCCAGGACTCGCTGGTTCCCCATCTCCCCTTTTCTGTTTTCCAGGCACTCTCTCCCACAGCTATGGCTGCCACAGGTGTCCACAGAGGGGCCACCTGGTGGGGAGAGGATACAGCACCAGGGGTCTGTCTGCCCCACCATCCCGGGAATGGAAGGCTCCTGCCAGCCCTTGCTCTGCAGCCCTGAGATTGGGGGCAGAGCGCATGAGAGCCGAGAAAGACCAAAGGGAAGTGCAGGGCTCCCTGCTCCTCACAGCCCACTGGGGGAGCCCCTAGCACTCTCCCTGTCCAGGCTGACACCCATTCCTGGGTCTGGCGCTGCCCTGAGTTCAGGCTGTGAAGTATCAGAGGGAAAATGGTAACCTCAGTCGATTCAGTGGAACCTCAAATTGCAGTTCCCCCCCGTGTGCCTGCTACTGCTTTTCTGAACCGTCAAATAGCTGCTCCATGTGTTGTTTTCAAAGGTGCAGCTGCATCCACTGGGAGGGCTGGAACACAGGTGCTTTCTGGTCCTTACCCAGAACTGGGCTCTGCTCTTTTTCGTAAACTTGCTCAAACCGGTCTTCTAAAGGTATGCAGGACTATGGCAATGACAGAAGTAGTCTGATTTCAGAGTCCACCTGGAGGCCTACCCCAAGCTACCTGCTGCACTGGTCACCAAGGCTCATCCTTTGTGCAGTTTGCGATGATTTGTGATTTTCTAGGCACCCCAGACCTCTCAGACCCCGAGGTGAGAAGACCAGCGATCACTTTAAGATGTCCTGGATTTGCCCTCTTCTGGGATTCTCTCTTTCACAGCTAACAGCTGACTTGAAATTCCAGAAGGCTACCCAAGACATCCTGGGCTATAAAAATCCAAACCCACGCACACATCTCCGCTCACGCGGCAGCATTTTATCTAGGACACTGAAGTCCACTAGCCTGTCCTTCCCTGCCGTTCTATCCCTGCCACAACGGCGGCTGCCTTGGGGCCCAACAGGGACTCAACTGTCTGCTCCACCTCATTCCCCGACAGCAGGGCCGGTTCCTCAGGTCTGTGCGCACAGCGTGGTGTCTAAAGGGTTCACAAGCGCTATTCTAAAGCCTCCCCAAATGTTGGTGGCCCTGAGTGCATGACACCTACTCAAGTTACAAAGCCTCACTTTCACTTAAGTAGTCTTTTCTTTAAAAAAATTAAAAGAAAGTGGAAAAATTACTGAAAGGAAAAATACCAAAATGCAAACAGTAGTTATTTGGGGGCAGAAAGACTCCTGGTGTTTTCTTTTTCTTAATTTGCTAATACCTTAAATATCTACAAATTAATGTAACCAGGAAGCATGTATTGCTAATTTATCTTAAACTCCCCACTTCCCAGTAAGTTGAGCGCCTGGGGGCCCAGCGAGCCAACCTCCTCCGGCCAGGCTACTCAGGAAGACCTCGCCGCCACAATCCATCCACACAGCCGCACCGGAGCGTCAGAATTCCCCAACCAGCCCCCGCCTCCCAGACAGGACTGCACGGCAGCCCCCACTACGGAGCTTCAGCATAAACAGAATACCTATCAAACTGGTGGGGGTTGGGGGGGGGCCGGTGGCAGAGAAGTCAAGATCAATGCTCAAGTTTCAGACCTGGGAGAGGGCCAAGCCTGTCATTTACTACAAAGAGGAAAGATGCTAAGGGAGCAAGTCCAACAGAGTGGGGTAAAGAAAATAAAGTGTAGGTCTGTACTTGTCAAGCAGGAAATGCCTAGGAGCCACCCCCATGGAGCTGTGCAGCGGGTGGCTGGACGCCTGTCTGAGCCTCAGGGATGCGGTCCCAGCAGCAGACACACATGAGTGTCAGCCAGGCAGGATGTATGAGCCTCGCATCCAGCTGAGATCTCTCAGAGGGTGACCAAGGCAGAGAAGCACCAAGGGGCGCTCTAATATGCAGAGGCACCCAGCAAGGGAAACAGAAAGGCCAAGGAGAGGTCAACTGAGACAAGGACTGAGAGGTGACTGCTGGGTCTGACAACCAGCAGTCACTTAAAAACCTTGATCCCAGAGAGACACGCTCAGTGCTGCAGAAACACCACCAGGACGGCTGCACGCCGCTTCCACACAGCGCGTTCTCAGCTGCACTGACCTGTGACTTGTTTAACCTCATCCCTGATAAGTTCCAAAGACGGCAGAAGCCAGGTAAGTTTTGCCCTTCATTGTAACCCCAGGGTGAATCCACACAGAGGCTCACTTTGTGGGACATATAAGAGCACCGTGGAACCCAACAAAGGGGGTCCCTCTCGTTTCACAAGGCACAGGACTGCACTGTAGACAGCGTCGCCACCACACCAGTGTGGCCAGAGCCCCGGTCCACACGCCCCACGACAGCAGACCTGAAGGCAGCCGTCTTCAAATGCGGTCTCCCGTCCTGGCTCTCAAGAGCGTGTCTGGTTCACCCACAACTGCTGAAACGCGTGCATGCCACATGCTGGGCCCTTCACGCCACCTGTTCTGGCACAGATGGCTGTCTTCCTCCCAACGTCCAATGTGCCCTTCCTGCACAACAGCGGCTCTGCACCTCTGCAGGAGTCAGGGCCACCCGGAGCACGTGCCGGAACGCAGCTTGTCGTGCCTCAGCGTCCGTTCGGCGTGCCTGGGGGAAGGCCTGATAACTTGTGCTCCAACAGATGCCCCGGTGGTGACGGCATCAGTCTGGGGATCATACTCTGAAGACCCGTTTCCGTGTGATTCACACAGCCATTCTTGGTCATTTTTATTTCCCTATTAAGAAAATCTCTCGGAAATCATAATGTAAGCTGACAGAAAATAACACACTTTTCAAAATTTTTATGAAATTTGAAAAATAACTGAAAGTAACACTTCAACATTTCCTAAAAACTGCTGTCATGTATATATACGAGGTCTGTCCAGAAGGTATCCAGCCACATAGTACGAAAAAGGAGACATTTATTGAAGAACATACAAGAAACCTTGTACACATCGGACAATGACACCTCAGTCCCCTTCAAAGTAGGCACCTTGGGACCTCACACAGTTCTCCCAATAGCCATCAGCTGAAATTTCCTGAATTTCATTGACAGTCTGAAATCGCTTCCCTTTCACAGGTGATTTTAGTTTGGGGAAAAGCCAGAAGTCGCAGGGCGCCAAATCTGGGCTGTAGGGGGCCGAGTCACCTGGGTGATTTGATGTTTCACCCAAAAGACTGCATGAGACGTGAAGCATGAGTGGACACAGTTGTGACGAAGCTGCCAATCACCAGTTGCCCACAGCTGCGGCCTTCTGAATCATACAAATAGTTTCCGCAGAGGAACGTTCAAGCTTAACGCAAAATTGGATGTAGATTCGTTGCTCTACTCACTCAGTCATTTTTTAATGTGACGGCCACACAGCACACATGCCCACTCAATGGTGTCTACCACCCCCACTGACTAGCACAGGGAAGTCGTCACTGTTCACGCATGTGCATTCCAGCCATGCATGCCCCTTGGCTGCCAGGTCACATCAGTGTCACACAAACTGTTCTTGTATTAATAATGGCTGGACTTTTTCCGGACAGATCATATATATGTACATGTACCTATCTCTCTAGCCAAGAGAATCTGGTTGAGTTGGAAGGAACTCAGAGATGCCGCACAGCACCACCTGCAGTACCGACCCCACACACTGGAGCTACTGATGAACTAAAAGTCACGGGAGCCACCCCTTGAGTACTGACTCTGGGCCACACCCTGTGCTAAAGTGGGCAAAAATGTCTCACATACATTATCTCCTCTTTTATAAGAATCCAGGGAGCAGGAATCACAATGTCCATTTTACAGATGAGAAAACCGAGAAGTAACTGGCCCACGGTCACATGGGTAAGAGAGGTGAAGCTGGAAATCAAATCTGAGCCCGTAAATGCAAAGATCCTGGTGGGTGTGCACACCTGTCCCCTCGGCTCAACCACCTCTATGCCCCCAGTGCCAGCACAGAACTGGCCCCAGCACAGCAGTGTCTGCTCAACAAGCAGATGAAGGGACCTAGGGAGGGCTCAGGCTCATTCTCACCCTGTCCCACTTCCTGTTGTCCAAGGTAGACGTGTCACAGGACAGAAACAGTAACAGCAAACACTTCCCAGTGCTTGTGACACACAACGCCGTGCGGCGCACATGATGAATACTCACTCCTTTACGCCTCCTACAGAGGCAGGCACTAGTCTTCCCAGGTGTCAGAGGTAAAATGAGGTTCGGAAAGGTTAAGTGACGTGCCCAAAGCCACACAGCCACACCGTGCCAGAGCAGGGGCACAAGCCCTGGTATCTGACTCGAGTCCCTGCTCTGAAATCACAGCGGGATGCTGCCTCTTCCAGTGACAAGAACATTCCAAAAGAAAAGGAAGGGGAGTCTGCTTCCTGAACACCTCACTGAGGCTGCCAAGCCACCTGGAGCTGCCATCGCCATCTGGGGTCACGAGTCCAGGAGCTCAGGCCCCAACACTGCGCACCAGGCTCTCTAGAGCATGTGAGTTGACATTTGTGACAGCACCAGCTTGAGCCTGGTGCCCAGGAGCCCCCGACAGTGGCAGATCCCTGGCAATGGACCCCTCTCGGGTCTTGTCAGCTTGGGGTGGGGGAGGGAAGAGAGGAGAGAGGAGAGAGCCAGAGACACAAAGCACAGGCAGACAGGACACAGCAGGATTGTATGACTCCTGCAGGTACAGTTTCAGCCTTTATTATTGATGGCGGAAGCCCAGCAGTCCTCTCCCCTGCAGTGTTGGTTACCGCACAAGTAGCGGCGGTAACACAAGCCCTCTCAGTTCAAGAACACAGCCATGCTCATCTTTAAACAAATGTATAAGCAGATAGCAAAGAAATTCAAGCATGAGGCAAGTGATATTAAGGGCCATGGGGAAAATCTATTTAGTATGATAATTGCTTTCTTGAAAGTATGGATTTCTTTTAAAATATTTTAACCGCTTAGCTACTTAAGTTTCCTAAGAAATGTATCACTGAGTTTTGCAAACAAACCCATCATCATATTTTAACTTTATCCTACTGTAGAAGCCTACACAACAGTGGTCCAAACTTAAAGTACATCCATCTACAAAAGTGAGCTCCCGCACTGGTTTGCTCTGTCAGTCTCCTGGGTCCAGACAACGTCTACAAGCCATGTTCAAAACAAAGTTCCCTTGACGAGGCAGAACTGGAGCGTGTACTCACTGCCTCGCCCCACACAGCACGCACCCAGGGCTAACGTGTGACCCTCAAAGGGGCCATGCTCCGTGACCCCACAGCCGCCACAGCACCGAGCCACACACCGCTCTACCCCAGACAGTCCCTGCCTCCCGGGCCCACGCTGCCCTCCCTGCAGAGCGGCGGAGCAGCCGTGGGGGCCCACCGCCAGGCTGAATTCCACTCTGCCACACACAGGCTGTACAAGTGACTCAGCCTGTGCCTCGGCACTTCTCTGGTGCTGTGAGGACGGTAACAGTATCCTCTTCACGAAGCTGCTGCGCGTTTTACACGAACGAGAAACCCAAGTGCTGACTCAGCACTGGCACACAGTCTGCCCCCAGAATTACTCACGCTCTGTCACACCTTTACACTCCATCTCCTGGATGGCCTTGCCTGGCAGGTCCTGCCACTCTCCCACACACCTGTGCTGCTCCTTCTAGCACCTGCCCCAGAACCATTTCCTCCCCAAAGGGTACGCTGAGCACAGGTGCTGTGCCATCTCTCTGACCCCCATGCAGAGCAGAAGGGCCCACTTTAGCAGGTCCTCAAGTGTTCACTGAACAGTTATCACTGAGCACAAAACTGAGGTGGGAGGGGCAAGGCTTGGGGGGGCCGTGCCACAGCCCTGGGCAAACAGCAGACCATTAGGAAGGCCAGGAGGCGGGTGGTGAAAACCAGCAGCCCCTGGCCTTGCTGCGTCCCTGCCTGAACCCCTCCTTGGGAAGACGAGCACATGCCCCCAATAGCTGGCATCTCCCCTCCACGGGGAGCCAGCCGATGGCGAGGAGACACTACAGACCTGGCCAGACCCTGAACCTTATGCCCTTCCCGGCAGCAGGTTGGCAGCCTCAGGGCCAGCAAGAGGAAGGGGTCCCTGCAGCCTGGGTGGACAATGGTCTTCCCGGCCAGAGCTGCCCTGGAAGGATCCAGGTCTAGAAACTCATGGGATCAGAGAAGGAACATGCTTTAATATCAAACACAATCTATAAAAATTAGCAATAATCACACTTGCAACTGTAACTGGAAACTGATTAAATTGTTATAAATATCCAAAGGCCAGCTCTCGCCACTGAACGCCCCTATGTGCACGTTATAAACTGTAAGAAATGATAAAGGTTAAAGTCACCAACGTTCTGAAGACAGACTTAAATTTTAGGAACTTGGCATGCAAATCAACACAGTTTCCCAGGTGCAAAGCCTCAGAACAGTCATCTGTGCAGGCTTCACAAACGTGTGCTGTACAGCACACTTCCGTGTGTTTATCTCGTATACCTTTTGTGTTTTCTTTGACTCTTTCTGAGCATTCTCTCGGAGTGGTATTTTTCCAAATAACTTCCATCCCAAGTCATTTTGTTTGTCAAGTCTTGCATTTTGTTTTCTAGCAAGCAAATTCCTATAGGAAAAAAATAAAACGGTTAGGGAATTTCCAGGTGTTCACAGGAACACTAAGACAGCCCAGTCACTCGCTAACGAAAACAAGCAGACTTCCTGCGAGAGAACAATGTGACGAACCACAAACTTTAATTTTTCAGACTTGATTTTCACACAGACACAGAAGTAGGCAGCAGGCGAAGAACTTGAACCTCAAATATGCTTTCTGTTATTCGCTGTTACCTATACAAATTCTGAAATTTAAAGAAATGTGTTACATCATAGCAAAGTGCATCAGAGACAGTGAACTTTGAGGTCAGACACAGCGAGCTGAAGGCCTGGCTCGGCGGCGCACCCACTGTGTGAGTCTGACCCACACCTCCACCGCTCTGGGCCTCGGCGTCCTTGTGTCTGACAAGGGCCTCTCTCTGGTGAGTGGAGTCACGGCACACGGCCGTGCTGAAAGAACAGCTGCTTTGGTGCATCACCTCGAGCTCCATGCAGACCATCTGTGAGGTCAGTCTGCATTACCTGCTTACAGTGTCTCTAGGTGTCATAAAAAGACAGCCACCCAAAGGACTGTCACCAGGTCTTCTCTCCCAACGTGTAAACACATGTCCCAAATCCTGCAAACAGGTCCCAAACAGTAGCACAAAATAAGCTGGGGTTTGGAGTGCACTGCACCAGAGCACACATCAACAACAAGAGGTCTGTCTCCAGGGCTCGCTGGCAGGACGCTGCGAGCAGCATCCGGGTGCAGAGAGGAGGAGAGTGCTCCCAGGGGCACAGTGTGGGGGGCCCCTCCGGCAAGGTCTGGAACAGTTTAATCAACGACATAAATAATGAGAACACGGGATTATAATCCACTGACTGCAACAGAGAGGTATGAGCCCCTAAGGATACAAATAAATGAAGAGCAGTAACCAGGGAGTGGGGAGAGCAGCAGAAGGCCACCAGGTGGGTATCGAAAGACAATGGAGTCAGGACCTGGCCCCGGTGCTGAACCTCGTAGGTGAAAGCAGGATGAGTAACGGGAATTTTACACAGTTCGAAAGTATCTCCCTCAAATCACTTACTAATTACTAAGGTGAAAACAGCTGTCTCCCCAGCGGGCAACCTCCTCACCCGACAGATCCACGCTGGCATCTCTGACGTCAGGAGAGACGGCACATGCCGCTTTCCAAAAATGCACCCCCTGACTCTCACCCTCAGGTCACCCAGACACACCCAAACTGAGGGACAGGCTATGACACGGTGATTCTAGACTCTAAAAATGCCAGCATCACAAAAGGCAAAGCCAGGCAGAAGGACTGTTCCAGATTAAAAGGCAACTAAGGAGACACGACTAGGAAATGCAGTGGGTGAGCCTGGACCACGGGGGGGGGGGGAGGCTGTAAAGATTATCAGGCAGTCGGCAAAATGTGGACACAGAGTGTGGGTTAGAGAGCAGCCCTGGGTTGGTGGTAGGTCTCCTGACCTTGAGAACTGTAGAGCGGGTAGGTGAGAGCAGGCCCTCGTTTTTAGGAAACACTGGTGCGTTGCGGGGCAAGAAGCGCGGCACCTCCAGTGGACTGTTCCCGTGCCCAAGACCATCTCTCTTCAGGGCGCTAAGGCATAACTCTAAGAGCTGTCTCCAAGAGTCAGCCACTGGTGCCCCAGCCCTGGCCCTGCAGGACACCTACTGCCTCTCGCCACGGCCCTCTCCTCTCCACCCAGCAATCAGGGCCCCTCCCGAGAGCAGAGAGGCAACCGCAGCCCGGTCCTCAACTCCCTGTCACAGTGTGGCGGTCCCTGTTCCTGCACCGTTGCACTTGCCACTTCCTCTGCCTTCCTCAGAATGCTCATATGTGCATTGTGGACATATGTGCCCACTGGACAGTAGCTGCCACCACCATTGGGTCCTTTCTCCACTAGGGAACTGAGAGCCCAGGAGAGGGGATATCTGTCCTCAGCCTCAAGCCTCCAGCTGGGCCAGCACTCTGCACGAAGGCAGGCAGGCATCAGAGAGATCTGAGGGAAGAGGCCGGATGTGAAAGAAAGTGGGCTGCAGGGAGGCGGCCCCGCAGGCCCTAGCCCCACCAGGGTCTGCTGACAGTGATGTTGAAAAGGCCTTGGGAGCACCCTGGGCTCTCAGTGGCTGTGCTGGGCCCAACTACAAGGGAAAATACTGACCCTCACAGCGAGAGGGACCCGAGAACCTGGGTGGGAAGGAGTCAGGGCTTCACCCCGGCATGTATCCCAGGGCTTTACAAGAGTTATTTTCGTCTCAATAGGTAAACAACTCAGAGGAAACGATGTGAGACACCAATGTGGATGAAAGAGGGACTTTTATCAAAAATCTAACAAGTCCAGTGACCGAAAGAAACCTCACAGGGTGACGGATCGTAAATCCCTACTGGGCAGGTCACATGGGCAGTCATGCCCAGGCCTCCACTCAAGGCTGGTCAGCGCCCTAAGCCAGCCCTGCCCGCTGGCCTGTGCCTCTAGGTCGGCACCCCTCTGAAATGCCCCCCTCCAGTTTGCCTGGAGCCCGAACCACCCACCGCAGCTGGGTGTCTCTCTCTCAAGTCCGAACATGTAAAAGAAGCCGCAAAGCTGTCGTTCTGCAGAGACCTGAGACTCTGCTCCCCCCAGCCCCGCAGGCTGTTCAGTTCAAATAAACTTTGATAAAAATTCTCTACAGGCCTGAGTGCTTCACACGTCGGTGGCAGTGACAAAGCAATGTTAAAAATAAGGGCGCGCCGGTGACTGCCTGCCAGCTCTCCTGGGAAGCCGGAAGCTCACTTGGAGTGCCGGGTCGCAAGTCAACAGTGTCCTCAGAACTAGGAGCGAGATCAGTCAGTGACACATTTCATGGGGACAAAACGGACCCTGAGAGAAGCCTGGTGCCCACCAAAGCTTCCCTTTTGTCAGCCCCCACACTCTCTCACTGCCCCAGGCTGTCCAGCGCACCCAGGGGCAGGGAGCCCAGACAAGACTGACATCAGAAAAGAGGCACAGGGGCCTGCGTGGGAGCGGGAAAACACTGAACCCAGAGATGAGAAGAGCCCTCGCCAGGTTTAGACCTGTGTGTCCGACATGGGAGCCACCTGGGTGCATGGCTCCCGAGCACCCGAAACGTGTGTTACCATGCTGAAATGTGTCAGCTTCAATACGACGTATTTGAAATGTCACAAAAAGACTAAACACAACCTGAGGGTTCAAGACACGTTCACACGTTCGCACGCAGCAGTAAGGGCCGGAAGGCACTTTCTGGAAAGACTGTGAACTGTGGTTAAAGGAAAAGGCAGGAGAGTGGCCGTGTAACATGTGTCCTGTGACACCGCATCGCACTGGCGGGGACACGCACAGACTGTCTCTGGAAGATGGAAACTGGTAACAGTCGTTGCTCTGGGATGGTCCTGGTGGCAAAAGGCAGGTGGCAGGAAGGGAACCTGACACCATATGCGCTTCTGCACCTTCTCAGTCGTGAACCATGCAAATGTGTCACCCTCTGGAAAAGGATGATACATTTAAAAACCGGGGCTAAATAAGGACTTTGCGCCAATAAAAATGAAATGCTTTCGCACCACTCCCCTCGCCACCTTTCACATCGGTAAGGCTCCATCTAACCCGAACTGTGCCCGGTTTTTCTCTGCGAGCCTAGGAACCAGGCAGCAAGTTTAGGCAGCTCCGGTTGTTTGGGCAGAAAGCGCCCTCACCAGCGGAAGGCCGCCGCGAGCACGGAAATGCTCCGTGACGCGCTCCTGCACGGGAAGTGCAGCCCCTTGGAGAGACCCGTGAGAGTGTGTCTGTCTGTCCAGCTGCGTAAGTGCTGGGTTGGCCAAAAGTCCGTTTAGTTTTTCTGTAAAATAAGAAACACATTTTTCATTTTCACCAATAACTTCACTGATGTGGGTATTTTGAGTACGTCGTCTGTCTCCTATGTGGTATAACGTTGATTGTTCTCAATTAATGTCTCGATTTGATCGCTGGCAACTTCAACTGGCCCACCTGACCGTGGAGCAGCGTCCAGAGAGGAATCTCCAGCACAAAAGTGCGCCAACCACTTCTGACACATTCAATCAGTCACAGCACCTTCTCTGTGCACTGCACAAATGTTTTTTTGTGTTTCAGTTGTGTTTTTGTTTTTCTTGAAATAATAAAGCTATTTAATACGCTGAAAATGTTGCACGCTGACAGGACAGCTGTCAGAATGCGCTCTAACACAGTCGCTGTGAACGAAGTTAAGGACAGCTGAGTGTGACCAGAGCCGCCGCACAGAGAAAACCAGACGGACTTGGCCGACCCAGCATTACTACTGTGCCATGGGCGCCTCAGCATGGGTCCTGAGCAGGCGGCTGAGCAGGGGCCCTGTGGGGAGCCACCCTGTGATGGTGTCCCCTTGTGAGGGCGTCACGTGTGAGGATATCACCTGTGAAGGTATGACCCATGAAGGCCTCTGGTCCCTCCACCCTCTCAGCCTGGTGGCTGCCACTCACGCAGCAGCTCTGCTGAGCGAACGCCTGCCCATCACCCAGGGAAACAGTGGCAGGGTGATGTTAAAGGCAGTGTCCCGAGGAAAATGGCTCAGAAGTTAGGCAAGTTCCGAGGTCACCCATGAGGGACTGAGCCCCAGGCCCTGGCAGGGCTGCCTGGTCCAGTGTTGGTGACACGGAGTCTGCTCCCCTGGACACGGTCCACAGGTTGTGGCAGCTCCCCCAAACAGGGGAAGAACACGGCGCTGGCGCTGCCGTCAGCAGGAAAGGGCACGTGGGCTGCCCCACGCCCAACTTCTCCTGCCACAAAGCAAAGCTGCGAGGATGCGGGGAGGAACATGAAAGAACCATCAGAGGGCAGAGCTGCGGGAAGCCACAGGCTGGCCCCCTGCCCAGTGCGAGGCCTCGCCTAAAACCCGGCCTTCCCCACCAGCAGCCGGGCAGCTTGGGCACTGCTCTGCTCCAAGAAAACCCCTGCTGCTCCGGCATTCCCGTCACCTGTTTGCAGGGGCAGGTCTGGGTCCAGGGAGCTTTCATCATTTGGGGGGATCGTCTACAAGGAAACAGAAGCCTTTGTGTTCAACTATGAACACAAAATTAGGTACGAGTGAGAGGCCCTGAAGGTAAAGTGCCATCACCGTCATAAGCCCAACTCCATCTGTCTGGCCACTGACCCCAGGACCCAGCGCTCACAGCACGAGCTGCAGCCCGTCTCCCCGGCTTCCCACGGCACTGTGTGCCCAAGGGTGAGCCCATTCTTCCTAGGTGTCATGGGGCCGCAGCTATTTCTTCCAGCCCCACACCCCACCGACTTAACCTGCAGGTGTTGCCAAGATCAAAAGGTGACTTGGGAGCGATTTAAAATGTCCCCTGGCAAGAACAGATCAGGAGGTGCTGGGCCTAGCCCTGTGCTACGGCAGTCGGCGTGGTCGGGGGCGGTGCAGGCCCCGCAGTGCCCCTAGACACTGTCCAGTTGTCTTTCTCTTGCACCAGCATGGAGTGTCTGGGAGCGTGCACACAGCGGGTCCCTGAATGATGGCCCTGTTTAGTTAGAACGCTGACGAGACGCCGGAGGCCTTCGTCCTTGTAGACAGCGGGCAGCCTCTGGTAAGCCTGGTCTGGTGACACATCATTTCACTCACAGACGCAGAGCCCATGACAGGTGATGTGGGGACTTCCTCTACTCTCTCCTCACTGGGCGCCTCTCATCTAGAACAGTGCCGGGCACACGGGAGAACATTCCAATGTATTCAATGTATACTTTTTGGGGGATCTTCACAAGTACTATAAAGAATTATTCCTGCCGACTTAAAATAGAGGAGGCTAGGACTCAGACGGGGTGGGGAGCCCTGCCCAGGGACTCACAGCTGACCGACGCAGACCGAGTCAGACGGAAGTCTCTGGGGCTGTCACCTGGCAAGTCTGGGTCAGCCACCTGGCAAGTATGGGTCAGCGCTGGCCCGAAGACAGCTGGAACTCAGCGCGAGGAAGCAATCCTCCCGACCGCCCAGCGGAGCAGGTTCCACCAGCCACCGCCTCTCGGCAGGGAGTTCCACAACCTCTCAGTCTTGAGCAATAACCTCCAAGGCCCCCTCCTCCTGCACACCACACACCTGAGCTGCTGCAACAGGGCACAACAGGGCCCCGCTCCTCCTCGCCCTCCCTGCGCTGATAAACTGCGGCAATGCGACCTGGAGTGAACAGGAACACACAGCACCCAGTCCCACAGGGACAGGTGGGTGTCTCCTCCCCAATTTCCTGAGCCGTAGTGACCTCTCACAGGTCGCACATCGGGCTGCACCGGCATGTCACATACAGTTCATGTGTGCAACAAGCCCTGCAAGGAAGGTGCCAGGGTCGCCATGGCGCAGACAGGGGACAGGCTGGGGGAGGCTAGGGAACTTATTGCTGACGGGCATGCACACCCTGGTGCTCATCTGGGGCAGGGAAGACACAGATCTCCAATGACTCTTCGAAACCCACTTCATGGTTTGTTCCCCCACCCAATCTCCGCCCCTCGAACACTGACAGGCTCCATGGCCACCTAAGCCCACACTGGCCCTCGACTCTGCCCTGGACACACGGGAAGAGAAGGCCAGCTGCGCCCCCGTCCCAGGAACACGAGAAACAAGCCAGCACTCTGCAAAGCAGGCCTCCTGTTTGATACGAGCCCACCTCCCCAGCGGGAAATACTGTGCTCTGTCAAGTGTGCCCGAAACTCCCAGTTCCACACACAATTCAAGTCATCAAGAGACACAAATACATGCAGTCACGGCTCCTTTCGAAAATGTACCCCAAGTAGCACCTGAGGCTAAAAAGGTGACCCACAAACAGAGCTAACAGTCACTGAGTGCGGGAGTGAGTACAGAGAGCACCAGCTGCCGGTGCACACCAGCCCTGGAGCCCCTGGCGCAGAGCGAGTGTGGCTGGGACCAGGGCTGCACCCATCTCACTGAGAGGTACCCCAGGAAGCAGCTCTTCCCGGGGCCGGGGCGGGGGCCTAAAACCTCCACGCACACCGGGAACCTGGCTCCAGTTACATCTCCCATTACAAAAGCAAGAAAAGGCAAGACGGCAACCACAAACCTGTCCATGAACAGGAGCACAGAGGAGACGGACATCACGTCTACTGGGACCCCACAGCTCTACAGGGCCGGCCGCACATGTGCTCACTCTCCCCTTGCCACATTCCTGGCAAGTGGGAGCCACGGTCCCAGGGGAGCACCATGGACGCCCTTCGGAACCAAGCTCCAGAGTCATCTGGAAGGTCAAGGCGTGCAGGAGAGACCAGCGGGAAAGGCGGGGCTGGGCAGGCAGGGCTCTGCCTCCTACCTAGTCCCAGGGAGGGAGGGAGGAGGGCGGGCAGTCTGGGAAATAGCTCAGGAGCGACCAACCAGTTTGGGGGTTCAGCACAGCTCCACCCCACATCTCCTCACCCTGCAGAGACACAGAGTCACACACAACGCAGGGCACTGCTGTCTGGGAAGCAAGGTGAGGTCACATTGGCAAAGACTGAGAGCGTCTCCTGCGTGGCAGACACTGCCTTTTGTGAAGAGGAGGGCGGTTATTAGGTGAGTCACAAACAGGGCCACGGAGGCCCCTGTCCGAACCCGGCATCAGAGCCACCCCCAGGCCTGCTCCCTGCTCTGACTGGAAGATACTGTGAAGAACTTCTAAAGGACAAGATCCAAATAATGACCTTGAGGTCAACAAACCTGACCCATTCTACACCCACAAGAAGTTCCTACAGGCTGGCTCGCCCGCCCTCCTGGCAGCATCACGCCCTCTCGGGCCAGCAGTGAGCCCACGGCAAAACCACGCTCCACCCCCGCCGGGGTCCTCTCACAACCCGCTCCACCACCGCTTTAACCCAGGAAAGCACCTGTCTCGGCCTTAGCGACTGCACAGCAAGGTCTGACCAGAAACGGCCAGGAGACGGCCATCCTGGCAAGAGGTGGCAAGGGGCCAAGAGGGAAATTTTCATTTTACTTTACAAATTTCTGTGTTGCTAAAACAAATCAAATAAGCATGTATTCTTCCTTTTACAATTACAAAAAATAAGACAAGCAAACGGGGGAGACAGCACGGCACAGAGGCAGCACAAGCACCTGGTCTGTGCCAGGCCCTGGGACTAGTGAACAAAACCCACGGGATCTCTGCCCCAGTGCAGTGACAGAGGGCGGGGCGGGGGCGGGGGAGGGAGGGTGAGTACCGAATACGCTAATGCCCCAGATCCCAAAGTGCAGTGTCTGCACTAGAGGTGGCATCACCTGGGAACTGGCTGGAAACGCCAGCTCCTGAGCCGCACCCGGGCCTCCTGAATGAGACCCTGAGGAGGGGCCCGACGACCCTCGTTCCAGCAGCCCTCCAGCCGGCTGCCGCTCACTCCACTTGGACAAGCGGTCTTCTGACCATCTACCACTCCAAACTTCTGGCTGAATTCCTCGCTTTCCGAGAGGTCAGATCCACGTGTCCTGCCCCTCAGGGCGGCAAGGCAGGCAGAGTCATCGTTCACACAGCACCACGCCCTCCACCCGTCTCAGGGAACCCGTGTCCTCCCTGCGCTGCAGAGCCCACAGCTGTGTGTCCCCAGAGCCCTCCAAACCCTTCCTCGCCCTGCAGTGCTCAGGTCTGACAGCTACACCTGAGCAGAGCAGTTTCCAAAAACCCTTATCATCAGACACTCACAAAGGAAACTCAGGTTCAAACGGCCTCACTGATGAATCCTTACAAACACCTGAGGAAGAAGCACACACGCTGGCTCAGAGAACAAAACTGTGACCCCTGGCCTCCCCACCCCAGAGGGAATGCGTCAGGCCATTCAATGAGCACACTCATGGGCATCATCCAACCAGGCCTTTCTGACTCCCTTTCAAGGGTCATTGGACAGACTCTGTGTGTGTGCACGACACCCACACACGTTTTTAAATTCCCTGTGAAGGCTTCTTCTTTTCTAATTCATCTACAACAATACTGACTTTCTGTAAGTTTTGGCACATTGGTAGGTCCGTGGGGCCACCAGGGGAAAGCCTCACTAAGGAAGCACAGCGCGGGGCCCTCCTGAGCCCAGTTTATAGCCAACATCACCCTGGCACCAAAACCTGACAGAGCGGTGCAGAAAGGACAGCTACAGACAGAAGCATCACAAACAAAACGCCAGCAAACCAAGTCCGGGGAGGAGTACCAAGGGCGGTGCAGCAAGCACAGAGTGGGATGACGCTAAGAACGCAGTTAGTTTACTTGCCACTAGAAAGTTCGATGTTATTGACCGCAGGAACAAAGGAGAAAACACAACCAAGAAATGCAGAAAAAAGGCATTTGATAAAATGTAGCACGGCTGTGATCTTTTTTAAATCACAAAAGTAGCAATAAAAGGAACTTCCTTAACCTGATAAAAGGCATGTGTACAAGGGATCTGATGAAAGAGAAACCAGGTCGGCGCGTGTCCACAGCCCAGGACGGGAGAGCTCCCCAGGAGCCAGGGCCCAGGCACAGGTCCCCTGTCAGCCTCACCGGGAGGGGGTTCCTCATCGTTCAGCAGAAAAGGCAGGAAAACCCAGTCAGAGGGGTAAGGACTGCAAACCAAATACGTCCACAGACAGGTGACTTTCCACCCAGAAAACCCACAAGAACCCACAGGGAAGCATGAGAACAGCTGTGTCACACGGTCCCAGGGGGCGGGGTGCACACACAGAAAGCACTGCACCGTCTACAGTAGGCATTTACAAAATGCCATCACAAACCGTCCAAAAATCACACACACCCTGGCATACATCCAGTAAGAGAAACACAAGGCCTCTACATTTTTTTTAAAAACTATGAAATACTGTGAAAATTTTAAAGAAAAACTAAATAAATGGAAAGACATACCACACTCAGACATCAGCAGTCTTCATATAGTAAGAAATGATCAATAAATTCAATGTATGTCCAAATAAAACTACGGGCTTTGTGTGGTAATTGCCGGTTACTTTAAAATATACATGGAAATGGAAAAGGACCCAGAACAGCCAAAATAATCTTACAGAAGAACAAAGTAGGGGCTCACTCCAACAGATAACAAGACTTACTATACAGCTGTAGTGTTTTTTCAAAGTATCATTGAAATTAGTGCTATTAGGGGACAAACGGATGACAGAACATACATGGTCACCTGATTTATTTTAAGGTTCAGTGGGAAGAATGATCTTCATAGTAAACGATCATTAACCATCACCTCAGACCACACAGAAAATTAATTCTGATGGATTGTGGATCCAGTGGCTAATAGCAAAGCAAAGCTTCTAGAAGATAACGCAGAATTTCTTAAAGAAAACAAAAAGGGCACTAACCGTAAAAAGAAATGATTCTATAAAGTAGAATTCACCACAATTAAGAAGAAAACACACAAATGCTAAGAATGAACAAGTCAGCCACAGCGCAGAAGAGGGGTCTGCCGCACACCCAGCTCACAAAGAGCTCTCTGCAGATCAGTGAGACGTGTCCCCCCCGCCCCCTGCCCCACCGACAGGCCCCTCAGGAAGGACGGCAAGTGGCCAAAACTGTGCAAAGGTGCGTCCCACTCTCAGGCACCAGGGGAATGTGCAGTCAAAGCCCATCACCAGAGTGGTAGAAAGCACGCACACGGAAACCAGCTCCCCACCCTGGAGGGGACCAGAGCACCCACGGGGCCTGCAGGCTACTCACAGCGGCAGGAGCATGAACGGGCGCCCGGGAAACCGCTGAGCAGTGTCCACTACCGCCACTGCCTCTACCGGGCCACCCTGGGCACAAGTGCATGAGAAGACACGTGTGAGGACATTTCGATCAGCACTCTGAGCAAAGGGGTGTCCACCCACAGGAGACACACAGAGGCCAGCGTGTACAACTGAAAACTGCACGGAGCGAACGGAAGTGAGCACTGCTGCCATGCGGGGGCGCTCTAGGTGAACTCAGGCAAGGTGGAGAGGAGAAGGCCAGACACTGCGGGATATGCTGTAGGACTCCATTTATCTAAAGTTCTAAAAATTAGCAAGACTAAGCCAAACAGTGGCTGCTCTGGGTGGGCGAGGTCCTGACAGGGAAGGGGCCAGATGTGACCGAGACTTCAGGTTCGGTGGCACTCCAGGGCCCACGTGGGAGCGCTCACTTCACACACACCCACATACACTCCGGCACTTGGTAGGTCAGCTGGCTCAGTGCTCTGGGGCCTTTCCCGCTGGTGGGCCTCCCACCCAGGGCTCGGCTGGGCTCCCAGGGCGCTGTATGTGGTCTCTGACAGGGAGCTGGACCCGTATTTTGATTATTCCCACGTCCCCTCCCACTACACTGGGGGCAGTCCTGCTTGTTCTCTGAACCCCAAGGCCTGGCAGGAAGCCCGCAGGACAGGACTGCACTAACCAGTCACTCATTAACTGACCCTGAAATGCGCTCGGGCCTGCACGTCTCACCGACTGGCAGGGCCCGAAACGAGCCCCCGAGTTCCGTGCCACCCCCCCTTGAGTCTCCTTCACACACCCTCCAACACTTGAATGAGCACGGGAGGGAGAGGTAAAACAACGCTGCATTCCCTGCTGTCAGTCCAGGCCATTAAAAGGAGAGGGAGGCATGGCACAAGTGTGAGTTAGTATAGAGCGTTACTTTACCAAGGAAAAGATGCAGCTTTATTCTCAATCTCCGACTGAACACTGAGAAGATGGAGGGAGAGGAGCCGCTCGCTGGCAGTCTGGGAGCACCACAACCCTCAGCAGGCAGGGCTCACACCCCCAAGAGAAGGGGGAGTGACCCTTGTGTCAATTTGGGGAACCTGAGCCAACGAGACCTGACTAAGGGGCAGAGGCTGTCCGTGGGATTCAGCGTCAGGCAGGTCTGGGCTCTAACCCCAACCTCAGAACACGCGGCCTGACTCCGGGTAAGAAACAAGCCTCTCAGCTTTGCCCTGTGCGACAGAGGCACCCCTCAGTTACCACATCAGGACTGTTGCATGTGCTCATTAGCGACACGAGGGCGGTTTACTCGTCACCCAGGGCCAAGCACCTCATCTCATTTACCCCCACGCCATTCACAGATCATTTCTTTCATTCAACGAACACCAACCACCGACCACACCCTAGGTAGACCCTGTGCCCAGTACAGGGAATACCATCGTGACGACCAGAGACTCAGGTCCTCAACCTCAAGGTGTTTGTATATGATTCTCGTCGTCTTAAAGATGAGGAAATTCAGAGAGCTAGCCCTACGCAAGGTCACACAGTAAACTGAAGGGCTTGGATGTGGACTTAAGTCCATACTTTCACTGGTGGTTCTGAATCCCAGCTGCAGCTCCAATCACCTGAAGAACTTCTTAAAAACCCTAACACCCTGGTCTCCCCCCCAAAACAACGAAAACTGATCTCTGAGGATGGGGCCCAGATGTCAGTTTACTTTTTTAGGTGTCCCGGACTTTGTCCCTAACCAATAAATGTTTCCTTTCTGTGTTCTCTCATTTCTTTAATTGGAGTTTTAATCTATATGAACTGAAGATGAACTCAGTCCCAGCAGTTCCCAGGAACAGTGAATTACAACCTTTCAGATTTCGCTTTAGACTTCTCTAACAATTCTACTAACTACAGTAAAAGAAAACTGGCGGGTGTTGCTTCAGTGGATTGAGCATAGGCCTGTGAACCAAAGTGTCACCAGTTCGATTCCCACTCAGGGCACGTGCCTGGGTTGCGGGCTATGTCCTTAGTACAGAGCGCACTAGAGGCAACCACACTGATGTTTCTCTCCCCTTCTTTCTCCCTCCCTTTCCCTCTCTCTAAAAATAAGTAAATAAAATCTTAAAAAAAACAAAACAAAACTGGGACCACCTGCCTGGCAATGCAAGCTTTTCTAGTTATTGCCCAATCTCCTGTTTCCAGTGGTCCAGCTGTGTGCTGATTCCTATGCCAGAGGTCTCCAATTCCTATGCTGGGGGGTCTTCAATTCCTATGCCAGGGGTCTCAGGGGTCTTCCTGAGCACACCTGAGTGAGCCCTCTCTCTCCACCACAGCAAGTCTGGGCTATGCCCCAGGACCCAGCAGGTCCCTGTCTTCTCCCACATGGAAAACGCCCAGCCATGAGCATGGCACAGAGAGGCCTGCCCAGGTAGACTGAAGAAACCACTCTCACCTACGGCTCCAGGAACCATGGTTCACCCTGTACAGGCGGCAGAACCAAGTCATGTTCTGCCGATGTTCCAGGGCCACTCAAGAACATTAGCTGGGGATCAGGGTGACTAAGGCCCAGGCTCTGTCCTTGAGGGGCTCACAGTATGAGCAAGACACACAAAACAAAACCACACTAGAGTGAGGCTGCAGAAAAGCAGGCACAGAGAGCAGCGTGCTATGAGGAGGCCACCTCTGCCCTGGGGATGCCAGGGAGGCTTCACAGAAGAGGCATCCGCAGTGCTGGGCCTGAAAGGTGCAGAAATTGGGCCGAGGCACACAGGGCAGAGGAGAAGAAAGCATCTCAGGGAAGGCAGGGAAGTGTGACCTGCCATTCCTGGGCTGAGTCAGGTCCAGGAGCCAAAGCAAGGGCTCAGGAGAAGGAGAGAAGAAAACACAGGCCTCTCTGCAGTCTGCGGGCCGCTGGGCCTGCAAGGACAATGCCTGCCGAACTTCAGCCGGCAATGACGCAGGACCAGGGCTGTGACCAGTCCTGACAGTCCGTCAGCCCTTGCTGAGTGTGCCCTTCCGACAGCAGAGACTGGGTCTCTCCCTGCCAGTACACTGCGCCAAGGACATTGGGCTCCTGGGGTTCACTGTCACCAGCTCGGGAGAGGGCAGGCCAGGGCTGACCAGGGATCAGGTCGGCACGAGCAGGCGGCACTCTGGGACTCTGCCCAGGAAACCGTCTGAAACACAGGTGACGCACACTGCTGTCAGACAGCAGGACAGAAACCACGTCCTGGCTGTCAGACAAATGAGCGACCTGCAGGGCAGGGATCACAAAGACATTAATAAGCGAGTAACTTCTTAATTATGCTGGGAAATGTTCTCTATACGTAAAAGAGCAGGATGCCACACTGTAGAAACACACACATTTTTATGTTTAAAATTCACAGAAAGTCAGCAAGTAAATACAGTAAAAGGGAAAACTCAATAGTAGGTCTAAAAGTAGAAAGGGAAAAAATAGAATGATGAACATGAAAAGCCAAAGTTCTCCTGTATACAAGGTCTGTCCACAAAGTATCCATCCAGGTAATATAAAAAATAGAAACATTTACTGAAGAAGATACAAGAAACCTTGTACATAGGAAAATGATGTCTCAGGTCCCTTCAAAGTAAGCACCTTGGGACCTCACACAGTTCTCCCAGTCACCATCAGCTGCCCTCTCATATTTTCCTGAATCTCACTGACAGTCTGAAATTGCTTCCCTTTCAAAGGTGATTCTAGTTTTGGGAAAAGCCAGAAGTTGTAGGCCACCAAATCTGGGCTGTAGGTGGCCGAGTCACCTGGGTGATTTGATGTCTCACCAAAAATCTCTACATGAGACGTGATGCTTGAGCGGGTGCATTGTCATGATGAAGCTGCCAATCACCAGTTGCCCATGGCTGCAGCCTTCTGAATAATCCAAATAGTTTCCGCAGAGGAATGTTCGAGCTAAATGCAAAATCTGATGCAGACTCGTTGATCTACTAGCTCAGTCCTTTTGAATGCAACGGCCACACAGTGCACCTGCCCACTCAACGGCATCTACTACCCCCACTGACTAGCACAGGGAAGTCTCCTCGCTGTTCACGCATGTGCAGTCCAGCCCACGCTCCTTGGCTGCCAGGTCACACTGACGTTGCGCAAACCTTTCTCGTTAATGTTAACAATGGTTGGTTTTTTTCTGGACAGACCTTGCATATTTAAACAAAGAGAACCTTTAAGAAAACAAATTTAAGAAGGTTCATCCTTTTAAAAAAAGAGTCTCATAAGAACGTGTCAGCTTTGCAGACACTGCAGGTGGGGAAGCCACCTGGGCAACCTGAACCCCACACACAGCTGTGACCCAGGAAGGGGGACTAAACTGCTGGGGGGGTGGGGGTGGGTCTCCTCCCAACAGCTAGAACAGTAACATAATCTAAAAAGAAAATATTTTCATTTTCACAGTTAAGTGTACCAGATCTCTCTGTTACTTTTGTAGGTTTACAGTCTTCCCCTCATTCACTTAAGATCATTTATTAGACGCCCATTAAGTGCCTGCACTGGCTAGAAAACAGACAATGAAGAACACATGGCCCCTGCCCCAAGGAGCTCACAGTCCACAGGGGTGGGGAGGGTGTCAGTGCCATTTCAAAGGCAGTCCAGTAACTGTGGGGTCCAAACAAGGACTCTGACAGGAGTGAGGGTGGTCAGAGAAGGCTTCCTAGACAAGATGTCACTTCGGCTGAATCCTGAAGGATGACAGGAGCTTGCCAGACAGAGGGAGCAGAATGGACAAAGGTGCCAAGACAAGAGGGCTGGTCCGGAGAACTCTGTCAAGTTCAGTGTCTGCGGCTGCAGCAAAGAATGGGGGCTGGAGTCCTGAGAGGGGGCAGGGGCTGGGTCCAGAACACTCCTGGTGCCACACCAAGCAATCTGGAGATCACCTGTGGGTGGTGTCCATTTAGGCAGCAGAATCACAAAGTGTTCAACTGACCGACTCCAGGCATTTAGTTCTCATGAAGAAGTTGGGAAGGGAAGAGGGATGGAGGAAAATGACCCTGAAAAATGGACAAAGCTCCCAGCTATTCCCCAAACCCATTCCCTCACTGTCTCAGCACTGGTTTCCCAGCCGCCCTGGCCGGTGGGCATGGCCACAGGACTGTGTTCCAGCCCGTGACCCGAGGTGCAGGGATGTGTGCCACTGCTGTGTCCTGGTCCCCAAGCCCCCATCCCCAGCACCTGGGGCACTCCCCTTTTTGGCTTGACACAGAGGAGCCCAGCGCCCTCAGGTTGGAATCCCCGGAGCCAGGAGATGGAAAGAACTTGGGAAATAAACTTCCATCGCGCCTGAGCCATTAACCTATTTCAAGTTTGTTACAGCAGCAAGCGGACACCTAAGTAAACGCATATTTGTGTGTTTTCTCCACGGACTATGACCACCACACAATGTCTTCTGCTTTAAAACTGACCAATCTCAAAGGAATTTTAAAAGGAATGAACCTGGTCGTTCCACGGTCAACACTGAATGAAGGTGCAGTCAGGGGCTTCAGCAAGGGCTGCTCCAGGAAGTGTTTTTCCTCGTCTAACCGGCCCTCACCCTCTTCTTCTTCTTCCTGGGCTCCCTCTGTCTCTGAAGGACCCTGGGGGACTGAGCCCAGAGCCTCTCCACCTCCCGCTTTCCCCATATCTCCCCTCCTGGTGGGAAATGTGTTTAACACCCAAATCTGAAACCTCAAGGCTAGTAGGACTTGAACCCTAATTTTCAAACTCCTGCAAACACTCACTATTCCCTGGAACAGTGTCCACAGAGCCTGGGTTTGAACAGCTTCTGGCTGGAGCAAAGGGGAATTAACAGGCAAACCGGCCGCTGTGGGCCAGACAGCTATGAGGCAAATGTGGGTGACTCATTGCTCCTCCACATACAGAACCTTACAGAAACCCTGAAATAAACCACAAGTGTTCACAACAAAGAATCAGCAAAACTGGAATCAAAACAACGCTCAGTGACAAGCCAGCTCACTTAACAGAAATAGGAACTAGCTGATGTGGCAACCCAGTGAGATGGGTGACGGGCGCGCACACAAAAACACAGGAGGCCGAAAGAACCCGATGTCGGCCACATCAGGGAGTGGCGTCCTGCAGCCCAAACCGGCGGGCATTTTAGAGCAGGCGCTATGCAAGCTGGGGACAGGTTGAACTGTCATTCCGTGAATACTCTTTCAGCGGGACATACCTCACTGCCACCTGGGCAAAGGGAAGTTCATTTCCTAGGAGCGTAGCTGGTGGGCGGAGGGCTGCTTTACAGGAATGGCTCCGCCTGCAGGTTTCCCAAGACCCCACCAACTCTCGTGCGCCCACAAAGCACCTGCGTGCTGCACTGGACCCCCCGCCAAACTGCCACCACCTCCCCAAGGGCAGAGTCACGCAGGCTGGCAGGGCACCTGAGCACAGGAAGTCAGGGCGAGCCTTCCCAACACAGCCAGCACAGGGGCCTGGGGGGGGGGCCAAACGAACCCTGCAAAGAACATACACTGTCTCCTTCCCCGCGGCCCCTAAACGATCTTTCCCACAGCTGAGACGCTGCTACGGACTGGGACGCCTTCCAGAAGCCAGGCACGGACACTGCAGAGAAGCATGAAGTTTGTCCGGAGCACAGCCTGGCTGCGGAGCAGGACGTCCACCTCGACATGCAGCTCCTTCTCGGTTCAGTCCCCACCACTCCTGCACGTCCCTGACTCCACAGCGACAGTCCCTGCCTCCCCACCTGGGAGGTCGGGAACCCCGATGTCAGCACCCAACGCCAAGGGGAGCAGAACTTAAAGGGTGTCTTTCCTCAGATCAGAGAACTGTCCTAGGCCACCCAAGGGAAGGAAACAGTCATCAAGACCAGCTGGGACACAGAACAACTCCTGCGGCCTGACGTTCAGCACGCAGTGGAGAACTGGCCAGGTCCTAGGGCAGCCAACCGGGACCCGTCTGACCAAGTCAGAGGTAGCACGCTCGCCCCGCAGGACTGGCCCAACCCTTCCTGTCTCCGCTTTGCCCTTCTGCTGCTCACCTCTGCGCAAGTCGGCATCTGCCGGCGCTCACTCGTTTTCCCACTGCCCCACCCCTTCAGGCACGCAGCAGGGACAGGCCCCAGGTAAACTCTAGTGGGGGCATGGCCCCGACCACTTCGCGTGGTCCGAGCACTCTACATGCACTACCCATTACTGCCATTTCGGAGATGAGGAGACCAAGGTTCGGGAAAACTTGCCCAGTGGCCCAGCTGGGAGGGCAGAACAGAGATTCACCTCTTGATGCTACCAGTGCCCTCTCTGAATGGCCATCAAGTTCAGCCCCTGGACAACACACTGCTGAGCAGTGCAGGCTCCCCACCTCCATTGCACCAAGCACCCCCGGACACTGAGACAAGTGCTCGAGGTCACAGGCGGTGTCAACGCCGTGCAAGACAGCCCCTGCCCCAGCCGCAGAGGAGAAAGCGGGCCAGGCCTGTCCACCACGCCTGCCTTAGAAGAGGCCACCTCTCACCTTTGTTTCTGTCCCCTCTCCCAGGGCCCGGGGACGGTTCCTTCTGCAGGCTACCCTTGTCTTCACACACCTCACACTGACTTGCGGCTTCTCAGCCGCTGGGCGCTGCTGTAACACATCAGCGAGGACCAGGTAAAAACAAGAATGCCGCCACAGACTGTCACCGAGACCAGCACTGAGTGACAGGACTTTCCACATGATAGGAAAAGTTCGAGCCGGAGCTGTGCAAGGAGCTGGGCGCTGAGCACCGGGACGTGACTGCTGTGACCGAGGACCCGAACCTTCCACCGTAGTGGAGGCAAACAGCTGCGTGTGGCTTGTGGCCAGCGCACCGGGCAGCGCGGGTCTAGCCTCTAGCAGAAGCCCCAACTGTGGCCCAAACTAAGCCCCTAGACAGCCAGACAGGCTGGCTGCTGAGCGTGTGTGGCCTGCCGTGAGGCCCGCGCATGGGTGCGGGTCAGTGAGGGCCATCAGACAGACATGTGAAACTCAGGCAGGAAACCTCTGCACCGAGGTGCCCTTCGACCAGACGCCCTTTTGCCTCATCTCTGCTCCAGTGTCACTTGCTCTGTGAGGCCCTCCCCAACCACCAGTTTAAAATGGAGCCTCCCCCCACCCCATCTCCCTCCCTGCTCCCCGGACCCCCTCCTGTTTATTACTCCCACACTTGCAGCCTGACAGGCAGCAGCACCTGCTGCCATGCACCCGCTCCAAGTGCCACCCAGCACTCTCATTGCGGGACGGGGCTTGTTGGCTGCTGTGTCCCCAGCGCCATCTGAACTCAACTATTTGAAGAGCGCTTCCTAAGTTCTAGCTGGGTGCCAGCATGGGATGAACGGGATGCTGTCTCTGTCCCTCCAGGGGCACCAGGTGGGGGACCCATCAGATGCCACCGTACAGTGGCAGCTGCCATAGTGAAAGTACAAGCTGGGAGCCAGGGAACCACAGCAAGGGGAGCCCTCCACTCTCCCTGGGGCTCTTTGGTGGGTTCTTCTATTTCAGGTGTGTGGGCAGGGAGGGACAGAGATGGAATCTACTCCAGGAGGGGGCACCCAGCCCACGGGAGGAAAGGCAAGACGCAGAAAGGTTCCCCTTGCTGGGTCGTCCCACCGACTCTGCATCTGGGAATGGTGTAAGTGAAGCCACGGTCAGAGGGCATGAGTGGCAGAGTCAGGACAACTCCCACTGCCGCTGCGAGGGCTGCACTTGGGCTTCTACAGCCCACCCTCCCACCCTGACACCGCTCCAGCTGCGCCCACAACCGCTGGGAAACGCAGCTGCTGTCCCGTCCCCGCAGGTGCAGGGCTTTTCCCACACAGAGTCCACGCTGACCCCGAGTGGGCTCCAGCCCTGACGGACGTGCTGAGGAGGGCTGCTACAGGGCAGGCACCCAAAGACCTGGACCCCCTGGGAGATGGGGCCCACCAGGAGGACCATCAAATTCACAGCCCCTGGGCAGCCACAGTGAGACGCCCAAGGCCCCTCAACTTTCCACGTGCCCTTTTTGCATGAGCACACGGCCCACGGCAGAGAGCCCGTGTGGCTGGTGCTCCCACAGGGGCTGGAGAGGGCCCTCCCAGCAGTGGCTAAGCCTCTGTAGAAATGGCTCAGGGATGAGGTGGCCCTGAGAGGGTGCGTCCCCATTGTCTGCAGGCCTGGAGGCCAACTGGGCAGTGCCTGGCAGGGGTGCCAAAAGGACAGCAGCCACCAGCAGCGAGCTGGAGCAAGGGCAGGTCTGCTGGGGGAGGCGAGGACTGAAGAGGAAGCGATGCCTTATGCCCAGCATGACAATGGTTCACGGGCCTTGGGGTTCCTCTTGGCATTTCCTTCCCCTCTTGCTGCTCTGGCCTGGGCCTCTGCAGAGGACCATGTGAGGCTGGGCCCACAGCAGGGCACAGCGCCCTGGAGCAGGCCCCACTGTCCAGTGCAGCCCCTCAGCAGCAAGCCCAGCAGTGAGCAAGCCCAGGGGCAGGGAGCCCCACCGCCTGCTCAAAGCTGCTACCACAGCTCTCACCCACACCAGCCTTCCCTGAGGACAGGGTGCTGGTCACTAATGGGAGTTTTCTGACACTCAAGGCCAGCCCATCAAAGCAGCATCCTGATACGCCAAGGTTGTAGGTTCAATCCCTGGTCAGGGCACATACAAGAGTCAACCAATGGATGTACAAATAAGTGGAACAAGAAATCTCTCAATCCGCCCCACATCCAATCTAAAAAACAACAACCCTAAACCAAACTAACCGTATTCCCACCACCCCGCCCAGCAATCAGGCTCCTTGGCATCACCCAAAGGAGCTGAGAGCTCACCCACACAAAAACCTGCACACAGGGGCTCACAGCAGCTTCAGCCCAACCGCCCACACCTGGGAGCACGGTGTCCTTCTGCGGTGAGCACACCAACTGTGGCCATCCAGACAAAGGGACGCTGTCCAGCCCCAAAAAGAAATGAGCCCTCAAGCCATGAGAGGGCCTGGAAGAAACGAATGCCTATCACTGAGTGACAGGGCCCCTTGGAGAGGCTGCACACAGCGTGGCCCAAACCGCCGGACACTCGAGGAGACTACGCCACGGAGACAGTGAAAGTCGGGTGTCGGGGTGGGGGCAGAGAACAGGCAGAGCGCAGAGGACGGCAGGACGAGCTGCTCCGTGTGAGTGTGTGATGGCGCGACGTGTCATGGTGACATCCGTCCAAACCCAGAGCGCACGGCACCGAGAGCGACACTGATGTGTCAGTGCAGGTTCACTGGTGACAACAGAGGTGCCACTCTGGAGGGGAATGCTGACAGGGGAAGCTCTGCGTATGTGGGGCAGAGGGTGCACAGAAAAGTCTGACTTCCGCTTACTTTTGCTATGAATGTAAAACTGCTCTAAAATAATCAAGTCCATTCGGAAAAAAGTATGTTGAGCCCCGGCCAGTGTGGCTCAGTCGGTTGGGCACTGCCCTGCAAACCAGAAAGTCGCAGGTGGGATCCCCGGTCAGGGCACATGCCTGGGTTGCGGGTTCAGTCCTGGGTCGAGGCACACACAGGGGCAACCAACCCATGTCTCTCTCTCCCCGCTCCCTTCCCCTCGCTCTGGAACCAGTAAACCTGCTTCCGGGCGAGGATAAAATGAAAGGGTGTTGAGATAAAAAGTCTCCATTCAAACGAACAGTGAAGCAGCATTACAAACAAGGAATATCTACTGCGCTGGCAACAGACTCCCCATCCTCCGTGGCCGCCCACCCCCGCCCCTGTGCCCGCCCGCTTGGTGGTCCAGGTGACCACCATGTGGCAGCCAGGCCCCACCCCTCCCAATGCAACTCAAGGGGGGCACTCCAGGAGGCTCTCCTGCGCTGACACTGAACTTCTACTAGGCTGTTCTCAAGAGCAGACAAACACACTGCTCCAGTCTTGAAAAAAGGAAAACTCTCCCCCCATCACCTTCCTTCTGCAGCTATCAGGCCATTGCTTTGTCCCCCCACGGGACCCCCCCAGGGCTGTCTGCTCACCCTTCCCAGCAGCTCCTGTCCCCCCATTCGTGCCCCCACCTCCTCTCCAGCTCTCCTCCCCTCCACCTGCATCAAAGTCACCAGTGACCTGCTCCCTCTGAACGGCCACTTCCCAGCCCTCTTCTTCCTTAACCCCTCAGCACTCTGCCCAAGTGACTGCCACCCACCTCTCAGTCTCCCTGGGGTCCCTCCTCTCCCCAGGCTGCTCAGCGCTGCGGCAGTTCACTCCTGGGCCCTCTCCTCTGACCACTCGCTTCTGTGGTGACCTTACCTGCTTTCAAACCACCCACGATGCCAACCACGCCAGCTTCTATCTCCTGCCCAGACCCCACTCCCCCAGGCCAAACCCTGCCTACGCCCGCACTTTGTTGAAATGACTCAGCTGTCTTGGACTCAACTCCTCGTCTCCCCTCCCAAACCTGACCTCGCTGAGACAGCTCTCCTCTTCTGCAGGTGAAGGCCCAAACCCTGGGCTTTCCTTGGACGCCTTTTTCTCCACACCCCACGTGCACTCCTCACGCCACAACTATCTCCCCACCCCACAGTGACCACCCAGTGCAGCCCTCCCCCCTGCCCAACACCTGGCAGCCACGGCAGCCACGCTGCTGAGACCGAGGTGAAGCCATCACTCCTGCGGGAGGCGGAATCCCAACACGGCCCCTCTGAGTCCCTGCCCCTAGGGCCACACCCTGGACAGATCCCCATCTTGAGCATAGGAATGTGACAGCCACCTGTGGTCAGGTTATGTCATATGGCACCGGTCACTTTAAGGGAGATTATTCTCAGTGGGCCTTACCTAAGCAGTGAGCCCTTAAAACAACTGGGCTCTTCCTGCAAAAGAGATTCCCAGTGGGAGAGGAGTTTTACACAAGGAACGTCCTCTGTTGCCAGCTCCAAAGATGGAGGGGACACGTGGCAAGGACTGGGAGAGGTCTCTTCTAAGGTCCTGAGAAAGAACCGGCCAAGTGCGAGGAGCCAGTGACGCTGCCTGCAGCCCTGCGTTGGTGGTTCTTTGTCACACGGCAGGAGACGGCCAGTACAGCTCCTCCGCCCAACGCTCCGGGTCAAAGCCAACGCCCCACAATGAACGGCCTGCAGGTCCACACGGGACCTGGGCCCACTGACCTGGGCACCCTGTCCCCAGTGCTCACTCAGCGTCACTCGGGCCCCCCTGCTGCTCCTCTGAGGCGCCAGGCCTGCCCATGCCCGTCCCCTGCCTGGGCACCTGGCTCCCGGGCACCCGCCTCGAGCCTTTTCCCTTCTGAGTCTTTGCTCGAGCCCCACCTCCGCACCAACTGACCGCTGGTGGGCTGCCCTGAGCCACTAGGCTGCGAGCCACCTTCCCCAGTCCCCCCGGCCTTCCCGCTGCCCCTGCTTCTCCTCTCCTCCACAGCGCCTCTCACGCCCAACACATACCCGTTACTGACTTACTGATTGACTTGTGAGCGTAGTTATAGCAGCCTCTTCCCACTAAAACATAAGCTCCTTGAGGACGAGGTCTTTGCGTCACTCACAGATGGCTCCCAAGCACCTAGGACAGTGCCCTGGCATATGGCAGAGGCTCAGTGAGTACTTCCTAAAAGAATGTATGATGAGAGACATTTCAAGGACCTGGCACAGAGCTGGCCCACTGTGGGCACTCCATACGTAATTATGAACATGACCTGCTGGCCGCAGGGCCTCACACGCCCAGCTGCTCTTCCTGCGCACGGCTGCACAGCCCACAACTGGACTCTCCAAACAGTGCCCGCGGTGGCAGCCAGAAAACCTCCCGCCTGTGTCCAGCGCATGGACAGCTGGCTTCCTGTGGCTCCTGTCAGCCACGTCTGCAGAGGCACACTGCCTGCTGCACCCTCTCCAAACGCAAAGGACAACCTCGAAGGGAAGCTCACCTAGAGTCAGAGAAACATCTCTGGTCAAGGTCGCCGGTGACCTCCCAGTGCTGAGACTGCAGCTGGTAAGAGCTCAGCGGTGTGGCCCGGTGGCTGGAAAAGCCGGGCAGGTATTCCATCACCACAGGGTCGAGCTGCTGAACCTCCACCCGGCACACAGCTTCACAGCAGAGGAAGGGAAGGCCCCGGGTGGGGAGACCCATGCGGGCTCAGAGGAGCCAGGGCAAGTGTGTGCCCAGGTGAACGTTCAAATGGAACAGAAAGGGCAGAACTCCAAATAACTGACACAGCTCACAGCCCTCAGTCAGGGATAATGACTACCACCCTCCTCGTTTCCTTGCTTGCTAAATCTGTTCCGCTTCTGTCATGCTCCCACTCTGCTCTGCCACGGCCACCACTGCCATGGTTCTCCACCCCCGGAGCCCACCCGCAGCCAGAGGGGAAGGGCCGGCCTCGGTCTCACACATTCAGATGCCTGGAGGGCTTCCTCCACCTGCTCACCCACCACCGCGCCCTCCTCCCACTAAGGAGCTCCCTCCCACACCCTGAGGAAGAGCCTAGCGCTGACCTCCCTACCCCGGTTCAGAGCCTCCGGACATCTGCCCACCCTTTTGCAGAGGACCCATCAGCTCCACCAGCACCAGCCTGCAGATGCGGCTCGTCTGGTTCCCAGCCCCAAGACCCCGGTTCTGCTCCCAGCAAGGTATACAAGAGGCAGTGGAGTGGCTTCTACAGGGAGGCGTGGATTCTGGAAATGGACAAGTGCGTGTTCAAGTCACAGCTCTGCCGCTTAGATCCGTGCAGTTAGCCTCCCTGAGCCATCTGCAGGGCGGGCCAGACTCTGCTGGAAGGGCTGTGAAAGGCTCAGGGAGACGAAGGCCCGGTGCCAGCTCTGCACAGGGTGGCTACCGCCCCCTCAGGGAAGCCACTCAGGAGGCTGCGTAGAGCCCCTCCAGCCAGCTGGGGCGCAGCCCCCTCACATCGAGACCATTCGTGTGGACGAGAGCAGACCTCCATCTTGTGCACTTGGAGCACAACCCAACCCTGTAGCGGGCGGCTCCTCGCCTTTTCACGGCTCTGTAAGGGATCCTCAGCTCACTTTGCAAACAAGGACGTGAGCCCCGGGGAGGTGGAGGGCCTGCCAGACCCAGGACCACAGGCCAGCCAGGCCAAAGAACAGCGGCCAGTGCTCCCCCAAGTACCACAGTGGTACGCACTCACCCCCTGCGGCTCAGGTACTCAGCAGATGCGTTCTGCCCATCCCTAGCGCCAGGCCAAAGTCACCAATTAGCAAGCAGATTTTGTAGAAAAGTCAGAGCTAAGTGCTAAACCTCAGCTCACTGCTGCTAACTCTAACACAGTCAAAGTGGCAGAAAACTAGACGGCCAGGCAAAACAACAGCAGAGTAAACATCAGCAGGCCGCCCAAGCTCGGCGCCCCGCACTCGCGGACGTCTCCCCCCACGTCACCCCCACAACACTGTGGAGCGGGAACTGACTTCTGTTTTCCAGATAAGAAGCCGAGGCTCAAAGACCCAAGCCCTGTATCATTGCTGCACCCCTGGCATGCCCCTCAGGCCCCCTGTCTCACCGCCTCACCCAAGACAGCCAGCACAGTGCCCACCTGCACCCACCAGTGCTCAGCACAGGCCGCAGAAGCCACTCTAAGAATTTTAAGCAGGAAGGGATTTAACTTAAGGAAGTAAATGATTTTGAAGTGGACGTCAGGGCTCTACACAAGGCCCCAGGAAAGGCTCCTTGAACTGGCGCACCAGAGAGCTGCCACATCGGAGCTGCCCCTGGGACGAAGGACCTCCAGCCGCAGCAGGTCAGGAAGCCGCCACCGCAGCCTCATGCCGCTGGAGCACGGAACGCAGCCGCCTCCACCGCCACAGCCGCCTCCGAACACCCAAGAAGCGAGCAAGGGATGCTGCTGCGGGAAAGCTGTCCTCTCAGCGAGAGCAGGGCACAGCCAAAGGGGAAGGATAATGGTCTCCACAAAACACCTGCCTCCAGGGGCTCTCATGGGGAGAATGGGATGGCACTCCACTCACAACCAGAACCCCAGCAGCAGGGGGCTCTGGGAACTGCCCATTTTCCATCTCCGCCTTGCACAGCTCCAGAGGCAGCCCCAAAGAACGCATTCTGGGGCGTGAGCCAACCAGCCCACAGGTTGTGTCATGCCACACCGAAGTCTGAGGACGGCACCTGGCAAGCACTGGGTGTGGCCTGTGACCCCATACGCTCCGGCTGCCGCACGTCTCTGAAGGGCACCCACCCTGTTCGCAGGCTAACTCGCCTCCCACAAAAGCAAGCAAAGCGCACAGCTTCCTTAGTACTGCTCTTGTCCCACCAATAATCAAGTTCCAGAAGCCTCGGTCACTGCAGGGCCTAACATCTTGGATGGGCACTCCCACAGCAAATCAACATGCCTGCTTACGGACGTATTTTTCTTATGCCAATGGTTTCAAACTTTATCGCCCAGCAGGACCTTTAAAAGAAGGGCGATCTTGCATGAAACCCCAGCAAAGGCAGAAAGCAGGGCCAGAAATCTGACCTGCATTCCAGTCTGTGCTCTGTCCAAACCTGACCTGTACTGCCTCATTTAGCCCTCACACCAACTCTTTACAAGAGGTATAATCAGCCCTGGCTGGTGAGACTCAGTGGATTGAGTGCCAGCCTGCAAACCAAGAGGTCACTGGTTCGATTCCCTGCCAGGACACATGCCCGGGTTGCAGGCCAGATTCCTCTTTGGGGGCGTGTGAGAGGCAACCACACACTGATGTTTCTCTCCCTCCCTCTCCCTCCATTCCCCTCTCTTTAAATTAAACAAAATCTTTAAAAAAAAAAGAAGTACAATGAACCCCATGTCACTCTGGAGCTCAGGGGGTCATAGAAGTTGAGTTTCTTGAGGTCACATAGGTCAAAAACAGCAGAACTGGGGTTCAAGCCAGGGTCTGAGCAGCCCCGACTCTGACCCAACAGACCCCTGGTGTCTTTGAATTTCAGCTTGAGGCCAGGGTGAACAGGACACAGCCAGGAAGCAGATGGGAAAAGTGCAGTTACAGTCTTATACACGGCCAGGTGCCCGCACCTCCCTGCCTCCCACAGCTGTTCCCTCTGCACGTCCTCACTGGGCAAGCCCCTTCTCCCAGCATCCCTCTTCAGCAAAGGATACTCGGGCATCCCTGCTGAGAGTTCAATGCAGGGTCACACAAAAGGAGGTGTAAATGGTCAGAGTCGGTGACAACCATCCAGGCCCCTGCAGGTTGGCAGCCCTGCATCCCAGGCTTCTCGGAAACACCCCGTCTCCAGGGGAATGCAAGTGTGTTACTCGATTCCTCTCACAGCTGCTGTCAGGCCTTCCAGATCAATACCGGTCCTCCACGCAGGGCTCAGCGGACCCCTTGCACAGGCCCTCTCCTCTGCACAGACGGGTCTGCTCCAGCTCCAGCATGGCAACAAGTTTTCTTCAAGGAGGCAGCTACACGCCGGCCTTTCACGACCTGCCAGAGCCGTGGTTCTCAAAGGCTGGGCCGTTTTGCCCACCCCGCCCTCCTGGGACATTTAGTCAGGTCTAAGGGCATTTCTCACTGTCAAACGGGAGATGCTGCTGGCATCTAGTGGGTAGAGGCTGGGGGTGCTGCTCAGCAGCCTTCAGGGCACAGGAAACCCTCCTCAACAAAGTCTCATCCACCCCGAAATGGAGAAATCCTGGCCTAACTTTCAATACTGGGTTGACTGAAGTATGCACAATATCGGGATGAGAACTAGAAAAAGCTTTAGAACGTGTTTTGTTTTGTTTTGTGTTGTTTTAAGAAACGATCAGTATTTACATTTAGAATCACAGGTAGCTTCCACTCAGGTATTGCCAAGAGTGTCCTAAATGCTTCACCTATTTGATCTCTAACCTTGTGCAGTATTTTATGCCTCATTTAAGGCTCAGAGAGATGAAGTAACTTGCCCAAGATCACACAGCTACTGAGCAGAAGGGCTCACAATGAAACCCGCCAGGCTGCGTCCTGACACCCCACCCCCACCCCACAGCATCTGGTCTATCTTCCCCACCAGCGGTATGCTCCTTAAGGGCAGGGACTATCTCCACAGAGATGCGATGCATACCACAGCCTGCACCACGCAAAGACCCAGGGAGAAACTGAGAGCTGGGCCTGCAGCTTCCACCTGGCCCGGTCAGGTCCAAGCCAGCCTTCCTGCGACCCATCTGCTCCCTGTCCCCCAGGCCCCCCTCATCAAACAAAGTCACCAACCGGCCTGCTCCCTCAGGCCACTAGGGCTCTAACCATCTCCGTGCCTTCCTCCCTCCAAGCCCTCATCCTCGATGAGCCCCCACAAGGCTCCCACGCTGCCCCCTATCACCCAGCACCAGGCTCAGTGAGGAGCCAGAGAACAGAGGCCCTAGGGTAGCAAGAGTCACCTGGGCTCAGGGGATGAAGTGGAGAAACAGGGTGACTCAGAGGCTGGGTTGGGGTCCCCAAAGACCTGACCCCACAAAAACACAGCCTGCAGTCCTCCAAGCACCTACTGTGCACCAGGCCCTCGCTGTGATGCCCTGTGAATTCAGTCACCCGTAAAACATTTAGTAGGTTCCAGACATTGTTGGCGCAAAGCCCTTTTCCCTTCAAAGGAATTCTAGACTGACGTTCCAGGACTGGCTGCTGTGGCTCAGTGGACTGAGCGCCGGCCTGCGAACCAAAAGGTCACTGGTTCGATCCCAGGTCAGGGCACGTGCCTGGGAGGCGGGCCACATCCCCAGGTGGGGTGTGTGAGAGGTAACCGATTGATATTTCTCTGGCACACTGATGTTTCTTTCTTTCTCCTTCCCTCCCCCTCTCTCTAAAAATAAACAAAACATTTAGGAAAAAGATTAAATTCTTCTCTAACACTTTAAGATTCTAAGACAAGAAACTCACTAAGCTTGGCCCATGACATTGCATATTTGACTTGTCTGTCATTACCATCTCTGGTCCCCCAAAGTGACTTAATGATGGTTCACAACAGGGTCACAGCCACCGAGACAAGGGTAAGGAAACAAGAAGCAAGAACTAAAACGAGGAGATACTTGATTTCTAGAGCACAAAGCCAAAAAGGACTTTCCAGAGCCAGTGGCCATAGAAGAGACCCGCAGGAATGGATGGGGTCCCCTGCGCAGGAGAAGAGGCCCCACCACAGACCGGGAGAGGAAGGCGGCAGACGGAGCCAGGGGTGGGATCACCACAGCAAGCCACTGCGCAGCGAAGCCCGCTCCGCCAGGCCACCTGCTCCCCAGGAACTCAGGGAGAAGGCCTCCCCACCCCCATTGTGCAGTGAGGAAGCCCAGACAGAAAGCACAGGGTGACAAGGACAACGAGGCTGGGGGCATGTGGACGCGACAGCACCTGGGCTAGCACTCGCTAACGCTGCTTCAGAGATGAGAAAGCCAGTTCCGAGGTGAAGTCACCCGCTCAGAGTCACATGGCTAGGGCGTGGGTATAGGCTCTTGAACCCCAAAACTAAGCTCTCTCCTCTCTGCAGCTTCCCAGCCACCCTCCTTTGAAATAAGGTTTCCCAAACCTGTCAAGAACCCCAAGTGATTGTGGACACCTGTCCCCCAGGTCCTTCACTGAGACCCCAATTCTGGAGCTCTGGGACTGGGCCCTGAGGAGCCACGTGAACAGGCCCCCAGTGTGTTCACAGACAGGACAATGATGACACGGGCCCGAGTAAAGGGTCTACTCAGCCACACAATCTGAGCGGCCAAGACACAATTTCAGGGCCATGGCTTAGCAGTCAGGGTGACAGACAGTCCCGCCAAAGTTTCTGGGCTCCTCCCGATGAGGGTGACTGCTGGTGACTGCATTCTGAGCCCGAAGACGCTGCTCGCGGTAGCGACGCACCGGTCTGGCGGCACACCAGAGAGAAAAGTGCTCCCCCAAACACAGCCGCGCCACAGACCGGTTCGCTCCGGCCCAGTCTGGGAGTCATCTGCGATGGCCCCCACGTGTGCAGCTGAGGGAGCCACCAAGGCAGCATCATGGGTCAGCGTGCCTGCCCACAGTCACAGCCGTCTCGGCTGACTCTGGCCAGCACATCCCACCGCCTCGGCGGGACACCCTGTATGACAGTGTCCAGCACAGGTTTTGCTAGGGGCACACACAAGGCAGCCAGGGCCAACCCCTGGCCTGCTGCTCCCGCCTGCCGAGCCCGGGCCAGGCCCTCTGAAGGGCAGCTACGGGGCCACTGGCTGCTCTCCACACGCCCTCTCTACGGCTGTGCCCTCCTCATAGCACTTCGCACTCTGGGGGTTCCCGTTTGCTCGTGGGACTGACTCCCGTGCCCGCTTCGCCGCCCCAGCCTGTAAGCCCACCCGCAGTCACTACCTGTGACCACTTCTACCGCCGTACAGCGCCTGCACTGCCTGCCACGAGCAGAGCCCAGGACATACACACTGGTTAAATGACAACACAAAGGCACAGACAAGGGGCCGATGCTGCGGGAGCTGTCCCCACGGGGACCCCTGCAGCCCTGGTTTTGCAGCTGGGTGACAGAGCGCACAGTCTGGTCCCAACACGGGTGACAGCACACACCTCAGCCATGAGGCCAGGGCCAGAACTTGACACGGGCGCACAACCATGCAGGGGCACCGGGGGTACAGCCAGGGGCTCCCAGAAATGCCAACCCTGAGTTATGCAGATGGGGGCGGGAGTGGGAAGTGTGGGTGGCTCCATCTGTCACCAGCCTCACCAGCACCCTCTGGTCGGCCCAAAACGCTCAGGGCACTGGCATGAAGGGCCATTTGGGGAACGAGACTGGCGAAGTCAGGCTGCTGGTTTGCTGACACAGACCGCTTGTGAGCCGCCCTCAGCCACAGCATGTCAGAAGCCAGGAGGTGACAACAGACTGTGCGAGAGCGCCAGGGACGCAGGAGTGACGGCTAGCAGAAGGAATCGAAGAGCAGCACCACCGACAGACCAGGCCCACACAGTGCTCTGCAGTGTTCTGGGCGGGGCTGCCTGTCTGACGCGGGGCCTGCTCGACACAATGGGGAACACGCAGCAGCACACGCTCGACAAGAACAACTGAACTGGCCTGCAGTCAGCAACCTGCGCCTTCCGGAGAAGCAGGGCGACATTACCTGGTGAAGAAGTTACTGAATGGTCCCAATATTTTCAGCTTACTTCCCTCCACAATTTCATCCACACAGTCCTGCTGGTGTAGGTCATGGGTTTCCTTGATGGAGCTCAAGGTGACGTCAGTAAACTGCGGGTCATCGTCATTCTCCAGGGTCACGATGGCACTGGAGCTGCTCGTGACCACGAGGTCCAAGAGGTCCTCGTTACTGACGGACAGCGTGGCGGACAGCTCTGTGCCAAGACTGGATGCGCTGCAGACAGAGACATCGTCGCTGCGGGTCAGGGCTCTGGGGGCGGGGCTGCGGAGCTTCGCCGAGTCGTAGCCGGTCCTGGGAAATGTGGAGGACTTCCGCACACCCCGCTCCCGCTCCGAGCTGGCGGGGGCCAGTGGTGCATAGGAGGGGAGGGGACAGGCGCTCTGGCAGGCCCGCTCAGGGACTATCTCCGACTCAGACTGTTTCCTCTTCACGTGGACCACGCTGCAGGGTACGGGCTCCGGGTTGCTGATCTCTAGGGTAGGAATGCCCGAGTCCACCGACTGCAGGCTGTGCTGGTCTAGCGCCCCGACTCTCAGCTTGGGCCCGTACTCGGACAGCGACAGGGATCTGGGAGCCTTCAGAGTCTCCTGCTGCAGGTTCTGAATGTGGTTTCCGGGCTGACCGTCCAGAACGCCCATCAGGGCTACGCCATTCGTAGAGCTGGAAAGGCTTCCATCAGTCATCTTGGTCCAAGCAGAAACTAGGAAAAACACCAAGATGGAAATTAAGGCAGTGGAGGCAAAAGCCAAAGATGCCACCCCCCCAATGCACAGCTCCAATGTTCTGACACCGTTTTTAAAGACGGAATCCTTGAAAAAGTCCTATATACCCAAGTCTGAGTTCAGGCCCAGCAGCTAGAGATTTAACAAAAATTATCATGGTATAAAACACCAGGAAGATAGCTCAAACAAAAGGAACATGTAGGGTAAAAATACACAGAATACTCGCCTTCGCCATCCTTGTGGCCACCCACCAGTCACCTCTGTGACCCCCAGGGCAGCACTGGCGGCAGCATGAGGACTGTGCCAGGCAAAGTTGGTTTTTTTAATGACAGGCTACCTCTGTTGAAAGTATGTGAATTCTTAACCCACACAAGGCAAGGCTCTGCCTGCTCTGAGGCAGCGTAAACATCACTGTCTCCGCCCTGGCCGGGGCCTCACATGGCTGGGGAATCATCCTGTGCACCAGAAAGTTGCAGGTTTCATTCAGGGTCAGGGCACATGCTTGGGTTGCAGGTTAAGTCCCCGGAGACAACCAGTCAACGTTTCTTTCTCCCCCCAGACCCCTTGATCCCTTTAAAATCAGTAAACACCCTGGCTGGTGCGGCTCAGTGGATTGAGCGCCAGTCTGCAAATCAAAGGGTCACTGGTTTTATTCCCAATCAGGGCACGTGCCTGGTTTGTGGGTCAGGTCAGGTCCCTGGAGGGGATGCATGAGAGGCAACCACTCATTGATATTTCTTTCCCTCTCTTTCTCCCTTCCTTCCTCTCTGTCTAAAATAAATAAGTAATTAAATACATAAATACATAAATAAATAAATAAATAAATAAAATCAAGAAACATATCCTCAGGTGAGGTTTTCTAAAAAAATCAAGTTGTTTTTAAAACAAGCTCAACTGCACACACCACACACGGCGAGATTGCCCTAGCCACACTGCCAGCAGCAGCCCTCCACAGAGCTTCCATCCCCTCACTCAGGCCTGCGAGGTGAGACAGTGTCCCCTGGACCGCAGAACTCAAGCACAGAGAGGTTAAGAAACAGGCCCAACATCACACGGTTACTCGGCGGCAGGGCTGGGATCTGTGAGGCTATCCCTGCAGAGGCCACGGCAAGTGGACGAATGGCTTGGTGTGGAGTTAGAAAACCCCACTGGGGTCAGGTCAGAAGACTGGCTCAGTGGGGACGGACAAGCAACACAGGAAAAAGACAGACCATGAACCCGTGACACAGGACTGAGTGAGAAGTCAGAGCAGCCGGTGACAGACAGACAGACAGACACACCCCAGGGCCCTGCCCACCAGTCTCTGGCTGAAGACTAGGGTGGGAAGGAGGGACAGGAGGTGCACCAGCTTGGACAGCACAGTGTCCAAAGGACTGAGGGCCCTGGCATATGTGATGTCACCCTCTACTGTCCTTTAAAATGCCAAAACTAAAGGGATCTGGTGGTGCATTTAAGTCTAATCTGTGGGGCAGAGACCCAGAGGGGGCGGGACTCGGGACTGAGACGCTCCTGGGTCCTGCCCCAGCCCCACGCCGCCTGGGGAGAGTGAAAGCACAGCGAGAAGGGCAATCAGCAGACAAGGGCTCTCCGTGCGCAGCTGGTGCCACCAAACAGAAAGTCGCCGCCGGCTCTGAAGCAGGGCAGCAACCACGCCCGTTGGGGACCACGCCCTCCTGGGTGCTTCTGTAGCTTCTGTGAAGAGCCTTCCTGCCCCCCTTCCAGAAGCCCGACCGCCTCTCTGCGTCATCACGGTCAGCTCCGCAAAGCCAATTCATCTAAAGCAGAAAAGGGAAGAGGGCTCATCGCCTTCCCCCCCTCCCCGAAACGGAAGGGACCAGTCAGTGCAGCACTGGGCGAAACCAGGAGTGTGAGGGAACGAGTGGAAATGCAGACCTCAGAACCAGACTGAACCATACACAAATGCCTGCAACGTGACCCAGCGAGGGCGGCGGGGCTACCCCACCGCCACACTCCACTCCTCGGCCACCGATTCCACTCGGGAGGGAGAGCCACACGCGCTACCCCAAAACAAAAATACAGGCAAAATTAGAGCCCGACACAAAAACGAAATCGTAACTGTCTTATAAGAGACCTTTCAAGGAAAGAAAGTGCTCTCTAGGCACAGACACCAGCATGGTCAGTGCGGGTTGTGGGGAGAGGAGGTGAAGGAGGGTATAAGGGAGATAAATGATGAAGCAAGAAACAACTAATTAATTAAGTAAAAATAAACAAAAATGAAAACAGCGTAAAAATTCAGTTCGCCCTCCGGAAGCACCTGCACACCCTCACCGCAGGTAAGCACATGTCCAGTGCCGTGCGGCTCACACCGCCCTGAATTCCCTGGGCTGCAGCCTCCCCCAGAGTCCTGGCACGTCGTGAGCTACTCCGGAGCAAGGTCACAGCAAACTGTGTCGGGGACCCTGCTCTGGGAAAATCTCTGGACTGAGCCCGGGCACTGAAACAAAGGGTTCACCCGAGGAAGACTCAGGGAGAGCCAGACTTACCCAAACCTGAGAGTTCTACTTTTTTATTTTAATTAAAAGGAAAAAACACAGGTAAGAGACCATCTTTGGTGGCGTGGAAGGTAATCAGAATTATCAAAACACCACCAACGCTCCAACAGGTCACGGTGGCACAAAGCCCAGACTCGAGAGGAAATCCTCGGGAGGGAGAGACTCGGACAGGCCTGGCTGAAATTCCTGCTCTGCCACCTACCAGCTGGGGCGACCTGAAGGGCAGGGGGAGACGCTAGATCTTTCTGAGCCTCAACTCCCCTCCGCCCCAGCAGTGAAAGGGGGCTACCCCCTAGAAATCCCAGGGGGATCCAAGGGCAACAAAAGGAGATTTGGGGAAAGCGCAGGCGCACCCTGAGTCTGACACGCACACAGCAGGTACCCAATAAACGGGAATTTTCTCTACTTTAGCCACATTAAAAGCTCAAGTACCTGCAAAAAAGTGAACTTGAACTGAAATGCCAGAATGACAGGAACGCGTAACAAGTGCGGTAAGTGAACCCAGGGACCCTTCTCCTCTGAGTCACCAAGGAAAGCACAGGGAAGAATGATGGGCGGTGGCCTCCCATGGCCATGGAGAGCAGCCCGAGGGCGTCCTCTAAGGGAGCTACGGAGCCACCTGTGAGGCCTCCACATGTTCCAAGTCCAGTTTAAGTTCCTTAAGCCTCAGGAACAGGGTGTTCCTTCAGGAAAATAAACCTAAAAGGGAAAAAGCACTTCTGCTTGCAACACACTCTAAACCAGAATCTGCAGGGGCCAAGGCCACCTGTCCCGCACCCTTCCACCTGGTGCCCCAGTGCTGTGAAACCAGAACCCACACTCCTGGGAGAGCATGCCCCTTCAGGGTGCCCGCCGGGGTGGTGGCACACATCGCTTGCTGAGACAGGCTGCAGGGCCAACTTTGGAAACCTGCCAGGAGGCCAACTGCCGATGGCCTGCCTCCAAGTCACACGTTTTCTAAAGACAGAATAAGCCTAAATTCCCCGAGCTGGCACAGGGCACTCCCAGCCCGTCCCTGCCAGCCTCCCCAGCCTCACACTGTCAGCTCTCTCAGCACCCACGACTGCTGCACCATGCCTGGGACTCTGCCAGCTGGGCCTTCAGCGCCCCTAGAGATCTGGTAGCAGGTGCCACCAGGAGGCAGAGCACACTTCCAAGGCCACCTCCTCTGAGAAGCCTTCCTACCTCTCTCTCCCAGGAAGCTGCAGGCCCTCTTTCCTCCTTGACTCCTCTTGGCTACACCCTACCTACAACTGTGCCTACAGCTGTTCCCGTGTCTCTCTGTACTGGCGTCAAAGCTCCAGGCAGGCAAAGCACTAATAGCTTCTGGACACCACTGCCTGGCCAAATGCCTGGCATGGATTAAGGATTCACAAATCTACTTGCTGAATTAATTATTACTAACAACTACATTCTAAGCGGGCAGGTTTCAGGTACAGTCCATCCAAGAAACATCTGCTGAGAACTGGGTTATGTTCCAAAAACAAGGTAAGCAGTGGAAGTAACAAGACAAGAAAGAAAATCCATCCTGTCAAGCTCCTGACATGGGAGCAGACGACAGACACAGCAGGGAAGCGATGACCACCCTGAGCCTCACGTCTGCCACCAGACTAGCCAGCAAGGAACACTGTCAGCGGTGCAGGAAAGGAAAACACAGCACAGCTGTTTCCCAGAGGCCACACCACTACGGCCTGAGAACACAGGCCAGCCACAGCGGCCACCACCGGGTGTGCCCTCAGGCTCTCAGGCATGACCCGTAGGCAGCCGTGGAGACACTCGATGCGTGTGTAATGACGACCAGCTGTCACCTCCCGGGCCAGAGAAAGCACACAAGACGTCACGTACGGAAAAGAAGAAGATAGTGTTCACTTTAGGCAGCAAGACCCCCTGAGTTTATCTGCCTGCCACAAACTGAGTTCTGCAGGCGGCGTTAAGTGCCCGAGTGGAACGAGCTGCGCTCTACTGGGCCACGTCCTGGGGTAACTGCAGGCCGGAGAGTGGACAGTGGCTCTGACCCATGGTCCTGAATACGGCTGGGAAACAGCTCCATCTTGAAGCAAAGGTTTCATTTTCTCCTCCTTAAAAAGCCACAGGACTAAGTCTTGACTACATCTTCACAGATAAAAGAGTTTATGAAGCCAAAACCAAATGATTCAGTTTTGATTCCAGGCGGGGAAACACACTCACAGGTGACTTCGGGGAGCATCATGCCGCCCATCTACACAGACGTCCCCTGCCTCCTTCGCATCCACGATGCAGCCCTCCGTGTCTAGCTGCTCCCTGGAGACTGCAGAGGAGAGCCGCTCCCTTGAGCCCCGTCAGCACAGCGACGCGGCTGCTCTCCCTGACCCTCCCAGGAGGTTGCGGGCACTCACCTTTGCTGCCAAGCTGCCCATCAACCCAAGTCCACGCCTGACTCCCTAGCCTTCCTCTCCACGGTCAAGCGCACGGCTGTCTGTGAGGCACTTCCCCTGTGGGCGAGCCAGCTTCACGGCGGGTCCCACAGCACCAACCACCATCTTCCTTTCTTTAACTCAGGCCCTGGCTCGTGCACAAAGGTTCCTGGGAAGAAAGGCACAGGCCGACCCAGGCTCAGGTGCCTCAGCATTAACAATTAACAAGAGCAGCTGCCTCTGCTTGCCAAGTGCACACTGCACGTCGGCACTGTGTTCACCGTTCGGCGCTCACACCCACCCTCTGCGTGACCTCCATGACGACCCCGTCATTACCAGCTCACAGACACATGACAGAGACTTGGAAGGTGCGCGTGACAAAGTGGTTGTGCCAGGGCTGACCTGACGCTAAAGCACTTCCTCTTCACATGGCTTGCACAAGGACCTAAAACAGTGGTTAATTTGCATTTTGTAGAATGAAAAGTCAACTGTAAAAGTAGTCTGGTTTTTAAATGGGTTATTCTTTAGGATAAAAAAAAAGCCCTTAAAAGAAAGAATTTCTTAGAAGTTCAATGTACTCCCCTGGAGGGTGATGGCAACTTTTAGGCACCTGGAACTTAACACAATTGTTGTTTAAATAAGTTTTGGTCCATCAGCAAACCCCGCAGAAACTGGGATTGAACTGCCGAAGGTCCCCAAGGCTCCTCTACGACCCCACGGAACAGACACTGAGGTCAAACTGCCCAAAGGTGGTTATGTTGAAAAGGCATAGGTGGGGACATTTTCAATTGAGGATTTTCAATGTATGGGGGAATTCCCCACCACCCCAAAATGTTTCATCTGCATTTGGTAATTTGCCAAAACGAACAGTCCTAAGCACCTGTGTGCTTGAGGGGCAACTGAGAGGTCAGGGAGACATTCTGACCACTTAAGAAAGCCAACGTAATTCATACTCTTAATCGTTAATAAGAGAAACCATTCACCAAAGACGCGCCATGACCAAACGTGCTGTCGCCCACACCAGTCATCACAAGCCCTGCAAGCACACTGAAGACACTGCGGTTCAGAGGGGCTGAGTAACTTGCCCAAGCTCACACAGGAACACAAGCTAGATTCAAACCAGGCCTGACATCAAAGCTGCAGCAATGGCTGCTTCAGTGCTTAGGAACACAGGCCCTGCATTTTGTGATGATTGATACCCTAAACAGTTAACAACTTTTTCTGTGTGTATGTTAGCTTCAAGAGGGAAGTTTTAAAAATAAAATAAACGACAGGGTGCCCTGGCTGGTGTGGCTCAGTGGATTTAGCACTGGCCTGCAAACCAAAGGATCACTGGTTCGGTTCCCAGTCAGGGCACATGCCTGGGTTGTAGGTCAGGTCCCCAGTAGGGGGTGCGTGAGAGACAACCACACACTGATGTGTCTCTCCCTCCCTTCCTCTCTCTCTGAAAATAAATAAATAAAATCTTTTAATAAATCAATAAGGGGGTGGGGAGAATGCAGGTTCTGGACTGACTGGGTTCAAATCCCAGCCTCTGCATTTTCTGTGACCTTGAACGACTTTCTTGATTTTCCTGGACCTCAACTTCCGTGTAGAAAAACGGGGCAGTAGCAGGGCTGGTATCCTCAGGCAGCTGAGAGATTAGGGGAAGCAATCCACATAAAGCCTTCAGAACTGCTGCCAGGCAAGAGTTAAGCCTTAGAAGAGCAGGCTGGTGTTATTCTTTCCTGGGCACCGGATAGGCCCAGCCCGCTCAGGCCCACTATTTTAGCAACTCATTTGCATAAGCAAGCTCAGACCAGCCAGTCTGTCCCCACAGCCTCGCTGCGCAGCTTCCTCCCGTCCCTAACATCTCTCCTCTCACTTGCTGGGCAGCGCTGACTGAGCTCTGGGCCTCAACTTCCCCATCTGTAAAAGGAGGTGACCAGCTCCTTCCAGCTTGACACTCCAGAATCCTAAACCCAGGCCCTACAAAGTTTGTGCCCATCCTAAAACAAACACAAGCAAACAACACGGCCATTTCCCTAAACCCTCTCACATAGGTATAAATGTCTGTTTTGATGACAAACCTTCTCCCAGGTCTCAACGGTCCACCAGCAAGGACAGCACGCTGGGTAGGCATCCCCTGCAGGGAGGCTGCGACAGGAAGGCCAGAGGCTCAGACCAACTGAGGAAACGGACTCCCAAACCGGGAGCTCTGATGAATGGGGCCCTCACTGTTACGGAGGCCTTTGGCAGGGCACAAGCACAGGGAAGTGGAGGCATGAAGGACAGGAACTCACCTGCTGGACAGAAGGGTGGAGAAGTGGAGGGGTGGAGAGGGAGATAGAGGTGCCTGGTGGCGAGCACTGGAGGCGGTCAGCAGCGCTGGGTGAGGCTGGGGCAGAAGGTGAATTGTTTCACCAACCTGGAGCCCGCCCAGCTCAGGCCCAATGAGGTGCTGTGCAGGGGCCTGCGGGGACCATGGAGGATACTGAGGTGCAGACTTGAAACCCCACCTCTGCCTCTCCCCTGCCAGGTGACTATCAGCCAGTGAGTTACGTTACCTCCCTAATTTAGTTTCCCAAAGGGTGCACTCCCTCAATAACCCTGGGCCCACGGTGCCAAGGTTCTCACTAGGGCTGGGGATCAGGTGGAGCCCTCAAACTCAAGGGGTCAAAAGGGGTCAAACAGACTCCAGACCTAAGATAGCCTGGGGGCGGAGGGGCACTGGGGATAGAGCAAGGAGTAATGAGTTGGGAAGCTGCACCCAAACTTGAGACCCGGGCTGGTTCTGGCCAGATGAACCGGGAAGAGGAAGTGTTCCAAGACGGCTAGAAGGAGAGCCCGCCCAGACAGAGCACCTCACAGTGCCCAGCGCTCAGACCCAACTGCGGGGCAGCAACGCCGCTCCCTAAAAGCGCCAGGATGACAACCGCGAGGGGCCTCCACGCGCAGACCGCCCCCAGGGCCTCCTGCACGGACGACCTTCCAAAGCACAGCTGCCATGCCCACGTTGGTGAAAACGGAGCCCTGTGCAATTTGGGGGCAGAAATAGTTTCACGTGGCCAGGCAAAGATTCTGCCACTAAAATGCCCGGTGTGGAGTCTCGGAACCAGAGCGTGCAGGGCCAGTTCTCCGCTTCACCACGGCCTCACCCCTCGGCTTCCAGCCGCCGACTCCTTCCCCCAGGCAGCTCCCTGCGCAGCGAAGACCGCCCGGGCAGTGTCCTCCCCACCCCCGCCACACCCCAGCTGGAGCCTTCCAGCCTGGGGCACCAAGGCGCAGGGGGCCCACGGCCGGGGAACGGGAGTCCTGACCGAGGGTCCGAGGGTCAGAGGAGGAGGGCGTCTGGGGCCTAGGGACAGGGTTCCAAGAAGGAAGGGTGTCAGGGGCTCCAGGGTGGAGGGGGAGGCTCCAAGGGGTCAGGGACCCCGAGGTGGAAGGGTCCCGCGGCCAGGAGGGGCGGGTCCAAGCGCCGAGCCGGCAGCCCAGCGCCTCCGAAAGGACAAACTCTTCCTCAAGTTCCGGAAAAGAAGCGTGTCAGGGCGCGCGTCTAACTGTGGGGCGGTCGAGCGCCGAGCGCCGAGTGCCGCCGGGGCCCCGCAGTGCTCCCCGGGCCCCACGGGATCCCGGCGCGGGACTGAGCGGCGACCGCGCGGCGAGGGGGCGTCAGATCAGGACCCGGACGCGCGCTGCACCCGCACCCCGCCCGCCTGAGGCCGCCTCCCCGCCCCGGGGGACGCTGCAGCAGGTGGCAGCGGCTCCGCACGCCTGGGGCCCCTCCCGCCCTCCCAGCCCCGCCCCCGCCGCAGGCCCTCAGTACCGGAGTTAGCTCGGCTCCGACGCCATCCTGGAGCTGGCGAGTAGGTACCCCAAGTCCCGCGGGACCCGCAACTTGGGCGGCGAGAACGCCGGGAGCGCGGCAGGCGGCGGGTCCGGCGAGCAGGTGCGCGCGAGCCGCCCGCGGCCAACGGCGGAGCACGCCTTCGCCCCGCCCCGCGCGCCCTCGCCCCGCCCCCTGCCGGCCGCGGTCGCTCTTCTGCCAGAGCTGCCGCCTCCCGCCGCACCGCCGCTGCAGCTCCTGGAACTCGACGCTCGCCCCGCAGCCCTCCCTGCGACCCGCTCCCCAGTCCGCCGAGGGCCCCGCCGCGGCGTCGCCGGCTCTCTACTCTCCCGAGGGCCAAGCGGAGCCGCGAGAGGTGCCTGAGGGGATCTTCGTGTCCGCAGAGCCCCCGTGGACACCCGCCTGGGGCCCCCTTACCTGGTCGGCTCCACCCGCGGCCATCTTGGAAGTGGGAAGCTGCCGGGAGGGGGAAGGGGCTCGAGCGGCCAGGGACCAGGCGTGGGGAGCCGAGCGGTGGAGCGCATCGATGGGTGCCCCTGCCTTGGGGCAGGTGTGCGGGGGGAGGAGGGGCCAGGTCCCCTTCTGGCCTAAGGCGGGAGGTCTTGTATGGGCGAACCGCGACCACGGGCCGGACTCCCTGCCCGGCTTTAGTCTCTTAATCTGTGAAATGGGCTTTTCTGGTAGTTGTCCTTTATTGAGCTCTTACCCAGTGCGAGCACCTGGGGATCTTTGAAAATGCCAAAGCCCAGACCACTCCCCAGGCCAGTCACTTGGAGGTGAGATACAGTTTTGCAAGTTGGGTAATGTGCAGACAAGTTTGGGGATCCCCTACCCTAGCGTTTATGTGCATTATTTTGCGTCAGCGTTGCAGAAACGCGTGGACAGGGTCTGTGATCCGAGCCATGTAGTGTATAGAGTCAGAGAAGCCTCTTGCCCAAGGTCCCAGGACCCCGGACAGGAGCTGGGAGGGGTCGGAAGCCAGGTGCCCCACGCAGACCACCTTGCAAAACCTCGCGAGGCTGTGAATGAGAAAGATGTTAGACAGTAGCTGATCTGTCCTCCTGGATGGAGGCTTTCTGAGGCAAACTGCTGTGTGACCTGCATCTGGCAAATAGTAGGCACTTAAATATTTGTTAAATTGTCATTGTCTTCTGGAGACATCAAGGCTAGAGAAACGACTCCAGTGGCTGAGAGCCGGAAGGCCTGGGTTGCACACTGGGCTTTGACCCCGCCACCCAGGAGCCCTGAGCACTGTCACCGGCAGAATTACCAGAAAGGAAACCTCAGAGACCAGCCAGCTGAGTCTGAGGACTGGAGAGCAGATCCGTCAGGGACAGCAGGAAGGGTAATCTCTCCAGCCCAGAGAGGATCTGGAAGCATGCAGTGGAAGATTACTTTGTCAGGGCCGTGGTCATGTGGGTTGGGCCAACCCTGACTTTCTCCTGTCTCATAGCTCTGCAAACACTTAGCGCCTATTAGTTCCGATGGCAGGAGGGCGAGGACGTGAAAAAGGCAAACTCTCAGTAGGGTACATTAACACCCTCAGAGGGCTTGGTGCATAATAGGAGCTTTACAAATGCTTGCATTTCTAGGTAGAAAAATGTTTTAAAATATTAAAAAATTAAGGGAAAATAATACCAAGTATCCTTCAAGCCCTAACGTGACCTCCCCAGCTTATTTTAAGGAAACACTAATGGAAAAGTACAGGCTTGCTTCAGGCCTGAATGAGCAGCCTAATACGTCAGATTAATAAATCTGCGTTTACAGTGTTCCTTGCGACTCCGCAAATCCCTTCCAGCCCTCATTCTGAGTCTTAGGGCTTTAAAACCCCGCAGTGAGAAAGAACCATTGTCCTGAGTCCAGAACCAAAGGAAGCTTGTGGTCCACAGGTTTTGGCACCACCTGTTTGCCTTTTCATCACCTTCTCCCCATACCGTTGCCCCCACCCCCTTCTCTGGGCCCAGAGCCCCTCCCTGGAGCCCATTAGTCACTCCCTCAGTCACTTGCACCCTCACGTTCCCATTTGTCCTCAGCACCCAGAAGTATTCTAGATGAGTCCTCATCACAACTGAGTAACAAAATTAAAAACACAACGAACAAGGTCCTCTGTGTGGCCGCGCACACTCACACCACTTCTCAGAAGCTCAGTGCCTCCCTGCCTCCCTTCCTGATACGGGGACAGGTGTCAGTGGGGTCAGCGTGGGAGAGAGCCAGAGACACAGACGGGAAAGTGTCTGAAGCACCAGAGTGGTCACCACGAAGGGACCTCTGCACTTGGTTGCAGGAAGCAGCACATGGACCCTCACACTGGAGCCGTCAACTTGTCCTTGACTCAGTTTTAACAAGTGCAATGACTCTCCTGCCTGCACTAGGTTAAAATCAGTGGGTTTGGGAGGCAGGACCCCTAAAAGTAGCACATTCATGACGGAGATGGCACGGCCCAGCAAAGGAGGAAGCAGAAAACAACAGCCCTCAGAACCTCTGGGGTCCAAAACACTTGTGAAGTCACCCAAATCCCAGCTGACTGATGTCACCACAGTGCTACTTAAAACAGCAAAAGGGACGTGATGTAGAAGTCCTACCATGAGGGAAGGTTAACTCAGTGGAGCCGTCTTAAAGACCTTTAAAGTATTTATTATATAGCGCAGAGGAAATGCTGAAACTATGAGTGATACTGAATTTTAAATAAAGGATAAAATCAAAGAATGTGGAGCGCACGCGCCCAGCCCCACGCTGTGCGGGGCCTGCCGGTCCGTGCCCACCTGCCGACGCAGGTCTCTTCCGAAGGATGGGGTTTCTTCAACTTGTCAAGAACAAGCCTACTTCAAGAGATACCAACTGAAATATAGAAGACGGGGAGAGGGTAAAACTGATTGCCCAGAAGTGCTGGGTAATCCAGGATAAAAATAAACACAGTGCACCCCAAATACAGGGTGATAGTTTGGGTGACCAAGAAAGATAGTGTTTGTCAGATTGCGTGTGCCCGTATGGAAAGAGAAGACAGCTTGTGTGGTTCATGCTCATGAACTCCCAAAGTCCGGTGCGGTGGGTTAGGCTGCAGCAGCCGGCCCGCAGGCTTCTCAGCAGGCTTGGCATGGACGTGGTCTGTGACGGCCACGTGGAGGTGGCTGCAGTGTGGAAGGCATCGATGGCCCACCTGGTGCCTCCACCTGCTATTCAGGTGCAAGGCTTGCCAGAATGAGCCCTGGAAATAGAGTGTTGGGGGCCCTGAAGGGAACTGGGGATGGAGGCTTGCCTGTCCCTCACAGTGCCAGATGAGTCCCCTGTTACGATCCAGAAAGCAAGGAATTCAATGCAGAAGAACAGCATGGGTCAGAAGGCCACAGACGATGCGGGGGACCTAATGGAAGGAGATGCAGAGGCTTCCAAGGACCAGTTCTCAGTGCATGGGGAACGGCATGCCTGCCCCCTGGGCGGAGGTGCTGGTGAGAAAGCCCGGGCTGCTGTGGGAGAGAGCCGGGTCCACCGGGAAAGCCCGAGAAGAGTTAAACAGTGGGGCTGTCCAACACGCCTCTCACCCAGAGGACAGACTGGGTGGCCTGGAAGAGAGCAAGCCTCCTGAGAGCTCGGGGACGGGCTGCCGAGAGCTAATAAACCAAACCACAACTGTTTATGAAGATTTGTCAAGTAAAGACTAGCAAATTGCCCTGGCTGCTGTGGCTCAGTGGACTGAGTGCCAGCCTGGGAACCAAAGGGTCGCCTGTTTGATTCCCAGTCAGGACACAGCCTGGGTTGCTGCAGGCCAGGTCCTCGGGATGGCAGGGGGAGTGCGTGAGAGGCAACCACACATTGATGTTTCTCTCCATCTCTTTCTCCCTCCCTTCCCCTCTGTCTAAAAGTAATAAATAAAATCTTAAAAAAAAAAAAGACTAATGAACTTAATGACCAAGCCAAAACAAAAGGAAATATAGAATTCGCATCATCCCCAGGAACAGACAGGAAGAAAACACTGAAGGAAATATCAAAACTCATGTGATTATCTTCTGCTCCCATATATTTTGAGACAGATTTCCCCAGAAGGACCGTATGCTTTATTTACATTTAAGATGTGCTAAGATAGTCACTGATGGGCGAGTCACAGACTTCAAAATGCACGGTGACTTGGGACCATCAGATGAGGGCTCGAAGGGACCCCTGACCCCTCTCACAAAAGCTCAGAGAGAAGCAAGGCAAGCGCTGCTCCCACAAGGGAGACTCAGGCCCCAGGAGGTTAGAGAGGGGATGGAAGTGGGGGGGCAGAGCAAACACTCGCTGCAGAGGTGGGGGCTGAGTGCCCCCCCCCAACTGCCCCGGAGCCCCGGTGATGCTGTATCATGCTCATTTCACTAGGAGCACTTGAATCAGGTGGATCTGGCCCAAAATCAAGGGTCACTCGTTCCCAGAGCATCCAAGACTGGAAGAGGTAACTTACAATGAAACTGGGGGCAGGGCCCCCCCTGTGGCCTGTGACCTGGTAACAGGTACCCAGTGCTAGGGGCCTTAAGGCTTTAGGTGTAAAGGAAGCAGAGGGCACTTGGGGGTGGGGCTCCCTGTTACCAGCACACAGCAGTGGAATTTTCCAAACAGCTTTATTTTTTTTAAGTGTCACCCAGTTGCCTGCTGCTGCCGCCGTCAGAAAGCAAAGCCCAATTTAGAGACTGCAGCAATAGGTCTCACGTGGGAGCTGTGTGAGGTAGGTGCAGAGGGCAGAGGTGGGCAGGGGCACGCAGCTCCCTCCTACACCAGATGACCCACTGTGGGGACCGCCCCTGCGCGTGTGAGGCTCTGTCACTGGGCCTGAGGTCTCTCCAGGCTCACAGAACTACCTACTGCACCCAGAGCACTCTGAACTCCCTCTCATCCCCACCTTCACATCTGCTCCGCCCTCTACGTGGACCTCCAGGAACCCCTCCCTCTTTTAGTTCCTAGTTCCCTCCATGGGTGGCTCAGAACGTCACCCAGGCACTCTGGCCCTTAGTCCATCTTCCTGACTCGCCACTGGGCCCCAACAGCCTCCGGACCACCTACCAAATACCTCCTGGCCTTGTAGCGTGTCTGTGTCGTCCTCAGGCCCCTAGCAGGCAACCCAGGGCCCACTCAGGGGAGCGAATAACAGCAGAGCCTTACTGAGCCCTGCATGTGTGGGGTGTGGGTCTGCCCACCCCCCAGCCCCCAGTCCTTGCCAGGGTGGCCAAGAGGAAACTGCAGGGAGGGGGAGGGAGTCAGACAGGGGAGCCTTCCTGCCCAAGGCCGCAGAGCTGCTAAGTCCATAGGCAGGACTTGAACCCAGGCCTTCTAACAGTGACACACGGCTGGCCCCAACCCCCTCCCGTCTACAGAAACAGGCTTCCTAAATGTCCCAGTACCTCTGTCCAGCCCCCGCCCTGCCTCCCTCCTGCAGCTGGCATGGTGGGTGTTCCCAGCTCCCTCAAAAGCAATGCAGAGGGCTCCTTCTTGCCACCCCCACCCCCAGTGCCCACACTTGGCAGGGCTGGTTGTTCCCTCCTGTGCATCCCCTCGCATGTCCCCCGTGCTCCCTGTAGCCAACATGAAGCAGGAGGGCCATGTCTGCCAAGGAGAGGTGGCAGCAGAATTGAAAATCCCCCACTCCGTGCTGGCTGGCCAGGGAGGGGGCTAGGTAGCAAATACCTGCTGGATGGCCATAACTGAGCCTCCTCCCTCGTGGGGGACAGAGGGACCACCTCTAAACTCCAAACATGGGACAAGAACCGTGGGGGTGAAGGGTACTCTTTGGAGCCTCCTGGGAGCTGGTTTTCCCCCAGCGTGTCACCCCTCCCCAGGCCCCCTGGACACGGCCTCCTGGGGTCCCGGTCAGGGCCCATCTGTCTGCCCCATCAGCTGGTAAGCCTGACAATGGCACCCAGCAGGTGCTCAGGACAGTTTGAGGACAGCTATCCTGGGCTGCAGGGCCCTACTCCGGGGCTCCTCTTCCTGCCTCACTCACAGCGCTAGGGGGCTGGGAGGGGAGGCCCCATTCCTGGAGGGTGTGCATTGTTCTCCCCCGCTATCTGCCACTCAACTGTGAAGGGGAGCCCACACGGCTTAGGTGAGGAGGAAACCACACTGTTAAGGCCGGTCTGCAGAGTCACAGGCTGGTGAAGGACCCTGGTGTGTGTCTTTTCCCGAGGAAACATGTAACTAGCTCTGCAGGAGTGCCGCACCGCCACTGAGTGTGTAAGGACCAAAGACTGGGCCTCCTTCCACCCCCCGCCCGGCCCAGAGATGCCAGGCGGCCCTGGTCAGGGCAGAGCCGCACCGGCAGGCTTTCCCTCACCACAGGCTTGCCGACTTCCCAAGGTCCCGGAGTGGGGTGAGGCTATGGGGCTGCCAGGCAGGAGTATCTGGGGGCAAAATAAGGAAGAGCTTCTAATGAAGAGGGCTGTCCAGGCTTGCAGGGGCTTCACATCTTCCCTTCAAAGTCCTAAAAAAGTGTGGCCATAGTTTAGACAGGCTGGAGCAAGCCTCCGAAGTTTATGGAGGAGGGGATTGTGATATCTTTCTTTCCAGAAAACAAGGGCCGAGGGAGGTTTCCTGATATAGAAAAGGAAAATTTATTACCAGCATCAGGTTTAGGACCCAGCACGTAGCAGGCTCTTGATAGGTGTTTGCCGAATGAATCGATAAATCAATGGTTACAAGCCCTGTCTGTAACCAGGGCCCTTTTCCCTCCTGTTTAATGCCAGCCCCTAGGCCCTCAAATACCCCGGCCTGCTCTCCCCAGTTCCACTGTGAGGGTTTGCAAGGTCAGCGGGCCGCAAGGATCCACTACTCACCAGCCTCGTCCGAGTAACAAAGTGCACCCCCCGCCCCCAGGTGCAATGCCACCAGGTCTGGGAGAGGCAACTATGAGTGGGCCACCTCAGTTCAGTGAGGAAGTCACCCGGAAGCCCAGGCCTCCCTGCTTCCAACCCAGCTTGGGAAAGGGAGGCGCAGGTGGGGCTGGGGCTAGGAGAGTAGGAGAGGCACCTGACCACGCGGAAGGAGGTGGGCTCACCTAGCACCCTTGGTGGGGCTTGATGTGGAAGTGGAGGCTGCCCCCAGGGCTGAGTGCAGGCAGACACAGGCTCCAGGCGTGGGCATCAAGACAGGCACAGGCTGCTTTGTGTGCAGGGCACGCAGAGGAGGTATGGGGGCCAAGACCGCACAGTGCAGGCTGCAGCTGAGAGCCGGGGGCTTGCTGCCGCAAGCTCACCCAGGGGGGTCCCAGGCCTGTGCACACGTCGGGCAGCCAGGGCCGGAGCCCACTGAGCTGGGCGGCTCCGGTGCCAGAGGCTTGCAGTTTGCAGTGTGACATTGTGACCAGCAGGAACTGGGGCCTGAGCGGACACTGCAAGTGGCCCAGGTGCACGACAGACGGAGGAGAGGAGCTGATCAGGCCAGAACGGGCCAGGACCTGCAGAGGCCTATGGCCAGCCTCGGGCTGCGGGGTCACAGCCCCCAGCGCAGGGTCCTCCGGTGCTGCTCCGCTTCAGCAGGGCGAAGCTGGTGGGGGAGAGCTCCAGAAGCCTGCATCCAGGCTGGCCTGGGACCAGCACTGGTGCCCTCGGGCTCCCAGCCTGCAGCTCACCCCCGGGTCCTCCAGGGACCTGAGCCCACAGCTCTGCCATCTGTTCTGGTTCCTCTGGAGGCTTTTCCCTCTGCCTGAGGGTCTGAAGATGGAGGGCAAGGAGCAGTGGGGTGTCCGCCACCCTGGCCTGGGGCTGACGAGCCAACAGCAGGCCCAGCTCTTTGCTGTGTGTAGGAGGGCGTCCCTGCATGGGCCCCTCTGCAGTGGGAGTCCCCAAGGTGGTGGGCATGGAGTAGAATGTGCTCTAGTCATGGAGCAGGAACTCCTGGTATGGGGGCCCAACCCCACCTCCCGGACCCACCCCAGGATGTGGGGAGGCGGGGGGACAGGGGAGTGTGCAGAGGGAAGGTGGCAGGGAGGGAGGCTTGACCTCACGCCAGGTGAGACCAGGGCAGTGTGCCACTCTAGTCAGGAAAAGGGACCAAATCATGGTCACACAGTGACAGGGGAGGGGGGAGCAAGGAGGTTGGAGGTTGCCTGAGCTCTAGGTGGGCCTGTCACCTAGCTTCCAGCATGCACCCAGGAGTGCCAAGGCCCAGCACTCCGTGGAGCCCTGCCGTCTGGAAGGGGTTGGGGAACATCATCCTCATCTGACTGCAGGCTGGGCTTCAGGGGAGCTGGGGCCAGTCGGGTCGGCAGGTTGGAGAACAGACCTTCTTCCACCCTCCCCAGGAGGCCTCCCCTGCCCTGGGGCCCCCAAATGGTGCCCTGGGCTGTGAGCTGCACAGCCCCCGTGCCCGCCCCTTCACCGCAGGGCTGGGGGAGCCCCCTGCCACATAGTCCTGCTACCGCTCTGGCCATTGCCCTTGGACCCCAGCCAGCACCAGAGGGATGGAGTGACCGCACTTCGGGGTGAGGGGGTTGGATGGAGCCAGCCACATGAGGGCCGCCTGACCACGGTCAGCACCCGTGGGGCAGGCACCACAGCACCTGACCCCAACAGAGGCGGGGCCCTTCGCTACTGCCCTCGGAGGGCGGGGAGGGGAGGAAGTGAGGGTGGCCTACAGATGTGATTTTTTTGAGGTTACTGGAGTGGCGTGTGGCAACTTCTCCTTTGCATTTCCCGCTCCGCTCTTTTCCTGTCCAGGGGCCGCAGGAAGGCAGGTGTGGGAGGAGGGGGCGCATCTCGTGGCTCTGCACTCTGGCGTTGCATAGCTGTGCTGCCCCGCCTGTGCACCCCCCCACCCCCACCCAGAGGTCCTGTCGGATCTCCGTTCACGCCCGGGGATCCCAGGCCCAGCGATGAAGGGCAGAGGGTGGCAGAGCCAGGATCCGCACCCAGGTGTCCCGGACTCCTGCAGATGACACCCTCATGACACGCAACTCACAGCGATGAGAAAAACAGTGCTTCGCTGCAGTTGCCAGCAGCCCCTGCACATGCCTTTTAGGCCCGGGGGGTCTTGGCCAAATGGATGTCGGGGGACTGTCCGGTGGGCTCTGCAGGCACGGTGCCCAGTTCGAATCCTGGGTCCACCGGTCACTGGGTGGGAGACGGCCACGTGCTTCGCTTCCCACTGTGCCTCTGTTGTCCCAGCTGCGAAACGGGTTACTTGCACCCGTCTCACAGGTTGTTAGTTAATGCCGCGTAACGCTTGGCAAGAGCGAGCCCACGCTGGCTGGGACTATGCTAGCGAGACGGCCCTGACACCACCCAAACGCTAGGTGCTGGTGTCATTGCCGGTTGCTGCAGTTCAGTCCAGTGAGGCAACGGTGCTCAAACGTTGTCACCAGCTGCCCACCCTAGTGATGCAAGGCTGGCAAGGCCTTCCGCGGCTGCTTTCCAGAGAGACTGGGCTGGGCCCTCCTTCCCATTCCTGGAAGGCAATGCAGACACAGGCCTCGTGGGCTATGTCCCAGCGCTGAGTCCGCGTGCCCAGAGCCTGCAGGGATGCAGCTGCAGCACAGACGCCCGCGACAGTGGCTTGAGTGCTGTAGATACTTCCTGTAAGAGGCCTTCACACCCTGTGGTGGCACAAACCGCACTCAGCTGTGACGTGAGCAATGCTAGGGACAGTAACAGGCTGAGCCCATGCCCGGATGCAGGCGTGGGTGCTTATGAAGCAGCTGTGCTGACGGTACTTCAAGAACCACAGCACAAGGGGATCCAGGCCAGCATGGCTGCCGGGCACACAGCCACGTGCCGAGGCAAACCCGCAGGAAAGGCACCTCCTGTCGGCTGATGACCACACCTGTGCAGGGGCTGCCCTGTGGTGGAGGTACCCCCCCGGCCCACCTCAGTTGCCTCCTCCCTACCCACCAGGGCCCAGCAGCCACAGGAGCCATCCACGCCAGGAAGACAGGCCCTGGGACGATGCCCACGGCTCCATCAGAAGCTCGCAGAGGGCTCAAGGCACCAGGCCCCGCTGGGAGCCCTTGACCTGCTGTAACTTCCCTGAGGTCACGCGGCCGAGCCCTTGACCTGCTGTAACTTCCCTGAGGTCACGCGGCCGAGCAGCAGCTGGGCCCGGGGTCCCACACTGCAGGAGCGCGATGCTGCTATCACCTCAGACCAGGGTGGGTGAGGGTTTTAGGAAGGCAGTGCTGGTGGCTGGCCAGCGGGCTGCGGGAAAATGAGGCTGGATCCTGAAGCCTCATTTCTTGTCTACCATACATATGCTTCAAAGGTTAACTCTGCATAAAGCACATGGGTTCTAGAAAAACAGGGGAGGGTATTTTTATACTCTTAAGAGGGAGAAACCATTGAAAAAGTGCCTATACATTCCAGAGACCACAAGTTAAAAAGTAGGTGGAACCCAACTTATCACCTCCTTTTGACTGGACCCACCGGGCGTCGGCCCAGATACAGCGAGCACTGGCCCAAAAGCCAGCCCCTGCTCCAGGCCAGCACAGCTCTCAGCTCGGACTCGAGAGAACAGTGGCCAGCTCCACACACAGGCCCGGCAACCTCCCGTTCCGTAGGGTGTTGGCGCCGTCGGCACATGCAGCAGGCACCCCAAGGGCTGGGGTACCCCTTGGGCGCCACCGCACAGAGGCCCCAGAAACGCAGCTCCGTGGAGAATGGGTGAGCCTGCGCAATGGATGGCCGCGGCCACGGGCACCGTGTCGGTCTGCAGTGACTGACATGAACAGTCCTGAGTAGGGCCCGCTCCCGATGTCGCAGGTATGCGGTGCCGGCCACAGCACAGCCCTCAGTGAACGTCCCTCGCTGCGGTACGCTCAGACGTATCCGGCTGCCACGGCACGTTCTGCACGGGAGGCAGAGGCCGCCGCCTCGGGACGGAGGAAGCACAGACGGCTCTTCCTGTGTCACTTCTAAAAAGACACTGGTTTCCTTTACAGTGAACGTTGTCGCGCCCACGGGTGTAGTGTTCACAGACACCTTTCCAGAACGAGACCAAGCTTTGTCTACCATCTAGGGACAAAAATGCTGTGTTCTCTACAGGACTGAGGCAGCAGCTAGGGAGGTGGGGGGAGAAGGGAGGGGAGGACCCCTCCCTCAGCAGCCCTGCCCCCAGCCCCCCATGCCCCATGCCCTGCCAGCAGCGGGGGAGGGCCTTCACTGGGAAGGGTGTGACCTGGCCCTCTCTCCTCCACACAGATGCACAGAGTAAGGAGGGAGGATCTGTGCCATGGCAAAGAAAGACAACCAACTGTTTTCAAACTTTTATTTTGGTGTTAACTCCACAAGAAAACAAAAAATCAGTTACTCTGGTGTACGTGAAATCAGAACAATACAACCACGGGAAAATCTCAGGCCGGGAATGGAAACGGACACTTCAGTGCTGTGGGCCTGCGACGCGCTTCATACCACGGTGCGTCTCAGCGGTTTGCCTACTTTGTGAGAAATGCTTTATCTCTGTGATTATCCATTCACAAAACTAAAAACACTTCCAACTCAGTTGCTGAAAGCCTCTGAGCTTCAGCCACTCAGCCACGAAAACAAATAAATACATGACCTGTTAACCCCCCCCCCGCCCTGTGTACCCCATCCCCACGGAAGGGGCAGGTGTCTTCCATCAGTGTGGCAGGAAGCCTGCGCCTCCACCACCGGCCACCCCTCTGCCCAAGGTCAGCTGAGCTCAAGGTGGTGTCTGAAGTCTACTGATGTGCTTTCTGCTACACAAGCAACGATTCTAGAACAATCGTCATTGTAGTGATTTTAAGAATTTACAACATCCAATTCTTTTTTGCCTTTGCTGTTAAATTGTATTTCAGTGCAGATGCTAATGAATTTTTTAGGAAGCTCTGGAAGAAAGAAAATACATAAAACCTTATAAAATCTGTAAATAAATAAGAGCAACAAAAAATCCTGCACACGCACACGCACACGCACACACAAACCCACTTTAAAGTGTCAGAAGACGTGCTGTGCGAGAGCCAGCCTTGGCGCGAGGCGAGGCCACGCCCAGCGGCCCCTCGCACCTCTCAGTGAGGACGCGCAGAACTGGGCGGCCGCACAGCCTTAGCGGGAGTTTTCTGCGTCATCAACAAAGAAAAGGCAACAAAACCCAAAGCTCACAGCAAGGCATGTATTTCTCAGCCGGTCCCACTCCCCGCTGGTGAACTGCCACCTGTGCACTGCCCGCCAAAAAGAGCGGCACGGCCGTCTCGTCCACATTAGACGTTTCCACCGTCCCTCACACTGCAGACACGCGGGACTGACTTCACACGTTAGGTTTTTTTTCTAACGAGCTGGTTAAACAAGAAAAGCAAGTGAAAGCGGTCGGGGTTGCAGGCATCGCTCCTCCTGACCTCTGCCTGTGGCACAGCAGGGACAGGCTCGAGGAGGTGGCCGCATGAGCGACAGGACTTGCACCGACCCCAGGCTCCCATGCAGAAGGGGACACGAGTCCCAGGGGGCGATCACTCGAGTATGGGAGAAATCGATACTCTACCCGCCCCCAGCCCGCCACACACAGAACTCGGCCAGAACATTCTCGCAAACACAAAGGTGATCTAACTACACTAAATCACAGCCACGAGAGGCGCCAGCTGCAGCAGCCGAGGTTTCTTTGGGGTGATGGGGTGGCCTTTATTGCATGTCAAACATTTAGGATTTTGAGTCCTAGAGGCTTCAGTCCAATGTAGGTTCCGAGGAAATCGTAATTTGCAATGAAGACCCTCACCAAGTATGGTGGAGCACTACAGAGAGCCCTGGCAGGTGTCTCGGGGCACCCACAGAGGCACCCCAAGCAGGCCGGGGTGGCCCTCTCACCTCACTGCACCTCATGAACCAGCCCACACCCCAAGCCCTGGGCTTCTCCAGTCAGCAATGAAGTCACAAACCCTAGTACCTTCCACAGTATTTAGGGGGAACCCTGCAAGGGAAGACACAGCACTTGGTGAGTCTCTAAAAGCGCGCCCTGGTGGTCGCTACTTCGCCGTGCACGAGATCTTAGTGAATGAGGGCTGTGGTGGAGTCGCCCCGCCTCCCTCTCGCCTTCGAGAAGGCGCTGATCCGCTGCGGGGGACGTGTTTCTGTCCGGGTTCTTAGAGAATAAAGCCTGCATGTTCCAAAGCTCAAGTCTCCGGGGAGCGGGGAGCGGGGAGCGGGAGGGTCGCGGTCACCGTGGTACTAGGTGTGGCAGGGCCTGCCCGCAGTCCGTGGGGCGTGGCCGCAGGAGGGATGCAGGGAGCAGCGGCACTTCTGGGAGAGCACATGCGCACCCATCCTGGATCTGACAGCACAGTCTAGTCTAGTTCAAAGAGCCAAGATTTAACAGCCTGGAAAAAGATCTTCAGCAGGCGAGCTGTTCTCAGCTCTAAAACAAGCAGGAAGAGAAAGGTAATTACTGATCTGACTCGGTTAACTGAGAAGAAACCTAAGTTGTTTCAGATTTAACAGGCCTCGTGAAAGGGTCACTCTCCATCACATGCCGTTTCTAAAACACACTGCATCCTACGCGGCAGGGTCAGAGGTGAGTTCGAGAAAAGAGCTCCTCTTCGCCAGGGCCCGCCCACTCGCCCGCGCCGTCGGAGCCCGCGGCCCCCGAGCCCGAGCTGGCGCTGGAGTGCAGCTTCCTGCCGGAGCCCCGCGCCTCTGCTCCAGCCTCTCTCTCTCCTGTACACCTCGCTTCATAAACAGAAGACACCTAAGACGAAAGAACAAGTTTCAACACATCAAAAGCCAGACTTTTTCCAAAGGGCTACGAGACTACATACCGAGCGCAGATGTTTTCCTGTGGAGAGCTGAGCCATGAAGTTTCGCTGTGACACTGTCTCAAAGCAAACCAGCCTCCCTCCCTGACACAGGCAGGCGCAGGGCTGGACACGCGGACGCCACGCAGGGCCACGTCCTCCCAGGGCTCACATTCCGGGGGGGTTGGGGGGCCGCCAAACCAGCCAGCAAAAGCGCACACTGCCAGAGTGCGGGGACTCTGTGACAGACAGAGGTCCAACACTTCGAGGAGAGGCGTCCTCACCTGAGGCTGAGGAGCAAGCCGAGCCGGAGGCACAGCCAGAGCCTGCCTGCGACCTCAGGGCTGTGCTCCTGAAACGGGGCCCTGTCAGTGCCTGGCACTTGGAAGAGAAAACTCCCTTGTGTGGGCTGTCTCCCACACACCACACGTCAGCAGTGTCTCTGTCCCCATGACCCCCAATGCAAGTGGTAGCCCCTCCCCGGCCAGAGTATCTAGCACGCTGGATACTCCCGCCCCATCAGGGTAAATTACCACCACCCTCCCCGCAGAGTAGCCAACCAGTAACGCCCCCACCCCGCAAGTGATCAGCAGTGCCCCCAGTGGCAGTGACGAGCAGCACACCCCACCCGTCGTTAGAAACACTCCCAGTCACAGCAACCAGCAAAGCCCCCGTCGCAGTGACGAGCAGCACCCCTCTCCAATGGCAGTTCTGTCCCTGCTGAGAACCCCCGAGGCAGCAGCACAGTAAGACAGGCACACTGCAGGAGGGGGGAGTAGAGGGACATGGGGTCAGAGAGGCATGTGGGGATGAACCACACAGGGCCTCCCTCAGGGGCATGGCGGGTAGCCTGGATCTCGTCTCAGAAGGCAGTGGACACTGGCTGGAGGCTGGGTCCCGAGTCCAAGCAGAGGTCCGGCCCGCTCCATCTGCACTCGGCAGGGGGCTGAGGACCGAGTTTCCTGGGGCCTCAGTGTCCTCTCTGGCACACGGCAGACAGATGCACACAGAGGCACCCTGCCTCCTGGGCTTGCAGGGGGACGGGAGGGGACAGTCAGACCTGTGTGGCCATCTGCCTGCCATGTGGGGAAGAGGAAGAGCGAGGAGAAGCCCTGACCGCTTGAAGGGGGTGTGGGGAGGTGGGCGCATAAGGCCTCCAGGACCGGGCTCCGGCGGTCGGTGGAGGGGGTGCACATGGGACAAGCAGCGGCACTACAGGGGCACAGGGGACCACTCTCACACCCGACCACACTGACAGTCACACCGAGAAGAAAAAGACATCTCCTCCTGTTCATCCGCCCGCCAGCCTGCCTGCACCAGGGCTCCCGGGCTGGGGGGCGGGGGCAGCGGCGGCTCACAGTCCAGCACTGTGGCAGCCGAGTCCCACAGGGTGCCGTGCAGAGGACACACACAGAGCTCCCCAGGCTGGTGTGGGAGAGGGGAGGAGGGTGCCCACCCGCGGGTCATAAGAGCAGTGATAAGCTCAGGTTCCGACAGAGAAAGCCTCTCCGCAGCAGCCGGTGTGAAGGACAGGTGGGGCAAGGGAAGGGAGGGCTCACAAGGCCCAAGAGGCTGAGGTGGGAGGCGACACAGACCAAGCAAAGGGCTACAGAGTTGAGAGGTCACACCCTCAAAGCTTAGTGACTGACTCAGGAGGGGAAGGGAGGGGACAAGGCAGCTCACAGGACTCCCAGGTTTCAGCCTGAGTGACGGGGGTCAGGCAAGGGGGGGAGGTGGCCATTTGTAAGTTAATGACAAGGAGCAGCACAGTCCACTTACCCTATTAAAATCTAACAGACGCTCTTCATTACTGGGCATTTCTTTAGCATCTGGACATTCTTCTATCCCATTCTCTCCCTTGGCATTTGTATAACATTCTTAATCATTTTGAATGGAGGGAAAAAAGGGAAAGGGGAAAGTCCATTAAGACACAGTCATGAAACAGGCACTCTTGTTCCAGTTTCTGCCGAGGGTCGGAGCGGCTGGGCCGACCAACCCTCGGGGGGGCTTAGTAGCCACGAAGTAGCCGGCCAGCGGGCACGAGGAGAACACTGGGCCCAGTTAAAAACTCTTTACCAGACGGAGTTTTCTAGAAACGGGGCCGACACGACCACATATTCCTCTCACCCCACCACGATACAGCCACTCAACAAACGCACACAGCCAGTCGCGCTTCACTGTCTCAGACCCACTTAAAAAACACACAGAAGGAAAGACCCTCCACCAGCATCAAGGTTACGACTCCCTGTAGTGCGAGACCCACTTTATCGCCGTGGCCTGGACCCGAGCCTGCGACACCTCTGAGGTGTGTCTGGGCCACACCCAGGACACCACCAGCCCTGGGAGCAGGGTGGAAGCCCCACAGGCCGAGCTCTCAGGAGCGTGCCTCGGGTGGAGGGAGGCAGACGATGTGCCACGGGGATGTTCGGATGACAAACTCGGACAGGACGAGGGGCGACGTCCTCGTCTGCTCCTCCGCAGCTCAGCAGCACACGGAGCTGCGTGCTCTTCCCCGTGCACTAGGGGCGGAAATGAGGCCAGCCGTTTGCCTGGGTAAGAGGCCCCCAGAAGAGGACGAACAGGGAGCTATAAACTGACATTGGAAGGAACCCAACCATGTACCCAATGGCTCTCAACCCTAGCTGCGCCTTCCAATCACCTCAGGAACTTGAAGGAAAGTCTGGAACCCCGGCCCCCATCTGAGATTCTCACTGAATTGACCTGGCAAGAGCCGAGGTATTCAGCATTTCCCGAAAAGCTCCGGGGTAGTTTGGAGGCACAGCCAGGGCTGAGACCCCCGGTTTCCATCTAGACCAGTGGCTCCTTCACAATTCCACAGGAAAGGCGGCTGGAGCAGAGTGCCCGGAAGACGGGAGGGCCTATCTCTGGCATCACTGGTGTAAGTCTTCATGCTCCTAAGCACCCATTTCCTAGGTGATGGATGTAAGGGTGTGCTGCCCTCTATAAAACAGAGGGGACAGGGCTGGTGCTGTACTACTGTGCCCCCCCATTGGGCGGTGGACCTGCACACCAAAGGGAAGGCCACTGGGCCCTGACGGGCCTCTTACCAGCTGCACTGGCCTCACTGGGTTCACCACAACCCACAGTTTTCTCCAGCTGTTTCAGGTACTCCAAGGGCCTAGTTTAGGTTCATGAAAACAACCAGGCAGGCTCAGGAACAGACAGATGTCAGCTGATTCCCAGTCATGCTACTTCGTATGGAAGAGGGCAAACTGGCCAAGCCTCTCTGGGCCCAGTCCCCTCACCTGTAACCGAGCATCAGCATGTGCTCTCAGACTTCCGGGCAGGTTAAGAGGGATGGTGTGTGTGGGCCCCAGGTACAGCGCCGGCACCCTCAGCAGCATCTTCCACGAGTGCTCCGAACCAAAGCCCTGGGCTTAGGGGCTGGCTGCTTGAGGACACCATGCACTCTGATGAGGCAGAGAGACCCTGTTCACCCCTCTGAGCACCCATCTTTTCCTCAGCTGGCCTGACCGAGACCCCAGCAGCCCACGCTCCACCCCACTGGGTGAGCACTTATACTAGGTGAGGGGCTGGTGGGGGAGGAGGAGTTCCCAGACTAGGCCACACCTACAGGAGGAGCCAAATCCATGCTGCCCAGGACCCCTCCATTTTCTCTTCCTGCTTTAGGAATTCTCTGTGTACCAGAGGGGGCTGTGACTGTTCATCACCATTAGCGTTTCCGGGACCCTCACGGCAACAGCTGCCATGTCTGGGCTAGGGCTCCGGGCCAGGCTCCTCCAAGCACTTCGCTGCTCACACCAGCCTCCAAGGGAGGCTCAGTGCTAGCTTTTACAGACAGGCCGTGGGGCCTTACAAACAGAAAGGTCCGGCCCTTGCCTGGGTCCAGCAGCTGGCAGCAGGCCTTGATGCCAACTTGGTTTTGTCTCCTGAGCCCTGAGCTGTTCTCCACATTGTCTTCCCACAGGGCTCTCCCTTTAAGGCTGAAGTAGCACACATTTCCAGTGGGTGCAAGACTAAGGGCCTGAGTGCTGCAGAGCGCCACCCAGGACAGATGCGCCCTGCACAGGCTGCCAGGCTCTGTGGCCTGGGCTCCTTGCAGCCCGCTGAGCTCAGCCCTCACTGCACCCCCACACGGCTGGGGCCCCGCTGGGGCTCAGCACACGCGCTCCTGCTCCAGCCAGCGCTCCTGCCCAGGCCTCTCCCTGCAGGCGGCTCCAGCTGCCATAGGGCTTGCACCTTCATTCCCTCAGGCCCCTGCTCCAGTGTCAGCTGGTCAGGAGGGCACTCGGTCTGTTCACCTCTGCATCCCCAGGGCCTAGAACAGTGCCTGGCACCGGAAGGCACACGCGAAGTGTTTGCTGAGCGGATCAGTCTGTGCACAAACAGCAAGGCTGGCAGGTGGCAGAGTGCACGCAGGCCTGGACAGGTCACCCGACTGCTGAGCCTCCCTCTAACTGCCGGGAGCTCCGGGTCTGCCCCTGACTCAGCGCAGCACGTGCTTGTTATCAATCGTGAGCAACATTAGAAAGTTCAGGAGCTGAGACGAGCCGAGTGGGTGAGAGGCTCCCTGTTTTCCTGGCCAACCTCCTGAAGTTACCAGCCCCCATGTCCCAGGAGGAGAGAATGGGGCTTGTGAAACACCACTGCAAGGCAACTGCGCAGGATTTAACTCACACCTGTGAGTTCAAAGGCATTCAAAAGCCTGGTTGCCATTACTTATCCACTGAGAGTTCCTCTGTACACCTCTCACAGCAAAAAACATTGTGTACCAGCGTCATTTACTGCACCTAGTAAGGGACCGTTTAGAGACCAAGGACCTAGAGCTAAGAGCGTGTCCTTGCTAATGATGGGAACTGGACTAGGGCCGCCAAGACAGCCCGGGACATGCTAACAGAGAGAGAACCCCGTGTGTCTGAAAGTCCTCCTGAGCCTCACTGTCTTTCCTGACGCCCAGGCCCTGCCTGCTGCCTGTCCCGCTTCCCTCCGGGCTGGTCCTGGGGGGCCGTCGCTTTGCTGCCCTGGGCACCTGGCCCCTCCTGCCTGCATTCCTGTGAACTGTGCCCGTGACTCAACACTCACGCAGGGCCCGGACTGGACATGAGTCAAGGCAGGTGTGTGCTCCCACCATCCGGCGTCTCCCTGCACACTGGGCACAGACAGCTGCTGCAGGCAGCAACGCTTCTGCCCGCAAGCGACAGGCTGCACCCGAGCCCGAGCTCTCCGGCTAATGCGTGCTTCTGGGCAAACTTCGAAACCTGGGAGTTAGCTTCCCCCCTGAAATCCAGGGGTGACACTGCCCAAGGCTTTTGAGGGAGTTATGTAACAAAAAGATTATTGAGGGTACCTTGTAAATAATAAAAGGCTAACGGTGAAGCAACAGGCCTTTACTAAATGCTATTAAATACACAAAAATGCTAAAAACGCAGGCCCCGCTGTGCTCCCTTTGGGACTCAGCAAGCCTTTGCACAGGAGGAAGGCAGGGTCTGGGAGGGCGTTTCTGTGCCCCCAGAAAGGAGGGAAGCAAGCCATCTGCCTCCCGCAAGGCAGCCGAAGCCAGGCTGCGGAAAAAGGCCAGTGCCGGCGCCCAAGCCCCGGGTGACAGAGGCATCCTGGGCAGTGTGGGATGGCACCGCGTCCACCTTATGTACACATTAGCTGGGGAGACAAGATACGTGAGCATGTCCACACTAGCAAATGATGTACAAGCCCACAGGGCCAACAGGAGAGACTAGGAAGCCAGTGCCGATGCCCCGGAGACCACAGCAACCAGATGAGCTCAGCCTCTTGTGTTGGTCCATTTTAGGTTGCCTCCACTTTTCCCAGCATTTCTAACTGAGACATTTTATACCTTCTGGGTGTGTCTACCTGTGGGGCTCACAGATGAAAGCCTCCTTCACCACACCTCCTACTCCCGTCTCTCTCTCTGCCTGGCCTTCCCTAGCTCCCTCTTGCTGTTCACTCCTCGCAGAAAGTCATCCAATAAACTCCGGCATCCTCTACAAACCTCTCGGAGCTTCTGTCCTCCATCTCTGCCCCCACTAGCGTCTCAGTCCAGGCCTTTGAGCTGCCACTCCCAGACCGCCGCCAGAGCCGACAAGCCCCGCAGGCGCCCTTCCGCTCTCCTAGCCATCTCCACTCTGTTGCCAGAACTGTGTTAAAGCGCGGCCCTGACCCTCCATCTGAAGCCGTGTAAATGGCCTTCCCTTCCTGCGTGTTAAACTACCTAAGTGAGCAGGGTGCCCATGCCTCCTGACAGGCACCTTCCCTGGCCGCCATTCTGGCTGCAGCTCCAACCCAGCTGGGCCCCGTGGGTCCCCAGCCCCTGACTCGTCACAGATCCTCTGGCCTCTGTGTAGCCCATTCTTTTCCTGGCCCCGCCCTTCCCCAGCTTTCCCTGTGGGGTCCTCCTAGGGCCTCCAGAGCTGACGACTTCCCCCAGGCAACCCACTGGGAGCTGGCACAGACCTCGTCAGAGGTGGGCACTGCTGGTGTGCGTTTCCGTGTCTTCCCCACAGCGGCCTGTGGCGGAGGTTGGAAGCAGGGACCAGCTTTCCTTCGTCTCTGTTTGCAACGCCTGACACAGGCTAGCCACACTGAAACCTCTTGATAAATGTTGTTTTGGACTGCTACTCATAGCAAAAGAATTTATTGTGCTTGCCATGGCCAGTGTGGCTCAGTTGTTTGGAGTGTTGCCCTAGAACTGAAAGGCTGTGGGTTCAAGTCCCAACCAGGGCACATGCCTAGGCTGTAGGTTCAGTCCCCTGACAGGACTCATTCAGGAGGCAACTGACTGATGTTTCTCTCTCACATCAATGTCTCTCTCTCTCTCTCTCTCTCTCTCTCTCTCTCTCTCCCTTCCCCTCTCTCTAAAGTCAGTAAGTGTGTCCTCAGTGAGGATTAAGAAAAAGAATTTACTGCTCTTAATGAATTAGAAATCTGAATGGATGACCTAACAGAGGTCTCCTTACCTTCACACTCTGATGCAGGAAAGAGAGGAGAGTACAAGGCTTTTTCCCACCAGGTCTGTTTTTCTTGGCTTCTATTCAGTCCTTGTGCATCAGTGCTCAACACGGGAAACTGTCCAGATGAAACCAAACATAGAACAAGTTTACAAACCTTCAGGATCAAGAAAAACTCAAGCATTAACGACGGACAGCACACCCAGGACTTTTCAAGTGACGAGTGGTTTCACTGCTCTAGACAAAGCGCGTTAAAAAGCCTAGGTGTTCACAGCACATACAGGGAGTTTTTCTTAAGCAGCACTTACACTGGAAGTAGAGTGAAGACCTTGAAAGACACCGCAGAACTCTCACTAGACAAAAACACATACCAGGAAATATCCCAATAGGCGAACTTCCAGACTCTGGGCGTGCAGAGATACAGGGCGCTCTAGAGAAAACAGGGAGGGCCCCCCGCCACACGCCTAGGCCCGAGGGAGCCCAGGAAGGAGAAACGGGACAGAAGAGTTTCACAGGCAGCTATGGGCCCAAACGTGTTCATAACGGAATTACGTCAGGAGTCTGGTTCCTCAGGGAAAACCAGAAGGCCGAGGGACCAAAACCCGATAGTCGGTCACACTAGGAGTAGGTCCGACTGGCCGGACATGGCCTCTGACAGGAGGGGCGGGACGGGCGCATGCGGGTGGGACACCCTCACTCACTGCCTCTCCACGGCCCTGGCAGAGTGGCCCCCAGGCCTGGAAGGGGCCCCAAGTCTGGATCCAGGCTCCGTCCCTTACACTGGGCACTCTCCAGTCTCAGCCAGACCCCACCCACTGGCCTGGGCACCACATGGCCCGCAGTCAACAGAGAGCAGCCGTCAGTGATGAAGGAGTGTCCTAGGGAGCGGCAGTTAGAAGATCTGTGGCCAGCTGCAACCACCAAGTGCCTGCTGGCCTGCTGGCGGGGAGGGCCACACTCCTGCCCCCCTGGGCCCCACAACAGGCTCTGCTAGGCAAGGCCTGGTGCTCATGTGTCTGTACCCACAGCCCCTCACACTCTCGACAGATGTCTGCTCAGTGCACAGTCCTATGAGCGCCATGCATATCTCTGTCCTAGAAGCCATTTCATTAGTGTTCAAGTTTAAAACCTGAACCGTTTTAGCAACTCACGATCGCCAATTCTCTAATAGGACTTTATTACTCTCTCAGAGTATTTTATGGGTCTAAAACTGTGTGATTCGGCAGTTGTGTGCTTTTCATCCGGGCCGTGATCAGAGAGACAGAAGCCACGGCCGACAGAACCAACAAGGCCCAGCTGAGCGCAAACAAGGCCAGCAACACACAAGGTCAGTAGTTAAGGCACCAGTGAGGGGCTGAGTCTGCACCACTGAAGAGGAGGCTGGGTACAAGGGGAACCCCACTGTAAGCTTCTGAGGGGCAGGGACCCCGTCTTACTTAGCTCTGCACCTCCAGGGGCAGGGCCTGGCTCGGCGTGAACGCTCAGTGTCTGCGGGCCAAAAGAAAGCCCCGACCCAGCCTCGAGCACCATGGGTTCTAGCTCCCCGGCTCTGACCGTGGCTCAGATCGTGCCAGTTTCAATAATTTTTTTCTGCATCCTCCACGTGAGGGTCAGTTCCAATGGCACGGACTTGGTTCGGTTTTACGCTACACTAAACACATATCCACTGTATAGGCACTATTTTTGTACGCTGCTTTGTCTCCTGATTTTTTGTTAAAATACAGTTAAAATGCAGTATTAAACTTGTCTCAGATATACAACATAGTTCAACTTTTACAAACCTAAGGGAGTGACCACCACAATGAGTCTAGTGGCCATCTGACCCTGCCAGGTTCATCAGTGTTGATTCTACTCCCTTGTCGTGTGAGTCTGCAGTATTCTATGACATCTTCCCAATGAGCTATTTCCGGCTTTGAGGTTGCACGGTAAAGATGGCCAGGCTTTGCTTAAGTGTCTGTTTAACGTACTCATCCAATGCTGGTTTGGTTGACAGTGACGAGAATGAAGAATGCAGGAAAGACAACTGAACAGAACAAAACCGCGGGCGATCAAGCACACTGCTACCTGAGGACCTCTGTCTCGCCCCCAGCGATGGCTCCCTGGCCCGCTGTCTCACCTGCAGGCCTCTCCTGGGACTGCGCCTTCAGCCAGGAAGCCTGCCCAGACACTCGGCAGGCTTGGCCCCTGCAGCCCTCACCCCGCGCTGCTCCGTCCTGCCCCAGCACGTGTCCTCACAGACCACAGAGCCGACCTTTGTTCTGCAACAGCACTCAGATACGGTAGGGTCTTAATAAGTGTTTGATGAATGAATGGAACAGGGGGTTGGGGGGAGTGGGGAGAAGCTGTTAACTTAATCTAGGAAGCCTGGCCGAAAGTGTTTTCAGCAACAGATGCAATGCTCAGTAATTCTTTAGAAGACGGAACTTGGGTAAAGGCCCCCGCCCGCAATTCTCACTCCGTGGGCCTCGTTCTGGTGAACAGAGGGTGGGTGGGGGTCCTCTGTGGATCGTGCTCTGCAATGGACTCTCCCACAGCCAGTGCTCAGTTATTTGGGGCACAAAAGGAGAAGAAAGACCCCCGTAAGCCTTGCTCTGTGGAAGGAAAGGGAGTGTCAATGCAGACACACCGAGACCTCCAGGGGACGCTACGCCAGCTGTGTGCAGCTTCCCTTCACTGACAGGACATGCAAACCAGTGCAAGGGACTCTGGCTCTGCCCCTTGGACTGGGAGCTGGGGCAGGTGCTCCACCCTCTGGACCTAAGGTCCTCAGTGGTCACAGGGAACATACTACAGAAGTCTCTAGGGGCACCCAGCAGGACGAGTGTGACGCAGCAGCAGGCCCAGTGCCCAGCACAGAGGGGCTGAGTGCCACAGCCCCAGGACGGCCTCGCTCCCTCCACTCCTCAGAGCCCTCAGACTCCCCTGGGGCACTGTGGGCCAGGCACCGAGGCCTCCTCCCCTGAACCAAGTCCCTGTGGGCGGGCCGCCTCTGCTGCTTGTCTGGGTGTCAACGCGCGGGGCCCTGAGCCGGCAATCAGGTAAATGACAGAGCCCTTTCGCGTGGACACCTGAGGCACACTCTGCCGGTCCTCAGAAGCCACAAAGGACTGCTGGCAGCTGTGCACGTGTGATGAGTTAGTTTCACGCCTCTCAGCCTTTGCTTATGCCGTTCCGCCTGCCTTCTGTGCCCCGCCTCACTTCTGCCCCTGAACCCGCAGGCACGTTCCAAAGGTCCTCCTTGACTCTCACAGGCTCGAAGGGGTCTTGTCGGGGTCCCCACGGCACCCTGTACCATGCCAACTACCGTGCTGCCTGAAATTACCTGTGAGATAGGGGCTAGCTGGGTGAACTGTGGCACATCCATACGATGGAACAGTGTGCGGAAAGTAATGAAGGGTGGTTATAACAAAGCGCCGTTTCCGTGGGAAGGAGAAATAGGAGGAAACAGATGAGAACGTACAATTGCTCACACTTGCAGGAAACACCCTCGCAGGGGACACCAGCACTCACACCCACGGCCACTGTTGCAGAGGGGCTCTCCCTGTGGACGTGCCCTCCTGGAAGGTCTGAACTGCCACCAGATGATGAATGGCTCACGTCAGTGGAAACTGGTCTTTTGACTAGACTGGGTTCCTCGAAGGCAAGGACAATGCCTGTTCACCCAGGGCACCTAATTTAGCAACGGGCGTGGACAGGTTTTGACGAACATTTGCCGAAATGGAACTTTTGAAAAGATCGGAAAGCCTGCGTGTGTGGTCCACTGCACTGGCACAGGTGAGCACCGGCACCCTTCGAAACGGGGCTCCCGACTACCCTCGCGCAGGAAAGGGGGAAGACCCTGCAGGAGCCCCAGGGCTGACCAGGCAGTGTGAGGGAGCAGAAAGGCACAGGTTCTGGCCCCAGCCGGACACCACACTGTCCCTTCAGGCCACTCTCTCCACACCTCACGGACCCACCAAGTGAGCACTGACCCAGCTGTGGCTCTGCTGCCGAGATGAACGTGGGAGCACCAACAGCGCCCTCCCTCCGAGGGCCTCCTGGCAGCTGGGCCCCCGCAGACAGCCCAGGAGTGCGCCACACACTAGAGAGCAGAGGCTGCGGTAGCGGCGTGGCGCAGAGCCGCGCTTCTTCCCTCCTGTTCTCTCTTCCTGGTCTGGAGCGGGTGAGATACGAAGTACAAGGGGCATTTAAGGGTACAAAGCGGGGTAATACACACACACGTAAAGGCTAGCAACACAGCTTTTTGTTCTCAGCAAGTTAAGAATTCAGTGTTTCAATGTGACTCAGTCCCGTCCCTCTAAGGACCTCCAGGCAAACTGAGGAGAGCAGCGCTTCTCGTCTGCCACCCCGTGCACCTGGGTCCACGCCCAGGCGCCGACGACAGCTGGGGCAGGTGTGGTCTGTCTCCACACGGAGCTTATAACCTAATGAGACAGAGCACATGCCTGACTCATGAAAAATGCAGTACAAAAGAGGCATGCAACGCACACAACAGTGAGAGAAGGCGCAAGCTGTTTCTGATGCGGGGAGGGCGGAGCAGGGGAGAAGGAAGGGGGGCTGTGTCAGAGAAGAAGGTGGGACCTGGGGGCCTCATGGTGTGGGCCGGAGTTAGACGTGCCAAAGCGGGTGGCGTGTGCAGGACAGGTGGGAGGGAGGGTGATGCTCATCTGCTCCGGGTGTCACGACTCGGAACCGCTTCCAACTGTCCTTTTAATCCGCTGTGCCTGGAAAAGGCCAAGCACCCTCTACCAAACAATGGCTGAAAGTGGGCAGATCGCTATGCTATTTTGTTCAACAGGCTACTGCTTTAAGTGGTATTTCTCGTACAATCAATTTAACCTCCAACCACTTCATAGAATAGTCAGAGGAAACAATGACCCCCATTAACAAAACTACTCCTCATCTGTCAGACTGAACAGACAACTTATACAGCTTCAGGAACATGTACTTGATGTAACTCCAGGCACATCTGTGAGGTTCTGGGGAAGCATGTGGCTGCATCTGGACCGCGGGTTCATCTTTATAGGCCCACAGCACATTTCAGAGAGCCACATCAGAGAGCCACGCCCAGACGCAGCTGACATCAATGCCTCCGAGGCAGGCAGGTGGACCCGCTGTGACTCCTGAAGTGCAAAGGCCTTTTGAAGATTAAAGAGCCACCTGCTGACCCACCAACTTTAAAAGCTGTAATGCTTCTGCATTTGGGTTGGCTCTAAGCATAAGACATGCATATCAAGACCACACATAAGAATCTGATATCCCGTGATTTATGTAAAAATGCCTTCTCTCGGCAGAAAATGTCTACCGTCTAGATCAAATTTATAAATACCAAGTCCATGTTAAGTCCTTAGGTGAAACCCTAAGAATGACAGATTTTAAGGCAGTGAAGCTCATCTCCCAGTGCTGTAACCCCATCTTTCCTTGCCTGATGTGGCTGTTTGTGGATTCAATCTGAGCAAACCCTTTTATTGGACACTGGCGCCCCCAAACACGTACCTCCTCCAGCTGTCCGGAAGAAACTGGATTCTCTTCGTAAGCAGGGAACTGACAACCTGCTTTGCAACTGCAAAAATTATTAATTTCTTCCTCGCATTGTGTCATTATTTTACAGTTTGCTTCTGAGCTTTCTAAACTGACTTCCAGAGAGTCGTTCATGCCACACTGCAAACACTGACTCTGACCTCCCGGCCGGGCCCCCACAGACTCCTCCTGGGAGTCCAGTGACGTCTGCGCACTCTTTTCCATCCCGGACTTCTTCAACCTGGGCAGGAATTTTCCAGACTCCAGCTCTGATTTTCCATAGTAATGGCCTTCTTTCTCGGCATCTTCTTCCAGTGGTTTGAGATCTGCTTGTGGACCTTCAAAGGCATCGACCTGAGAAGGCATGGGAACATTTGCTTCATCTTTCTCAGACTCAAACTCCGACTCGCTGCCCCCTCCCGGGGACAGTTCCGAGGCAGAGATTGGGCGAAAGTGAGTCCTGGGAGAGATCCGAATAGCCCTGTACTGTGTTCTGTCAACGCCACACATCCTGGGGTGAAAGACGTCACTGTCTGAGTCAGAGCAGAGGATGGATTTCGGTTTAAAACTGGGGCTGAAAGATGCGATCCCTTCGGGCTCAAATGAACACTCCACGTGAAGAACTTGTGAGAAGGGATTGTTTAAGTCGAAGGAAGAGAATGAATATTCAAGCCCAGGATCTTCAACTTGAAAGTTACCACAAGGTCCTAGTAAGTCTTCATGGAAGACAAAAGAAAATCCCTTATTTAATCCGTTTTCCCCACTTTTCGGCTGGTCGTTCTGTTCAAACGACACAAAGGGTTTCCACAACTGCCTGTGGCCAGGAGCGAAACTGTTTCCCGGGGTCATGAAGACATCCGTGCCGGCTATCGTCACGACGTCAGAGGCCGCACACTGCAGCAAGCTTCCCCTGGTGTGGCTGGGAGGCACGACCGCCCATTCCCCATCGCTACTGAAGGTTTTCAGTTCTCCGTAAACCCCTCCCAGGATGAACGCATTCTCCTTCTCTTGGGCGGCATCCCAAGGTTTAGAGGGTGTGGTATAGTCACCACCGTCCACCTTGGAGAGCTCGCTGGAAACGAAGGCTCTTTTCTCCGGGTTCTCATTCTGCCCCTCCCACAGGTGATACTCGGATCTCTGCACGGCCTTGCTCGGCCCCTCGAGGGGCTCCATTTTAGCCTCAGCATCCAAGCAGCAGCAGTAGTTAGTTACGTCTGTCGAAAACAACTCGTCAGCGACTCTCTCCACTTCTACCATAGCTACCGAAGTTCCACCTGCCATCTTTGTCCAAATGTCTTTAATAACCCCTGAGCTGTAGCCCTCTCCACGTGGACTGCCTTCACGGCACACTTGTGTAGTTTCAAAGGGTTTGCTTTCTGTTTTTTGTTCTAGCTGAATACCACAGACAGATTCCAGTTTAGATTTTTTTTTGAAAACTAACGTAGGAACTTCTCCTAAAGTTCTACTGCTTTGCTGGCAAGTCTCACCTTGCACACAACCCAGAAGTTCTTCATCTACATAATCTGACGAGACTCTGGGAACGACGTAATTCGTGTCTTCTGCGCTGAACTGCGTGGACTCTTCCAACTGGACACTCAACGCCTCATTGTCTGACCGTGTCTCTTCTGAATGGGACCACGGGCTGCAGGTCCGTGTTGAAAGGTTAGAGCAGTGCTCGTTTTCTTCGAAGGCACTATTTCTGGTCCATATCAATAGCCTGGACTGTGTTTTCCCAAACGTACTCGCACTGGAATCGGCATTTCCACTTCCCACGTTGAGTGTTTCAAAAGAAAACGGTAAAACAGAATTACTGCATTGCACTTCAAACACTGAAAAACAGGAGTTTATCCCAGATCCTTCATTAATATCTGAAAACAGCTCTTGATTGCCAGCAAGCAGATGCGGACTGAGGGCCGCGCTGTCTAAGACGGGAGACAGTGGAACCGGAGACTCTCCCCCGACACTCTCCCCGTCGGCATCGCCGGAGCTGGACGAGCAGCGCTCCCAGAACCGGGCCAGGTCACCGAGGTCTTGCAGGAGCAGGCCCTCGGCCCCGGCAGAGCTGGTCGGATCTGTCCATATTGCACGTTCCCCTTGCAACTCCATGCCATCTAACACTATGCAACATTCTGCCTCAAAATCTGTTTTCTCTTTGCTTTTTTGTCGAATCATATTCAAAATCCGACTTTCTCCTTGCATTGTTTCTGAGGCACCAGGATCCAACATGGATTGATCAATATCCACTTCATAGAAGTGGGTTAATTCTGACAGATGAATATCATCCAAGTACTTGCTGTCCCCCGGGAGAGAACAGAACGAGGTCCCAGTGAGGTCGAGCTCCTCATCGATGACCGCGGGCATCTCCACGAAATGGCCATCGATGAAAGTGCCTGCCGCGAGGTACGTTTTGTGGACGTCACTGCTGCTGATGCGGAGACCGCGCACTGAGTCTGACAAGTCTTCCACCGCCCCCGCCACGGGGGCGTGCGCATCCGGCCTGCTCCGGTACGTGGTCTCCAGCTTGCTCTTCCTGCTCAAAGGGACAAAATACTCTGCGAGTGGCTCCGTGTACCACAGCGGCTCCTCTTTGTACTCCCTGTCGGTCCTGCTGTCCGGGTGCAGGTCCCTCCCCTCGGCGCCGTCCGCCTCTCGCCTGCCCACCTCCTTCAGTGGTCTTTTGGCCCGTCTGCACAGCTGTCTGCCCGAGCCGCTGCTGCTGCTGCCGCTGCCGCCCGCGTGCGTGTGCGCGTGCGCGTGCCTCTCGGCCTTCTCGGCGTGCTTCAGTGAAAACCGGCTCTGCCCGCTCCGCCCCCTTCTGCTTCGGATGTCCCGCGTCTTGTGCCGCACTCTCACGCACTTCACGGACGCCTTGGCCTCCCCGGGGCTCCCAGCGGAACTGGAGCCTGCTTCGCTAGAGCCGGAAGACCACGAGCGCGGGCGGGCCTTTCCTTCGGGTTTGTGTCGGACCTGCTTTCTGTACAAAGCAGGCCTTTCTTCCACTGTGCCGGGACTGAACTTGCTCTCCTTCTCGTGTTTGCTTCTGCTCGGGGCCTTCTCGTGCACGGTGGCAGGCACCTCCTCGCCCCTCTCCTCGGGGGCCTCCCCGTCGCTGTGGTAGCCCTTGGGCGGCGGCGTGTCTGTGCTGGCTGGCGGGGCGGTGGACGACGACGAGGAGCTGGAGGAAGAAGAGACTTTGGACTTGCTCCACACGGTCATGATCTCCTGCAGGCAGACTGGCTTCTCGGACAGCGGCGGGAATGCCTCATAGTACCTGAAATAGGGCGTGAAGAGGCCAGAAGTGGGCATCAGATGGAGCTGACACAGCATCGCCAACGGGAAAAGGGGGTATTTCATTTTAACAGTCAATGAATTACTAAGTTTTAAATAATTAGCAATACAGTAAAATGTCCTTTACATTTAAGACGATGTACCAAGCACTTAGATAGGTGTTATAATACTAAGAAAATACGTAAAATGACAGTTCTTATCTTCAAAGCCTGAATTTTAATTAAGAAGCCATAAGTAGAAAACACAACGTAGTGGAAAGACTGTAGTCTTTTGATAAGGGATATCTGAATTTCACTACCAGATCTGTCACTTACTATGCTGGTGACTTCAAGCTCCGTTTTTAATGTCTGGGTCCACGCTTTCTCAGCTGCACACCAGTGACCCCGTGACTAACCTCACAAGCTGTGTGAGCACTGGAAGTGGACAGGGTGAGCAGCTGTACAGCAAAGCAGCAAAAACACACATTCTGAAGCCACACTTCCTGAACTCCAATCCTGACTGTCACTTTCTGGCTGGGTGACCTCAGGCATGTGACTTAACCTATCTGTGCCTCAGCTGCCTGACCTACACAACAGGGGTATTAACAGTATCTACCTCACAGAGTCGTGAGGAGTAAAGGAATTAATATGTGAAATGCGTCATAAACAGCACCTTCTTCAGTAATTACTGTCGTTATTATTTTTTTTTCAGGAGTCAGAAGCGGGCCCTCAGAAAACTGGCAGAGACTATGGTAGTCATATGTCCAGCTAAGAGGACGCTAGGGAGGCCTAGAACGAGAGTGAGCGGACCACAGTGAGCTGCGGCGTTCCAGAAGCAGAGCAGCCGAGTGCGTACGGGCTGGGAGGCGCAGGGACCCGTGTGAGGACATGAGAATGTGCTCCCAGAACTGAGCCTGGTCAGCCCAGGCGGGGGGCTGGCTGTAGAGGGCTTGCAAACAAGGAATACGAGTTTCCCATTAGCTAGGAAACTGGTAGCCCCTGAAGATTTCATAGCAAGACAGACTGACACAGGAAGAATCTAGAGTCAGGCTGGCTACCAAGGGGATTGCTGCTCTGAATGCCACAGTCAAGGTCACACTGTGAAGGTCACAAGGTCACAATGTGAAGGGACAGAAGGCCAGGCTTGCGAAGACCTCCTCAGGGTGTCCCAGGGCTATCTAACACAAAGATACTGTGTGCTTCCTGTGTAATTTTAATGTGCTAGGGAGCACCTTAAACGTGTAAGAAGAAACAGGTGAAATTAATTTCAGTAAGGCATTTTACTTAACCATCTATAACCACGATAACATCATTTCAACATGTAATTGATAGGGAAAGACATCAATGAAATAGCTGACATTCTGTTTCATACTAAGTCTCTGGAACCCAGTGGGAACCTCCACTCCCAGCCCAGCTCACTGTGAAGCAGCCACATTTCTAGGGCTCCGCGGCCCTTGGCTTACAGCCGCCGTGTTTTTTCACATAAACCAACCAAATGCTATTTTTTCCCCTTAAATTTTAGAAGCTCAGAAGATTCAAATAAAATGTATAATAAAGGCTGCTTATAATGCAGCTGATTTTAATACTAACCATTTACAAAAAAAGAACTCAAAGCACCTTTAGCAGACTAGTTTGACCAGGTCGATGACTGGCCCTGTTCCCTGTGGAATGTGTTTGTAAATAATAACCTTGCTCATTCATACAAACATTGCACAAACACTGATTCATATGTGTGCTAAGGACAGAACCATCTTTTCACCTTTGAATTCTATGTCAAGGACATAAGTAAGTGCTCAATAAATGTTTCCTGAATTATAAAATATGAAACTACATACAGTGAACAAAAACCGTAAATCACACAGCAATTATTAGTCTGATTACAACATGCACATTTTTATGACTGAACACAATCTTACATACATTTCCACTTGATCCTTTGCTGTAGGGGATAATTCTGCCTCTGGAGAGGGAGACCCCTCTAACTTTTTGTGAATCTTCTCTTCTGTGATGAAACAAAAATTCAGAAAGATCTGTCATGTTTTCAAAAGTTTTTCAAGCAACGTCAATAGAAATGTTACAAGCGTCTGTGGCTTAAAAAGAGCTCCACAGCAACGTGTCTTTTCAATGAGGCTACTCCTTCCACGCGCCACTGGGAACGCTACGGCTGCACCGTGTGAGCGCCAGGTGAGAGGCGGGGCGTGCCCCTCCCACCCCAGCCCGGGGCTCTGGGGGCTGCACCGAGCCACTGAATGCCACTGCGCACTGACTAACCACACCAGAGGGAGCGAAAATCTATTCAGGTTCCAAAAATATTTTCCCGCAAAATTTTGCACTTGTGGACTTTTATACCGACTCACCTTGACAAATACTATCCTAACAGACAAAGAAAACTCCTAATCACAAGTTGTACTCTGTCACTTAACATCCAGGTGACCGAGGGCCATGTTTTCCCGAAAGCACTATCAAAGGGCAGTACCCTTAGCTTAGCTCCTGCTACCGACTGGGATTAAAAACCAAAAAGCAAACCGCACCCTTAACCGGAAGGCTCGAGGCCTGGCGAGAAGCAAAGCGAGCTGAGGAGGATAAGGAAAATAAAGGTCCTTGATCTCGGTTTGCAGCTCTCGTTCTATGGGCTCAGAGTAAAACAGTCAGAGAAAGAAGCCAGAAGGGTTCGTGAGTCAAAATGACGTCACGAAGTTGCCAAGCCTGCTTTCCCCCCAAAACCTGACAGCCAAGGCAGCAGTGCCTTCCGAACCTGAGACAGACACCTCTGGAGGCCTGGGGGGGTCACAGGCAGGCGTCAACAGGGGCACAAGGAGGGGAAAGGTCTTCCACTGGAAGGCAGACGGAGTAATCCGGCTCCTCCCCATGAGGGGACTGTGGAGTAATGGGCTGTGACAGCCAGGGCCCATCCACAGGTGACTGTGGAGGGCTGACGCGCTGGCCTGGAGATGCCCACTGACCACAAAGACGACGCCTGTGGCTGTTTCATTCAGTCCTAAGATCACCCCTCCACGCTCGCTTGGGGGAGCAGGCCCACGGCGTGCACACTGCCCCCGAGGCCACCCTCACCTTGCTTGCTCTGCAGGTCCTTCAGCCGGGAGCACAGCTCCTCCACCAAGGTCTCGATCCCGGAGCTCTGTGGGAGAACAGAAACACACAGGGGCTCACCGCCAGGCACGTACAGAATCAGGTGCGTGTATGCTTTTGCTTTCATATAAAGGCTTTAAGAATAAATAAATTTTCCATGTTCCAAAAGAAATCCATTATCAATATTTAAAAATTACACACGTGTAGATCCAATTTAGTATACATACTGAACTACTTTAAGTACATTCAATGACACTTACCAAAAAAATGGCTTCCGTCCTCCTAAGGGTACAGCACCTTGCCAGTGGGTCAGCCTAGGTGCCCAGACGCCCATCGTGTGACTAAAAGTCACCATCTATTCACTACTCACACCAGCGAGGTCTGGCCCCAAACCCAACAGAAAGAAAAACCGCAAGCAGCTCCTCTGGGTCGTCAAGGAGCCCACGTGTGGAGAAAACAAGGTGCTTCGGCTTCCTGAAAGCGAGCACTCGTGAGTGCAACCAGGAGCGGGGTGGCAGGCAGGGCGCCGCGGCCAGCCTGGCTTCCCTGCAAGGGGTGCAGGCGGGGCACGGATGGGGCCCGGGCGGGGCACACTGGCCTCTATGCAGAAACAGGGTTCAGCGGAGGGAGAGTGCAGGGAAGCCCCTAAAATTGGGAGGGTAGGAATAAGGGCCCACCTTTAAAGAAAAATGAATGTTGGAAACAGGCACAAACAAAAAATCTTTTACTTACATAGACTTTTAAACTTTAAAAATTCTCCATTTCTCACAAGAGGGAAGAAATCTTTTACAATGTACCAAAAAAAGTGAATGTAATTTCGAGCAACCTTGTATTTATCCAGGGGACTTAAAGTACTCAAAGGGGGACTGAGTGTCTAGGTGGGCACCGCCGCAACAGGTGCACATGACTCTGCTCGGCCTTCCCCCTCCGGAGCCTGGAGGGGTAAAAATAGACTTCGCCCCACTCACTTAACTCAAAGTGACTCAGCACAAGCATTACAGATGTCCTAAACAAGTAACCAGCCCTTAACACAGTCTGAGCAGCAAGAAACAGATCATAATGAAAAGGGTTAATTGTAAATAACGACAGTTATATTCTATCCACATCAAATCACAGCTTTTCCTAGGCAGACAGGACAGGGGGCAACAGGGGAAGGGGCCAAAGGAGAACCGTTGTTTCTTCTAAAACACGTAAAACCAAGGCTGCTATTAGTCACAAACGCCGCTCTGACTACAGAATCCCACCAGAAAGACTCCGCTTACCATAACGTCCAGGTGGGGCGAGGACGGCCGTTTTACTCCACTCCCTCCAGACCGTGAACCTGACACCAGTGTCAGCTGACCCGCTCGCTGCTGCGTGCTGCTGTGTGCACCAGCCTATGTCACTGTGTCCCTGAAGCCAGTGCCAGTGCAGAACACCGAGGCCCGGGGACTGCTTCCTCCTCTTCCTCGGACTAAGGCCACTGGCCATTTTATAGTCTACACGGCAGAACCGGCCTGCAACCCAGGAACTAGGTAGCCTTTCTTGTGCTCTGTCTGGAAACCGCCTCCACACAACTGTCAAGTCGGTTGTCCTGGACACTAATACGACTTGAAAGTATGTGATTCTCTCTCAGACATAAAGGGCAAAGAAACAATGAACTGCTTAACTTTGTGCACAAAAGCAAGCTCCACCCATCAGGCTTCTGTCTTCTTTCCTCGTCTGCTGCAGTACCCTGCTGTGTATGTGTGTATGTGTATTTACTTAGACATGTTTTAATCGCTGAACCCTTGGGTTATCACAACAGCAAAGTGGGAAGTGACAAGGGCCATCAGAATAGCCATCGGACTCGATCATCTTGTGGCAAGCGCTCCGAATTGTTAATTTGGAGCTGTTAATGAGAAATTTTATTTGCTTTCTCAATTATAATATAAACTATTAGATAATCATAATCACATTTTAATAGCTACCATATCCATGAGGCATTCAAGAATATTGAGAGCCTACAGAACCTTAACAAATAAAACAGACCACACCCATGTTTTAGTAAGAACATGCTGTAGGCGGAAAAAATGCTACATTCTCCCACTTAACTTGAGAACTGCTTTTTCTAACTACAGAAAGGACAAGACCCACTTACCGCCCAGCAGCAAATGAACGCTACAATGCTCTGCACACCAGAAAAGCCCTCTACACATCAAGGGGCAGTGCTCTGAACCTGCACACGGGACCCCGCATGGTGTGCGGCAGGTTTCAGGACACGCTCAGTAAGCAGCCTTCCAAACGCACCATCATGTGTGGGCTCAGTCACTCAGTCCACCAGCAGTCGGGCGCACCCCCGTGTGTGAGGCAGGACACAGGAGACAAGGTCCCTGCCCTCCTGGCACTCACATGTAAGGGACTCCTACCTCTCAGAGGAAACGGCCAAGTGGGATGTGTCTAGGTCTGGGGCCCCACAGGCCTGGGTCTGAATTCTGCCACAGACTCACTGGGCAGCAAGGGCGTGTATGTCACCTGTCGTCTCCAGATCAAGATGGGCATGTGCTTTGCAGTTGACCACAGGCCTCACCTCTCCCTCTTGTTCACCTAGCTTCCTACTCGGCCCCAGAGAGACCCATGAGTGTGCACATCTGGGGAAGACAGATACATCAGCCAATGATCTCTTCGTTAAGCTCCTCCCCCAAACCACCAGCCCCATCAACCCAGACGTGAGTATCCAAGTGCCTTTTCAAAATCCCCACTTAGTTCTTTCTTAGCATCTCACGTTTAAATCTCATTCACACCCACCCACAAACTGGTGCTCCTTCCCTCATCCCCTTTTCCTCAGGAAATGGCAACTCCGTTCTTGCAGCTACTTAGGCCCAGCGCCTTGGCTGACTTCCCTGACCCTCCCTTTCGCCCACCAGCACCCAACCCTGTCAGCCCCACCCCGACACACAGGCAGACTCCCCCAGTCCTCCGCAGCACCGTCTCCCGGGCTGCCTGCCAGCTTCCTCGCCCTTCAGTCTGGGTCCGCCTGTGCTCCGGCCCCTGCCCCACCCCATCCCGGCAGTCTCGCAGAGCGGCCTGCAGAACCCCGCAACTCACGCTACCCGCTGCTCCAAACTCTCCCACCTGCCCGGCTTCTCAGAGGAAAAGCCACAGGTCCCCCGAATGGCCGGCCCAGCTGCGTCCATATGGAGGAGACAAGGCCTAGGCTTCCTCGGGCGGGGCTGGCTGTGACCGCAGCAGAGCTGGGCGCTGTCAGCGCTAGTCACTACTGGCCGCCCAGGGCCTGGCCTGTAGAGGGAGCACGGTGCACACAGAGCACCAGACAGGCACTGTGTCCGTTTGAGTGCTCGATGAGTGACACTTACCATTGTTTTATGCTTATTTACCCAGAATGAACTGAATTCAAAGACCAGAATGCAGAGAAACGATTAATATATACGGTCACAGTTACCCTTGGAAGTCCACTACCAGGAAATACTTGACGCGGCTTCTGCAGAGACAGCCCCGCACAGCATACGGACAGCGTGTGTGGGATACTAGGACTAGCAAGCAAGCTCATACGGCAAAAAGTGTCCTGCTGGCGGGCCCCGCTGAATGTGAGAACATGAGCCACCGCAGTGAGCCTCCGCTGTACCCAGGGCAAAAACCCTAAGGCTCTTTTTGTAACCGTGGATCCAGGCAGTTACCCCGGTTGGCAGCAGTGCCATTACTTTCAAAACCAGCTTCGCTGTGCCCTGGCTGGTGTGGCTCAGTGGACTGAGCACAGGCCTGTGAAGCAAAAGGTTGCCAATTCGATTCCCAGTCAGGGCACATGCCTGGGTTGTGGGCCAGGTCCCCAGTAGGGGGTGCACAAGAGGCAACCACACACTGATGTTTCTCTCCCTCTCTTTCTTCTTTCCTTCCTCTTCTTTCCTTCCTCTTTCTCTAAAAATAAATTAAAATCTTTTTTAAAAGAGGGAGAATCAGAGATCCGGATGTATTTAACAATATCATGCATGTACCATGTCTACTGAAAACAGAAACAAAGCAGACAGCTTAGGAAAACATCACATAATGAGAGGCGCCCTTCCGGGGCAGGACGAGTCACAGCACCAGGCCTCTTCACAGGCCTCGCTGCTCACAGTCCAACCAACACAACACGATGGAAATGAACTCCCAGACAACGGTGTGCTGTTTACACATGTCAACCGAGGGAATTAGCAAGGGCAGTGCCCATCAAGGCCACGATCTCCAGAGGAATGAACTTCAGCTGCTCGCAGATCTTCATAGCTGCTGACAAATTTTAATCAATGTACTAAAATTAACTTTTGGCACAACTGAGTTCCCATACTATGTTGGCAACATCTCTACTGAGCTGAGTGGGTCAAGAGCTATGCTGTCAGGTGGGGTGCGACCTCCCGCTGGGGCAAAGTGGGGGAAGAGGGTCACATACAGGGATGCAAGAGTGGAGTTGGAGAAGGAAGCCGTTCTACTTTAGCCACGAAGCAGCAAAGAGCCCGCCGACCACGGAGGCTGCGGTGGAAACCGTCAGCGCTGTGGCTGGAACCACCGCCCACACACAAAAGTGATGGGAACAGAGTTCAGCTCAGGTGTAACACCTGCTATCACCTCTGCCTGCCCACCTGCACCACCTGGTCCACTGTCTTGTCATTAGGTCATGGGCATTTTAATCAATGACACTGTGAACTTGTTCACGGCTTTTGGCTTGGATCATTTGACAGTGACTGTGAAGACTCGGCCTCTGGCCTCGGTGGGAATGCTGAGCCCAGAACCACGGACAGGACAGTCCTCAGGACTTAGGGCATGGTCAACGCGCCCACATACAAACATGCCCTGTGGCCCAAATGTAAAATAAAACGTCTGCATCACAACCTCCTGTGTAGGGCCTCTCTGCTTCTTTCTGTTCACTGAAGTCCCGGACAGGTTCCAGAGAGCAAAGTCAGGGACACAGAGAGAGCCTACAGAGAGAGCCTACAATTCATAACCAACCAGCGATTGCTTTCCCTTGTTTCAGGCCATAATTAAAAAGGTCCGTGTCAAATTCTTTCCGCCTGGTCCCCAAGAACCAGGAGAGCTGGCATCGAGGCACACGCAGCAGCCAGCAGCTCCGGAGCAGGGCTGGAGGGCTTCCTGCTTCTTCACGAACTCCCCAACCACTCACCAGGCTCCCAGGGAATACCTGGCCCAGTGACTTCCTCAGCTGATTTTAATAAGAAGTGAAAAACAACCACTATTAGGAAAAAACAATGCAGTATTTTTTTTTATGAAACGAAAAGGAAATAATAATCTAGGACAAATATGTTTCACTGGGTTTGAAAACAAAAGTCCCACCTTAACGGGCAGGCAAAGGAAAGCTTTTCTCCAAAGCAACCACATAGAGAGCCACAGGCCGTCACAGGCCACTCCCCTGGCCTTGCGCTGTTCACACCTCCCACAAAGTCTTCGGGCACATCAGGGCGACACACGCGCTCAACACAGCAGCTGGGGCCCAAGGGGCTGAGACCAGGGCCGCAGCTCCGCATTCGTTCGCAGGAGGCCGCAGCGGCCTCGCTTTCCCTCAGCTTCACCCAGAGTCAAAGGCCAGGATCACAGTCTCAGCGACTGGGGTCCAAAGCAGAAACACGACCGTCCCCAGTGGAGACTCCCTCCTCCTACTTTCCTCCCAACCGTGACTCAGCAGCTTCTCTGGATTTGCTCCAAGAATTTACCTGAACCGACTGCTCCCTTTTACAAGCCGCCCTCACTCGGAATTCCTCTGACAGCTCCAAATCACCTTCCCGATCGACTTCCCTCCAGCGCCACGCAGAGCACTTTTGGGTGACTGTCTGACCGCCCCCTTCTCTCCGATAACTGCTCACCACTCACAGCCCCTGCTGTAGGACAGGACCACCAGGCCACTCTGTCCCCTCCCCACAGCTTCTCAGACCAGGGGGGATTCCTGCCCAAGCCCAGCAGTGAGATTTTCTTAACTGCACAGAGATGGGCAACCTGCCCTCAGTGGTCGCGCTGGGCTGGGGCTGGCACAGTCCTTTCTCCACCGTCTGTGTGCTGAAGCCAAGAAAGCCAGACTTGAGGAGGAGAGGGTGTGACCCAGAGGCAGAGAGAGGTGCAGAGGAAGGGCTGTGGGTCATGAGAGAGAGCGGCCGGGGTGCCTCCAGCCCATCCAGACCGCCTGGAGGCCAGTGCAGATCCTGCGCTTGGTCCCAGTGAGACGTCCCCACACCCTCTACGTAGTGTCCCATTTTTCCTTAAACCATGTGAAGTATGTTCCTACTCTTTGTAAAAAAAGTGGTGCCTGTGATAAAACAGTCATATGAGTGGTATTCCACCTCTTCCGTTTCCTGTCCCACAGTCTATGAGGCAGCAGCTTCAGGAAATCAGAAGTTACAAAACCAAAGGGGCGGGACAGGGGAGGGCAGTGGGGAAAGGGAAAGGACGACTCCTTAAAGGAGAGTTCGGTCCCACCGAACAGAAAGTTGTGCGGGCGCTCATTCTGTTAGGTGCTGGGAGGCGAAAAGATGGGCAGCTCACGGTCCTGGCCCCGGAGGAGCAGTCAGTCCTACGGGGAAGACAACGGTGAGCAGCTGCACTTTGAGAGCGTGGGGGTGGGGGGGCGCAACGCTGGCAGCGCCTATGCAAGTCCTGACCACGTGCTCTCCCAGGCAGTTCTGTGCAGGACGAGAGCATGTGGCCGGGAAGCCCTGGGTGAGCTTTAACAGGCCCGGGTGCAGGGGGCAGCCAGCAGGACGAGTTCTGGGCTATCAAGTGGACCAGCGCCGGTGAGCCCCATATCTGACCGTGAGTGACCTTAGTTCAGGGCACAGCTTCTGGGGGGTGACCTCTCTGGACACCCTGTGTGAATCCACTCAATTTAACTTGGCCTTACAAAGGCACTTAAATGATAATATCTCAAGTAGAATGGTAAAAGCAAAACAATTTTCTAAGTATTATGATATCAGAGATTACATTTTATAGTGAGTAATAAAATAATTCATAGTACTGACTTAAATGATTATATTCTAAAATTATTCTGTTATTTCAGGATGCTGAAGGACATGAGAAATATTTTATATGAAATGTTGAAATGTTAAAATGTTAAAACAACTATCCCACTTCTAGGAATGTATCCCAAAGAAATGATAGGGGCCATGGCAAAAGCCACACATGAAAGTATCCTGCACAGCAAGCGTAACAGAAAGTCAAGAGTGAGCTAAATATCCAGTAATAAGGAGTATATTGTAGTGCTGTTGGAATGTTATTTGATGAAATATAACTTGTCTCTAAAAAGAATAAAGATGATATAGTAACAAGATGAAATATATATTAAATAGGAAAACGAGATAAAAATTTTGCATATACTCTAATTACAATAGTACCTACAAAATAATATATAAAACTATATATATGTATATAAAATACCATAAAGGAAAAAGTGATGTTTATATTAAAATGAGAAGACAATGAGTAGTTAATTTTTCTAAGTTTTTTTGTCAAAATGTTGTAAACTTTTTATTGCTTTATAGATTTTATTTATTTTGAGAGAGAGGGGAAGGGAGGGAGAAAGAGAGTGGAGAAATATCGATGGGTTACCTCTCACACGCCCCCTACTGAGGACCTGGCCCTGCAACCCAGGCATGTGCCCTGACCGGGAATTGAACCGGCGACCCTTTGGTTCACAGGCCAGTGCTCAATCCACTGAGCCACACCAGCAAGGGCATATATTTGTAAACTTTTCAAAAACACTCTCCCCACCTTTTCCTCCTCTTAAGTGTGAGAAATAAGATGTAAACTTACTTCATCAGAAGCAGATCGGAGACACTGGACAGCAGCCTGTTTTTTCATTTCTTCTAGAGTGAGATCTGAGCACTTTTTCTTACTCTTTCCCCATTTCTTATAAGCTCCTTTTTCCCAGCCCAGGAAGATGTCATTCTCCTACAATAAGATTGGAGAAGGTTCCATGACCGAGCATAAATAACAGGTTTCAAACACCGTTATTTCCCACATACTTACACATACCTTCCCCACCAAACATACTAATTCATAGAGTGGCACACACCGCCAAACCGAGAGCACGGAACACTGTCAGTCAGAGCACCCCAGGATAATCCATCCGTCTGGTGTCTACTACTGAAACTACTGATTACTCATGGTCTTAATAAATCTGACCCATCTATACTTGTAGTAAGTCCTAAAAAACAACTCTGATACTTGTGTGCGAATTCAAGCATTATTTAAATTTCAGTATGAATCCAAAACTATTACACAATTAAATGACCTCTCTTCTTTACTGCCCAGGATTTAACAATTAAATGGTTAAATTTCTATCTCTGTATCTTGTAGTCTAAAAAGAAGATATAAAATATTATGTTAGCATTTAACATTTATTTTTCCCTTGACTTTATATGCCCATTAGAAAACTGTGAAGAAAATTTGAAAAGTGGGAGGAAGCAAAGCAAGCAGCCCACCCATGACGCCACCGCCCAGTGACAATGGAACAACGTGGTCCGCTTCACTGGCTCTTTTTCTTGTACTTTAAAACACACAGTGGGATTCACACTATTCGGGTACATTTTGCATTTGACTTAACTTATTATATTGTGGACATTAGCCCCATGTTACTACAAATTCTTTGGCTGTTACATAATATTCCATGATGTTAGGTTTACTTAACTATTTCCCTAGACTGGGACTTTCTAAATTTAATATTTTTAATCGTGTTGCTACTTTGCTTTGTCGTTTAAAAAGCCTTTATTTGACAGATTATGACTGAAACCAGGGGACAGACAACAAGAGAAAGAAAAGTTAGACAGACAGCAGCAAAACTAGGAAACTTCTTCAAAGGGCCTCGGCCTCCAGTGTGCACTCAGGAAGGAGACACGAACAAATGAGGTAAAATAAAGAGAAAAAGCATGACAATAATTCATTCAAATGATTCTTAAGATCAAATCATATAACATCTAGCCCAATTTTTACTTTAATCCAATATATAACAACTGCTTTTCTGCCACCGGGTAAGAGCGCAGGAAGGGCCCACCTCTCCCACATTCACGGTGGTTGGGGACTTTTCACCTGACTTCTGTTTGCAGAGCTAATGGCCCCGAAACACCTGTTTTCTGGCTGAGTGGCATCAAGCCCATTTTCCAAGGGAAAATGCGTCTGGGGGCCGAGGGAGCGAGAGCTGTCAGTGTGTGTCCACTTCTCCGGTGTGTCCAGCTGGACCGCCCCTGAGACTGGCTGTTCCTTATCGACGACATCTTCTGGGGATAGCACTTGTCCTTCGACAGGGACAGAGGACAGAAGTGTCACGGTGTGGATCTGCGGCTTCTGAAGGCAGAGGGAACTAATTTCCTCTGCTGTTCATCGTGCAGAAAACAAGGCAGAAACACTATCTGTGCAACCACCGAAAACGGGCCTCCGTTCCACTCGAGCTGCCGAGACTGGCTCTTCTCTGTGCTGAGCACCACAAACATGGCTCTCTCCTGAGGCTGCATTAGAGCCCAGCACAGGCAGCACACAGTCGAAGTTCCTAATAAAGCTTTATTACAAACAAAGGACTTTCAAAATCCAGGGACACACAGTCAGTCTCATGATACATCCCAATCATCCAAAACAGGCCCATGTACCTGCAACCCAGTAACTCTACTTGTGGGCACTGACCCTAAAGAAACAGTCTCTGAGGTGTGCAGAACTTTAGCTGCAGTGATGGCAAACCTGCAGAAACAACCTCAAGGTCAAATGAGGGGGACTTGGTTAAATAAGTTATGATGCATCCAGCTGGTAAGACACTATAACCATTAAAGAGATTATAAACATATTTATTGACGTGGAAAGCTATCCACAATATGTATAAGCAAAGGAGATCACACAACAATATAATCACATGTTTAGTTAAAACACACACACACCCCTTTACTGGCACTTAAAGGTCTGGGAAACTGTACGAGAGGTCACTGAGAAGCTTTCGTGCTGAGGAGGAGACCCAGTTCTGGTAACTAGGTCATACTCCTTTAATAGTCTGAAGTTTTGGGGTTTTTCTGTGTTTTAATCCTCACCTGAGGATATGTTTATTGATTTGAGAGAGCGAGCTGGGAGGTGGAGAGGGAGAGAGAGAGAGACACTGATGTGAGTGAGAAACATCCATGGGCTGCCTCCTACATGCACCCCAACTGGGGATCGAACCCACAACCTTTTGGTGTGCGGGAAAATGCTCCAACCAACTGAGCCACCTGGCCAGGGCTTGTTATTTATTTATTTAAAAGATTTTATTTATTTACTTTGAGAGAGAGAGGAAAGGAAGGAGAAAGAGGGAGAGAAACGTCAGTGTGTGGCTTCCTCTATGGTGTGCTTCCCAGACAAGGTCAAGTTCAAGGAGTTCATCATCACCAAGCCCTTAGTATATGAGATGTTAGAGGGACTCACCTAAGGAAAAGAAGAAGATCAAAAATACGAACAGTAAAATGACAACAAACTCACAGTTTTTAGCAACCGAACCTAAAACAAAAACAAAAACAAACTAAGCAAACAACTAGAACAGGAACAGAATCACAGAGATGGAGATCTCATGGAGGGTTATCAGCGGGGAGGGGGAGAGGGGAGAATGGGGGAAAAGGTACATGGAATGAGAAGCATAAATGGTAGGTAGAAAATAGACAGGGGGAGGTTAAGAATAGTATAGGAAATGGAAAGCCAAAGAACTTACATGTACGGCCCATGGACATGAACTAAGGTGGGGATGGATGCATCCAGGGCAGAGGGGAATAAAGGGGGGAAAATGGGACAACTGTAATAGCATAATCAATAAAATCTATTTTTTAAAAACCAAGGGTATAATGCAGGTACTTTTACCAAATAAATAAATAAAAGAAGTTCACAATGATTTACTGATGGAATTGAAAATAGAATTCAGTACAGTTTTTGTGACAGGTCTGCTAAGGAGAAGAATAAAATTCCGTTTGGGGTGAGCTAACATTTGCTTGATCAGGACTCAAAGTTAGGTTCTCTATCATCAAAATCAACTACAAATGTTCATCTGGTCATGCTCATCTTTTAAAATAATAGCTTTATTGACATAAAATTCACACACTATAAAACTTGCCCTTTTAAAGTGTGCCATTCTGGGGGTTTTAGAATAATTCACAGGGTTGTGCAACATCACCACAATCTAATTTAACACGTTTCCACCTCCCCAAAAGGAACCCTGCAGGCACCAGCAGTGGCTGCCGTCCCTGTGGACTCGCCCACTGTGGACATTGCAGAGAAATGGACTGAACCGTAAGTGCTCTGCTGTGTCTGGCGTCTTTCACTTAGTGTGACGTTTTGAAGGCTCATCCGTGTTGCAGCCTGGGTGAGTACATTTCCTTTTACGACTGAGTAACAGTCCTCTGCATGGATGCACCTGATTTTGTTTATCCATTAATCCTTGATGGACATTTGGGCTGTTTCCTCCTCTTGGCTATTGTGAATAATGCTGCTATAAAACTCATACACAAGGTTTTGTGTGGACGTGATTTCCAATTCTCTTGTTATAACACCTACTAGAATGCTGGGTCACAAGGCAACTCCACGTTTAGCCTTTTGAGGAACTGCCTGGCTACTTTTCAAAGCAGCTGCACCATTTTACAATCCCACCAGCAAGGTGTGAGGGTTCCACTTTCTCCACACCCTCGCCATTTGTTGTGGCCTGGGTTTCTTATTTGGCCATCCAGGTGGGTGTGAAGTGCTCTCTCGTCCTGGCTGATATCCCTAAGGACTCAGGATGCTGAGCATCCTTCCATGCCCTTCTCGGCCCTTTGGCAACTTGCCCATTCAGATCTCTTCCCCATTTTCCCCATCTCTTCCCCATTCTTCCCCACCCTGAATACACATCTCTTACCAGCTATATGATTTGCAAATATTCTCTCCAATTCTACAGGTTGTTTTTTCACTTTCTTGATGATGTTCTATGAAGCACAAAAGTTTTTCACTGTGATCAAGTCTAATTTACTGATGTGTCTTCTTTGGCTGCTTGCACTTTGGGGTCATGTCTAGGAAACCATTGCCTAATCCAGGTCATGAAGACTTACTCCCACGTTTTCCTCTAAGTTTTATAGTTTTAGCTCCGACACTTAGGTCTATAATCTATCAGAGTTAATTCTGTCTGTGTGCAGCAGGAAGGAGCAGTCCGACCTCCTTCTTTCGCACGTGGCTACCCTGCTGCCCCGGCACCTGGTGTTGTCGGAAAGACTGTTCTTTCCATGCCATAAATAAAAGAGTTTCATTTCTAGACTCTCAGTACCACAATGTCTTGATTATTGGAGCTTTGTAGTAAGTTTTTAAATTGGGAAGTGTGAGTCCTCCAACTTTGCTCTTCAAGATTTTTCTAGCCCGTTCTGGACCCTTTACATTTCCATATGAATTTTAGGGTTGGCTTGCCAATTTCTGTAGCAAAGGCAGCCAGAGCTGTGATGGCTGTGCCGGGTCTGTGCATCAGGTGGGAGAGCGTCCGCATCCTAACTGAATCTTCTGATCACGAACATGGGATGCTTCTCCACTTGTTAGGTCTTCTTTGATTTCTCTCAATGACATTTTATATTTTTAGTGTGCAACTCTTAAACTTCTTTTGTTTAATTTATTCCCAAGTATTTGAATTGTTTTTGACACTATTATAAATGGAAATTTCTTAATTTCATTCCTTAGGATTTTCTATATATAAGAATGTCATATGTCAACAGATATTTTTAGTTCGCCCTTTCCAATCTGGGTGTTTTTTCTTACCTAACTGTTCTGATAATGCTGATTTATAATAAGATTTGACCTATTGTATTTCATCTTTGAAAATGTCTTCAAACGAAGCTACTGCCAAATACTGATATTAATTCCCAGGCATGAGTTTAACTGGACACATTAATTCTTAAAAAGCATTTATAAAGTTCTGCTGGCGTTTTCTCTTGACACTGCCTTTGAGTCTGTCTTTATACTGCAGACTCACCACCCCAGTGGAAGTTAGGTGCAAGTATCTTCACTGGAAAGTCAGCCAGACCCAGACCTGCCCTCGCCCCGTGCCGAGGGCACGGAGGCCACGGTGCTGGAAGGGTGTGCGTGAGCCACAGAGCCGCTGCACTTCGTGTGGAATGCGGATCTGGCTTTTGTGTTAGTTTCTGACAGAATAAAAATGTGTAATGCCACTTGACACTGTGATTCAATGTTAGCTATTAGAATGACTTTACCACATTATAAATTTTGCATAAATGCTATTGTACCTCATGATTTTAGATCGACTTCATTAAGAAACATCAAGTCTATAGCAAAAGCTACACAAAAAACAGATACACTTTTCTGTGTTCTTCTCTTTCCACATATTATATTTGAGAGCTGCTTTATTCTGTTTTTCTGACTTCACGCCCTGTGTGAACGCACTGTGACTTACCAAAAGCACTGAAGTAGCACTCAGCTCGTAAACGAACACAGTATTTTTAAAAAGGTTCAAGGTGTTTCTGTTTTACTGTTTTCAGTCTCCTGTGCTGTACTAGTTCAAAGCCACGGGGACATAAACATAAAATGTTCACTCAGTAAGCTCAGTAGAAGCAAGTATGAGTTTTCCAAGTCGTTGTCTTCAAGACAGCACAGCCGCACGCACGGAAAGAAGGCACGGCTACAGAACTCCCCAGCACGAGTCTCCCAGGTGCTTTCCCCGGCGTGGCTGGCAGGTAACATAGGGTTATGGCTTTGACTCACTTTCCCTTGCTGTCTTCTATCAAAAGGGGAACTGGGAACCGGAGGAGGGGAAAGAACACAACATTCTGAACTGCAGCTGCTACAGCGACATCTGCTGCTCCTCGCAGCTCAGCACCCACCCCCGCCGCCCACGCCTTCCGTTAAGTGTCCTGAAAAACCCAAACCAGGATGTGTGAAGGGAACTCGCACTGCTCCATCTTCGTGCCCTCACTGGGTAATACAGATCAGCACGTTTCACCCCTCCGACCCAAAGTTGGCTCAGAGAGAGGCATGTGACCAATCAAAAATGGGAGGGAAAGGGGGGATTTCACCAGGAATGTAGGGAACACATCCCCCAGGTAGAGTTTGAGCAAGAAATACGTGGGGCTCCATGTCATCTGCCCTCTACCCGCAGGCAGCTGGCTGCGAAACCGAGCGGACAGGGAGGCGACCAGAGAGGCAGGGAACAAGCCCTGTGTCACTGCGAAGCTTCAAGCTTGGCCTAGAACAGGCTGGGGCCAGCCCCACCCACTTCAGGAGACCTCCCCCAGCTTAAGCAGTCTGGGCTGCTGGTAAAAGAAAGACAGAGCTAGGGTCTGAGGAGAGAGGCCTCGTAATAAATCTACTCCTCACTGCTCTAAAGAACTGCAATGTGCCTCTAACAAAACGAGTGGCTCCGACTAAATACGCACAATTCCAGGTTAACTGCATCCGGTTTCCTTCCTGCTAAGGCTTCCGCCAACAGTGAGTTTCCTCCCGGCCTCCCTGCCGTGGGCTGCCCAGCCAGCGCCCGCCGCTGGTGCCACCGAGACTCAGCGACGGGACGACACCCGCGCCCCCAGCACGGCCTGTGGGGTTCTCCCCCTACTCGCTCCCGCCCCTGCTGGCCTCCCACCCTCAAGCCCTGCCTGTCCCTGTGTCCTTGTCCCACTCTTCCTCTTCTCCCTTCCCGGGGGGCTCCACTGCAACCTCCTGTTGCTCCCACGGCCCCGTCACCATGCACAGGGCCCGAGCTCTGCACAGCGAGAGGGTTCAACAAACCCCTAAATCGGCGGCTGTCTCTCAGGGACCACCCCTCATCATCTCTGTGTTCCTGGTGCCTGCCACCACATCTGGCACATGTCATGGGCATTCACGTGGTGAGTAAAAAGGAAAAAATGTGCATTAAATATAATCTTTATATTCACATCGTTTCTCTATTTCATGAAAAGACATTACAAAAAATCACATTTTGTATGGTGTCTTGGGGAGTCTGTGGACATGAGTTTGTGCAGCATTATCAGCACCCACAGGCCTTACGTCAACGTGAACTGAACTCATTTCTGTGGAGGACCTGCTGACACGCAGGGTGTGCAGTGAGGCACCTGAGAACCCAGGACAGGCCTGCTTTTTGTAGCTGTGACTGTCTAAAGAGCATGCTGACCTGTAGAAAACGTCGCAGACGCTAGCTCGTCCCAGCAGTGCAGGACTACACTAGCAGGGTCCCCGCAGGAGTGCGTGACCAGTGGGTGAGAGAGGCGCACACAAGCGCTCAGTCTCACCTAGCCGTCAGTGCTGGGATGACGCTTATTCAACCTGTGAGCGCAGATCATGTAACAACCCAGCTACACTTCCGGAAGGATGGGCTCTCAGCTAAAAGATACAATTAGGAGATTTAAAAGAAACTAACAAAGCACAGTCATCTAAACAGTGCGGCAATGGCACAGACAGACACCGGGCGACAGAAGGGAACAGAAAGCCCAGAAACCGACCCTCACGCACAGGGTCGGGTGGTTGCCACAGGGCGCCGAGCCCGTGCCCTGGGGAAGGGACAGTGTTTTCAGCCCGAGGTGCTGGGCCGGCTGAATACCCACGTGTGAAAGAAGAAAGCTGGATCTCTACCTCAGACCACATACAAAAATTAACTCGAAATGGGTCAAAGATTCACACGTAAGAGCTAAAATTATAAAACTCCTGGAAGAAACGCAGGGCAAGGCTTCATGACAATGGATTTAGCAATGATTTTTTAATGTGACCCCAAAGGCACAAGCGACAAAACAAAAAGTAGCAAACTGGGCAGGTTTGGTCCCCAGTGGGGGCCTGCACAGGGGACAACCAATTGATGTTTCCCTCTCACATGATGTTTCTCTCCTTCCCTCCCTTCTCCTCTCTCTAACACTACACACAAATTTAAAAAAGAAAGGAAAAATGTGCTTATTTGGATAAGTGGGCATCGAAGGGAAAGGAGAGAAATACAGTGAACTGGTGACTGAGTGAAGGGTCCTTTTACTATTCTCGCTGTTCTTTTGATGTTTGAAGTTATTTCTCAAGAAGTTTCCTTTTTTTAAAAGATGAATATATGATTTCTGCCCACAAGAATCTTCTCTCCGGGGAAAGAGAAGCACATTCTAACAGCTACAATGAAGAGGTCCACAGCAGAAATGTAATCAAGAGTGGAGATGACATCGTTTTCACAGGGAATTGCCAGAAAAGGGCTCACAGAGAATGGCGACCTGGGCCCTGGAAACGGCGCTAGAAATGCAGTTTATACCTACACTTTAAAGTGATGCATAGTGAGCTCCCAACTCCGAGAGCGCACTTACCCGAGTATGGCAATTGTGACCACACGAAGGAAGGGAGGGAGGGAGAGAGGAAAGAAGCATCTGTGGAAATAAAACACCTGGGACACACGAGAAGGCCGCTGCCCTCCAGGCCCACAGAGCACTCCGCTGACGCCACAACGGCGCGCGCGTCCCCGCTCAGTCGAGGGCCACCAGCTACTGGGGGTCGCTCAGCCTCAGCCGGGACGAGGCTCTCATCAGCCTTGCTTCCTGTCCAGTCGTCCTGGGCAGCCGAGACCAGAGTCACGCAGTGTCTGTTCCCCAGAACTCAAGAGCTTTTTGAGGGTTTGTTTTAACTAAGACCGGGAACAGCAATGGATTAAACAGGGGAGGTACGGCTAGTCATTGAAGCAGTGGCCTTAAAATGGGCCATTTTCCAGTCCAGATTCAACTAATTCAAAAACTGAGGAGGGGGTAGAAGAGCTGTAATAAAACGGACACCCAAAAGTGGAGTTGTGCGACCTCCCCCCGAGGGTCCAGGCCACTGTGAGTCTGACCCAGAGACCAGGAAGGCGGCCGCTGCAGTCTGAATCACAGAAGGCAGCTCACTAAGGCCCTCCCCCTCCCTCCCCCACTAGAGGAGACACTTCCCTCGCTCTCCACCCTCTCTTTCTGGAGAACAGTAAGCACAGCATCCCCTTTCAGTCACAGAAACGTAGCAGAGGTGCTGCCCGCCCCTTAGGTTCCCTCTTTATTGAAACAACGATCATTTTCATTGACCTTGCCCATCAGCGTAGGACTTGGCACTCCGACCCTGGGCTAAGGTGAGTATTTTCGGGGTCTTTGTTTTCCTGTGCATTCTCCTTGTAACTCCAGACATGTTCTCACTCACTGATCTTTATCTGTCCTATTCCCTAAAGATGGGGATCAGGCAGATCCTGGAGGGCGATCCAGCAGAGCTGAGCATGACCTCCGACTCCAGGCCCTGCTAACCAGACACCGGAGGGGCTCCCACACACGTCTCACCAGAGACGGGTTCGACTGGAGTCTTCAGAGCAGGCCTGTGTCTTGTGCTCTCTCCAGCACCCTAGGGCACTGGGCACGTAAATACTCTGTTCACACATTTACCAGCATGGATTAAATGTTTTAGGCTGATACTGTTAATGCACAGTTCTCTGGGTACATGATTTTTAAGTTAAGAGAAATAACTTTGTCATTTCTGGAAACAAAGTTTCTTCCATGTTTATACATTTAACATATTACTTGCCCCTGAAGAAGTGTATTTTGCCTTTACTGGAAAGATAATGGGAAATAATAGCACCTCAGTAAGGAAATTACACATAATACTGACCAATATAACATATTTCTAATTACCAGGTTATAAGTCAATCCCCTAAAAACTTCATTTGACCTAGTTCTTACCAGCCAAGGCAGTAAGCGATCTGGGGGCAGGGAAAACGCAGTGTGCTCAGCTAGAAAGGATGAGAACCCCCAGCAGCGAGAAAATACTCTCTGCACGACCACCCTGTGACAGATGTTGAGCACCCTGGTGAGACCCTCTGCATTTACAGGACTCTGAGGCTCTCCTGTGGTTTGGAAGGGCAAAGCCGGCTCCTTCTGAAACTCTGGCCCTGCGTTCTGTGTTAGTAACAAAGCTTACTGGGGCGTCCAACCTTTTGGCGTCCACGCCACACTGGAAGAAGAGTTGTCTTGGGCCACACGTTAAATATGCAAACATTAACAAAAACTGATGAGCAAAAAACCAGTTTTAAGGAAATTTACGATTTTGGGTTGGGTCGCACCCATGGCCATCCCGGGCCGGGGAAGACGCCCCTTTAACACGGCAGCAGAAACTGCCCACAAGGCCCTCCGTGCTGTGTGGCATTTGCACACGGCGGTCACTCCGAGCCCATGCGTTCGCTGGGCACGGCTCCACTTCCCTCCCGGCCGGCCTCACTTTCTGGAGCCCCTCCTGGAGAGTGACGCTGAAGTGGAGACCTCTGTTCGAGAGCCTCGGTGCGGCTGCCTCCCCACTGTCAACTCGGCACTGAAGCCAGGTAAAGCATCGCGACAGCTGATCTACCGGGCGGCACACAGCGACTACGGCCAAGGTGTATGTCTTACCAAACTTTTAAGTCTGCCGATGTGTAACGCACACTCGGATTAACAAGCAGTTGGACGTCACTCCTGCAGGTAAAACAGACTATTAAACTCTGGGGTGTTGAAACGTAACCGACACAATGATCAAACGTCTAGTCCTAAGACGTGATGGTCCGACCTTGCGGAGTGGTGCTGCTCCAAGGCCGCAGGGGTTCAGACTGTCACCAGTCTGTGACAAGCCAGTCTGCACCAGGACGTAATCAATACTGAGCAGGTCTCAGTGTGAAGAGCTCACTGGGCGCTTTGGGACAGGGCTCGTTACTCCTCACCGGCCCGGCCAGGGTCTGGGGGGCCACAGCCCCGGCAGCCCTAGCCTAGAGCGCGAACACGCTCGCGGAAGAGAAATACCAGCCTGCAGAGCTGCCGTGCCGCTCTCACAGAACACCTAAGGGGGTACGCACCTGTTCCTGCAGGTCGTAGTCGTAGCTGTCGTGCAGCAGGAGACTGAGGACGTAGCGCGTATAAATCATGGCATCGATGCCGCATTTCTCCAGCTCTTGTCCCAGCCAGGTCTGCACTGGGCCCAGCGCGTGGAGCAGAGACATTGCAGAGGCGGGGGCAGGGCCCGGGTAAGAACTTGCGGAGCTTGCAGGTGGCAAACCATCCACGACAACTGTACAGAGAGGGCGCATGAATTTAGGTTGATGGCATCCTTAAAATGCGAGGCATTTTCTGGAGCTGATGTTCTGTTGGTATCTGGAGGGGATGTTCACTCCGGTGAAAAGGAGAGAAGCTTGGCATCTAGGATGAGCGTTGATTTGTGTTGGCAGTCAGCCATCTAGAATAGAATTTCCCTCTGCGAGCAGGACCAGTGAATCAGCATCCTGACGGCAATGCACACGTGGGTGTGATTTTCTTCTTTAACTTCACATTGAGGCCAAACGTAAGCCTCCGGCAGAACCTACAAACATAAGAGAGAAAAAGGTGTGCATTATATACAGATACAAATTATGTTACTGATCTTTTGAAAAAGTCCGAATGAACTGTTCTTCTTTATTAAAATACCTTTCATACTTTAGAACACCAATTTTTTTTCTGTAATCTGATATTTTAAGCTAAGTGACATTTTGAACTTTTTAAAAGTCTAATATTTTTTAAGAGAAAGAAAAATGTGTATTCTTGTGAGTGTGCCGCATCACACTCATGTTTATTTTGCCGTCTCAGGAGGTGGAACTAGTACAATCCTGTTTGTCGGTAAAGCTGGAAGAGTTTATCTGGTAACAAACCACTAATCGTTTTCAAGTATAACAGAAAACCAGCAGCTGAACAGTAACGTCCCTGGAAGACTCTGGTGAGAGAAAACAGCCCTTCACATGTAAGTCTCACCATGAACAAGCAAGTGTTCTGTAGACTGAGAACCGTGGACTTGCTCATCACTTATTTCAGAGAAACCCCAGGGAAACGTGGGCGTGCCTCCGAGCCCGCCCGGCCGAGCCAGCACATCTGCTGTCGCTCTCCTCGCGCCCCCACTGACTCTGGGGTTGCTTGTGACAGACACCACTCTTCTCGTTTAAAAGATTCCCCCTAAATTAACATTTCCAATACGTCAAACTAATCAAACAACGGCCTCACTAAATCGTGATTGTCTTTGTGTTCGAGTTCTGACTCATCAGTGCCACTAGAAAACGAAATCCGACAAAGGGAGAGGTAACCCTCACCGGCTCAGCTCTGCACGAATTAGCAGGCAGTAAAAGCAATAGTAAAGGCATCAAAGAGAAAGACAGACTTTTCCTCGAAGACTTAAGACTCAGTTTCTTGCATTTCATCTCTAATTACAAAGTAAATTTTACATACATCAAATAATCTTTAAAAAGTTTAAATCCACCATCGGACTAGGTTACTAGATTATCACTAATGTATATTCTGCAACTTTCTAAAATCTTCTCTATTATACTATCTTTTCTGAATTATAAAAACTAGATAAATTAAAAGATTTTCTATCATTCTCATCTGCTGAAATTTTCCAGCTGACTCTCAAAATTAAAACCATAAATTCTTTAATATGTTTGGACCTCAGAATGCCAAACAGATCATCAGTTAAAGAATACTCCATTCTGGGGCCATCGCTAGAAGCAAGGTGACAAGTCGGTACTCATTCAATGTGAGGACCAACCAAGACGGCGAGGAACTTGAAGCCGTGGTGGAAGGAATTCAGTGAGACTCTAACGTAGCGCAGCTCACGGGGAAAGCACCGAAGAAGAGAGCTGCACAGAGAGAATTGCCAGAACCTGCCAGGGCCCCCCGTACACCCAGGCCCTGGTGAGCAGCATGGCCAGGGATGCTGCCTGTCTCCCACCAGCCAGCCTCAGACCCACCTGACTCAGGGGACACTGGATGGAGTACAAAGAAGGGCCGTGCCTTAGTAGTGGAGAATAAAGCCCTAAACTCTGCTCTGGTCCTGCCTAACAAATCTTAAAAGCAAGACTCCAAACGACCAAACTGTTTCCAACTAATTTCACCACGGTCACACAACAATGCTCAATTTACAGCATCCAAGAAGAGAAAATTAACAATGTGTAGCGTCCAATCAAACATGAGCCAGCATTTGCCCTGGCTGCTGTGGTTCAGTGGATTGAGTGCTGGCCTGCAAACCAAAAGGGTTGAGGGTTCGATTCCCAGTCAGGACACATGCCTGGGTTGCAGGCTGGGTTCCCAGTAGGGGGCGCATGAGAGGTAACCACACATTGATGTTTCTCTCCCTCCTTTCTCCTTTCTCTAAAATAAATAAAATCATTAAAAAAAAAAGAGCCTGCATGCAAAGAAGCAGAGACAAAGGGGTTGGAAATGATGAGAAAAATAAATTAATTAAAACCCAACCAGAATTGACACAAAAGCTACAATCAGCAAAGGCATCATGAGATAGCTCCTTCCTGCATCACACTGACTTGGGACTGAAGAGCTTCGTGCTCCTTACTTTGAAACCAATGAAGTAGAAAATGGAAAAATAAGGAAACTAAGGCTGGTTCTTTTAGACAACAAACTTGACACACCTCTAGCCAGACCGTTCCGGAAAGAGAGAGCTATTCATCGACAATGTCAGGAATGGGAGAGCTGAGATCACTTCAGCTTGTACAGGTATAAAAAGGAAAATAGAGGGCGTGAGAAAAACTTCACACCAATAAACTAAACACCTTAGATGAAAGGGATCAATTCCCTGCAAACACAAAGTACCAAAGTGCACTCAAAAAGAAATAGAGTGAATAGCCCTGTATCTGTAAAAAGGAACTGAATTTATAGTTTAAAACTTTCACACAAAGAAATTTCCAGGCAAAAAATGGCTTCAAAGTTGAATTCTACCAAACACTATATTTAAGGAAAACATAATGCCAATTCTATACAAACTCTTCCAAAAAATTCAAGAGGAAGAATACTTGCCAGATCTCATTATGAGGCCAGCATTATCCTGACATCAAAACCAGACAAAGAGCCCTGGCTGGTGTGGCGCAGTGGACTGAGCGTAGGCTGCAGACCAAAGGGTCACCGGTTCCATTCCCAGCCAGGGCACATGCCTGCGTTGCGGGCCAGATCCCCAGTGGGGGTCACATGAGAGACAACCAGACATTGATATTTCTCTCCCTCTCTTTCTCCCTCCCTTACCCCCTCTCTAAAAATAAAATATAAAAAATCTTAAAAAAAAAACAAAACTGACAAAGATATTGCAAGAAAACTAAACCAACAGTCCTCAAGAGCACACATGTAAAATTTCTAAACAAAATTTAGGAAATTGAATCCAACAATGTACATCACACCCAGGGAGTTCAGGGATATCAGAATACTCTTAACTGAAACCTATATAATTGTCTTTGCCACAGGACCTCTAAAATACTAGTTTTGCTGTAAAACAGCTTAGTGTAAGGCTCTTTCATTATTTAAATGCACAAAAATTCACACTGTAACAGACTTGGTTCACTATAAAGACTGATAATAGAAATAATGCTTTAGTTTTTTTTTTATTATGTTTACTTTAAAGCACGGTATCAGTCCACACAGGATTCTCTCTGTTGTCGTTAAGAAATTTCATGTTTCTTTAGGAAGGGTTCGAGAAGCAGATGAGGAAAAACTGGCCAACAAATGCAAATAAAGCAAAGCACGCTGAGCTCCCGTGGTCTCATCAAAAAGCTGCTTAGGCACTCACTTACATCGCCGCCCCTGATGGGACTCCGCCCCCACCGTGTGCAACGGCGACCCCCTGTAATTCTTCAATCATTGGCTGTACCCCTAGAGTGGCCAGCAGCTACAATTTGTGTCCCCTCTTTCTCTGTAGCACAGACTGCAGAGGACCAAGGAGAAGAGAGCAAAGAAAAGAGAGCTGAGTCAGGTCCTTCCAGGCTCTTCCACAGCCACCTGTGCTGGACCTCTCCGTGGACACTAGTAACAGGGTCTGAGAAAGAAGCACCACGGTCACCTGGAGCCAAAGGATGCCTGTCCTCCCCACTTTGAACCTCCAACTGTTAGCAGATGATCCCGGAACAGAAAACCGGGCCCCGACTGGTGTGGCTCAGTGGGTTGGGCGTCTTCCCACAAACGGAAGGGTCAAGGGTTCGATTCCGGTCAGGGCACATGTCCGGGTTGTGGGCCAGGTCCTCAGTTGGGGGCACACTAGAGGAAACCTATCGATGTTTCTCTCCCTCTCTTTCTCCCTCCCTTCCCCTTTCTAAAATAATAATAATAATAATAAATAATAATAATAGTAATATCTTTAAAAAGGAGGGAAGGAGGGAGGGAGGTGGGTCATAACTAAGCTTCCTCTCAGTCACCAGCGAGCCTTTGGTAGAGGGGCAAACATTTGACAAATGAGAGACTCTTTATTTCTAGTTTTGAACTAAAAGAGACTCCTAGATATGTTGGTTCACGATTATCTGTTTAATTAAAACGTACTTCAGGTGCACTCTACCACGTGGCCAAAACAGTGCGGGGGGAGGGGCAGGGATCTGACAGGCACGGGAAAACCCATTTAACATCTACCTGGCCAAGTTCAAGAACACAGGCAAACACCCAAATTTCAGATGCTGTCTATTCCTCTTTATACTCACTCTGCATGTGGAATGCAGTCAGTATGAGGTTAGACTTCACTTCAGTTTGCCTAGAGTGTCTAAACAGGGCTTTAAAGGAGAGCACCGCTGTGTGAGTGGGTTTTTTTGTTTTCTTTCATTTTCCAGCATCCCCTTCTCCAAAGGTTGGCAGCGAGAAACAGAACTTTTAAATCATCTTGAGCATCTGTCTCTCATGCAAAATTAACCCAAATCATCCTAAAGACTGGGCTGTATAAACGATAATGTGTAAGACTCACAATAAATAATACACCTATTTTAGAATTTCTTTGACTGTTTTAAATTGTAAATGGTTTTTATCAAAGATGCAAAACATGTATCTCTACCCAGCTAGCCAATTAAATGCCCACAGCAGTTGGTCTGCCTCAAGTGAGTCTTCTCTAACTCATGAAGGGCCTGGGCAGGGCAGTGCGCACTCGTCCGGCAGTCAGAACGTCCAGGTGTTTGCAGTCAGTCCCCACTCTGCTACGCGACTGCTGGGCTTCATGTCCATAACTTCTTGGGGTCTCTGTTTTCTCGTTGGTACAATAAAATGATAAACATTAGCCCTCCCTACCTCTCGTAACCACTCACAAGGCTACTGCAGTGAGTAAATGAGAAGTGCATCTGTGTATTTTGTGGCCTTTGCATTCCACAAAATGTCATCCAAATGGACCATATTATTAGAAACTATCCTCCCCAATTGTTTTACATTTGCTTAACCTTGCAGCTTCTTTCACTAATGTGATTATGGGAAGAACAGTAATTATGTAAAATATACTGGCTTTTATGGGAAAAAACCTCCTTACTATCCTTTTTAAAAAAGCTGAAACTGCCTTTGTTTGCAATGATGCAGTTCTAGCCCTATCACATGTTAAGCGTTTTGATTCTCTACTACAAATTCCAATGTGACGCTGCAAAGAACTTGAAGGGCCAAGTGCAGAGAAGGAATCCGGAAGCGCAGCGCACGCCCCCTGCCGTCAGTCAGGCTCGTGCTTGCACACACCTGCAGTGCAATTTCGGCACAGGTGCCCGTGCCACCCGAACAGTACGGGGCCGGAGAGCTCCGCACACACTGGGCTTTCTCTGCTGCCTAGTGTACAATTTCTAGCCATTTTAAGGACCCCAGGAGTAAAAATAGCCCTGGTGGTGAATGACAATCACCCCCCAAGACTGGGGCAACTCTGAGCGGGCTGTGGATCAATTACAGCCTCAGGGCCCCATACTGATGTGAGCCTGGAAGTGCAGGTGGTGGACTGAGGCCCGTGACATGCATCAAGCCTGGCTCCTCCCATGACACCGCCCAGGGAACCCCATGTCGCCCAGGGCCCTGTGCCATTTATGATAGAATATGAACTAGAACAACAAGCTGAATTTGAGAAAGAAAAGCATGTAGTTTTTTTTTTAAATATATTTTATTGATTATGCTATTACAGTTGTCCCATCTCCTCCCCCCACCCCCTCCCTGCACACCCCTTACCCCCACACTCCCCCTCTTTAGTTCATGTCCATGGGTCATATATATGAGTTCTTTGGCTTCTACATTTCCTATACTATTCTTAACCTCCCCCCTGTCTATCTTCTACCTACCGTTTATTCTACTTATTCCTTGTACCTTTCCCCCCTCTCTTCCCACCCACCCCCCTGATGATAACCCTCCGTGTGATCTCCATTTCTGTTATTCTGTTCCTGTTCTAGTTGTTTGCTTAGTTTGTTTTTGTTTCTGTTTTAGGTTCAGCTGTTAATAGCTGTGAGTTTGGAAAAGCATGTAGTTCTTTTACTAGGTCTACATGTTTTCACAGTGATTATCACTAGTCCCGATGATTTGTCGATTAAGGAAAAAAGGAAACAGATCTAGATACCCAATTAATTCCATCAGTAAACACTGTTCCAACAGATAGTCAAACAAGACGTGGTAATGACATACATTTCAAATGAGTGATTTAGTAACAAAGGGTTTTGGTGGGAAGTGGAATGGGATGAGGGTCATTTTGAAGATGCTCGCTGACCTTCTAGAACCTAATCCCGTATGTAATAATGTGATGAGAAATACAGTGCCATCTTCCAACACTCTTTATAACAACACTCAAATCGCTGCTCTCATTAGTGATCCCAGTTACTGAGGGTGCTCAAGCAGTGTCTCTCATAAGGGACATACGCACCGCAGTGCAGCTTCCGCAGCACTCACGTACACCAGGGAGGGGCCAGCTGAATTCAAAGACTGAGGTGCTTCCCCCTCGGGTACCCAGCCTGGGTAAACGGAGAGGCTGTGCCACTAGACCCTATAGGACACCTACTACATTAGGCCACGCTACCAAGGCAGGGAGTCACAGCAGCTCTATTTAATACATAGAAACAAACACAGGGAGGCTGCCAAAATGAGGAGACAAACATGGCCTGAATGAAAGAGCAGATCAAAACTGCAGAAAAAGAACTAAACAAAATGGAAATAAGCTGTCAGATGCAGAGTTCAAAACACTGGTTATAAGAATGCACAAGGAACTTACTGAGGACCTCAGCAGCATAAAGATCTAGTCCGGCCCTGGCTGGTGTGGCTCAGTGGATTGAACATCCTACCTACAAACTACCCTACCGACCAAAAGGTCGCAGGTCTGATTCCCAGTCAGGGCAAATGCCTGGGTTGTGGACCAGGTCCCCAGTAGGGGGCACGCAAGAGGCAACCACACATTGATGTTTCTCCCCCCTCTCTTTCTCCTTCCCTTCCCCTCTGTCTAAAAATAAATAAAACCTTAAAAAAAAAAGATCTAGTCAGAAACAAAGGATACACTCATTGAAATAAAGAACAATTTAAAGGGAAACAACAGTGGAGTGGATGAAGCTGAGAATCAGATCAATGGTTTGGAACGTAAGGAAGCAAAAAACAACCAATCAGAACAAAAAGAAGAAAACCCAAAAAAGCGAGGATAGTACAAGTAGCTTCTGGGAAAACTTCAAGGGGTCCAACATTTGCATCAGAGGGGTGCCAGAAGGAGAAAAGAAAGAGCAAGAAATCAGAAATCTATTTGAAAAAATAATGAAAGAAAACTTCCTTAATTTGGTGACAGAAACAGATGTGCAAGTCCAGGGAGCACAGAGAGTCCCAAACAAGATGAATGCAAAGAGGCCCACTCCAAGACACATAATTAAAATGCCAAAGGTTAAAGATAAAGAGAAAATCTTAAAAGCAGCAAGAGAAAAGGAGACAGTTACCTACAAAGGAGTACCCATAAGACTATCAGCTGATTTCTGAAAAGAAACTGTGCAGGCAAGAAGTGGCTGGCAAGAAGTGTTCAAAGTGATGACAAGCAGGGCCCTATAACCTACATGACTCCATCCAGCAAAGCTGTCATTTAGAATCGAAGGGCAGACAAAGTGCTTCGCAGACAAGGTAAAGCTAAAAGAGTTCATCACCACCAAGCCCTTATTACATGAAATGTTAAAGAGACTTATTTAAGAAAAAGATCAAAAGTATCAACAACAAAATGGCAACAAATTTACAACTATCAACAACTGAACCTAAAACAAAAACAAAAACTAAGCAAACAACTAGAACAGGAACAGAATCACAGAAATGGAGATCACATGGAGAGTTATCAGCGGAGAGCGGGAGGGGAAGAATGGAGGAAAAGGTACAGGGAATAAGAAGCATAAATAGTAGGTACAAAATAGACAGGGGGAGGTTAAGAACAGTACAGGAGATGGAGAAGCCAAAGAACTTCTATGCACGATCCATGGACATGAACTAAGGGGAGAGGGAATGCTGGAGGGAAGGGGACTAGTGGGTGGAGAGGGGATAATGGGACAACTGTAATAGCATAATCAATAAAATATATTTTAAAAAGATAAACTACAGTTTCATCACCCCAGAAAAGAAAAAACGGAGAGAAAAGTAACGTGCTCAGAAAGGTTCAGAAGGCGCGAACACTCCCGAAACAGGCCTCAACACCAGTGGCGTCCCCTCCTGCCCTACCTCCTCTAAGAAGTCTCCTCTAATTGCTTAAGGCCACACTGCCCTGTCCCCTTCATCCTCTGCCTTCCCGTGACAGCCATTCACACCCTTTTCCACCTGCCTCCTGCGTGTGGGCTCCTTCACAAATGAGTAAGCAAGTTCTCTGGGCCCAAACTGGCACATTCCCTGTAGTGTTTAGCAGACCTAAGGCCTCGGTGGGCAATCAAAACTGTGTCAAACTAAATGCTTCCCAAATCTAAATGGGGGGAATAAATTCTGAAAAACAGAGGTTTGGGAACAAAACAATGTGCACAATACCAGCATGCAAGGGAAAGACTCAACCCTCTCAGCACCCACACACGTCCTAGAGGCTCTTGTGCTCCAGACACTGGGCGTGGCGGTGGTGACACACAGATGATGGCAACCCGTGGGTTTTCGCCTTCTGTGTGGACCATCCCGTGTTAGCGGGCTGGGTCTTCATCCTTAGGTGAACCACCTGTGCTTCTTCCCACTGCAACCCGCCGCCTTCCCTTCGATCTAGCATGGTACTTCTGCGGTCTATGCCTCTCATCACCCATTTTAATTGGTCCTGACTATACGTTTCACAACACGTTTGTTAAAGTGCTCAGATTCAAGGGTATGTATGCATTGTTCTTTTCATAATTCTTCAATTTGAGCGTCCACAGAATTTTCACATAAAGAAAAGCTTTTGAAGGGGAAGAATAAAGGATATAAAATATAAATAGAACAACACAGAGAAGAGAATAAGGAAAGTGGATGTTAAAAAATACTAAGATTCTACTACTTTTCACCAAGATCCTAAATACTGTTTGTCTGGAGAACCAGAGACACACACACACAAACAAGGCAGCTACACATGACCCTTTCCTGTTACCTTCTGTCCTCAGAACATTAATTTGGAACCGAGGTACGCCCATCTACAGCCAGAAGAGAAAACCATGAAGAGCCCACAATCTAAACTGCAACTCTGTCACAGAAGGAGGTCCAAGTGCTGCAGGCTGACACGAACCCCTGTTCAGCCTGGGTGTCTGGAACAGCCAGTCAGACCTACGGCCGCGTCCCCATCCTGAAGAGTCTCAAATCCTACGAAATGGTTTTTTTTAAGATAATGTCATCAATAGAAGGAATGTGGGACATGAGTACTTTCAATGCAAATAGAAAGAACTGCATAAAGATAAAGAAATTCCATTCTCACTAGCTATGTTATCAGAAACCAACTGATTAGTGTATATTCTCCAGTGATGATTAAAACGAAACCCTTTTCAAGAATGTGAAATTGTTCTTACACCTTACATTACCACTTTATAGTAACAGGAATTAGCAAATGTCTTAAATTACAGGCACAGAACAGAGCGGATTAATCTCTGTTTAAAAGGTGAGGAAGAACCAACTACAGGATGGTAACATCTAGGTGAAGACAGCCGATTCTACATAGAATCACACGTATTGAAGACGCTGACATTCCCAAGTCTCCAGGTGCCCCATGCTTCGATGCCTGGCAAGGCCTACTGGTCAAGAAGGTCCGCCACCTGAGAAGATGGAAGACCTAACCCCAAGTCCGCTTTAGGGAAGAACAGAGTCCAGGCTTCTTTTATGCTAAGGGTCAGGGAAATGGGAGGGGCAAGAGGCACTTGACAACCGAGGACACCAGCAGCATCCCAGGAAGACTGTCCTTAATTTGTTGACTCTAGCTGATGTGAGTCCAGTCACAGTTTCTACGAATCTTTAATAAACAATACATACTTCCTTTAACTTCTTCAGGAGAAGCACTTTCTGGTAAGGGGCTGTTTTTGTAGAACTCTGCCTAAAGCAGAATTCCTCTGGTGACCAGCATGTCTACATGCAAGACTCAGCAGGAGCTGTTAGCCTGAAGGCCACGGGCACAGGCAGGCGTGAATAAGACAGAGTCAGAGAGGCCAAGCATCTCGCTCCGCTACAGCCTTCCATTAAAGCAAACCAAACGAACTCTAGATCCCTGTGTGCTGGGACTAAATGAAAGGGAAGAGCTCTCTGTCCAACCCAGACAGGCTCTTCTCCCCTGACCCAGCTGTTGTCAGTTCGTATAGGACCTGGAGTTTGGATCAGCCTCTGAGTTCTTATCCTTTTAACTGGGCTGACTATTGAGGAGGTAAAGTAACATTGTTTTATTTCTCACTTTTACTTGGCTGATTCATACACATCTGTTAATACTTCTGGTTTAAAAAGCTGGACTGCTTTGCAAAGATTAAAATTTCTTTACAGGGGATCAAATTACAACCACCAACGAGGTGTTTAGTTCATCTAGCTCTGTCAAATGATCTACCTCTTAATCTTTAGCAGAGCTACAAAAATGGCAGTTGTTTCCTGCCTTCATAAAGTTCCTTATAGATTTACAAAAATGCCCTTTTTTCCCTAAAAGCAGCATACTCTGAGTCAGACCGCTGTGGAAGAAAAGGGCCACACGCTGACCCCGACAAGACCAGGGGAGGCCTGCACGGTGGGCCTGCAGACCCAGAGACCAAAAGTAGCCACACGGACGGTCTGAACACAGAAGTCCCTGACCAAGAGCAGGTCGTGGTGAGTGGTCCCGTGCAGGCCTGCAGCTCCCTTGACAAAGGTCAGTCTTCACCTTTGAAACTGTCTACAGTCTTCGTGCACCTAAGAGAACACACCTGTGACCTTGTCTGTTGTCTTGTGTGTCTCAGATGACATTTCTTCTATCTTGCCCAGGCCCCTCGAAGGCACAACCAGGGCACAGAGTGGGGACCATGTTATCATCCTGCTGCCCACACACCATCTCCAGCTCTGAAAGTGGCAGCTACCCTGTGCCCACCCATGAGACAAAGGTGTATCCCTCTCTCCCCGGTTACTTTCTCTCTAACCTCAGAGATCTCCCTGTTTTACTTTCTCCCATCCCCTTCACCTACCAGCCTCGGACTTCACGTAACCACTTCCGTCTCCTCCTGATTCTGGTCGATCAAATAAACTGCAAACTGCCATTCTCTAGAGCATCTTCTCAAACCGTTAAGATTTTGATTCCTGGTAATTGTCATCATTTTGGCTCAAATAAGCTCTTTCTTGTAAGACTCTTTTCCTAGGCTGGATGCCAGCCCAGTTTACAGGGTGAGGAAAGATGCATAAAGCCATTCGGTCAGCTGGGAGGGGCATTTGTATGGCCTACATCCTCTTACAAAAGATAGCAAAATAGCTACCAAACAAAATTCAAAAATCAAAACACAGTGAAGGGTTTTTTATGAAATTTAAAAGCTGTTGGAAAAATGATGAAACAATTAAATTATAGAAGTTTTAAAACTTCAGTTGGAAGAAACTGAAACTGATCTTCACTCTAAGAAATGTAATTTCAGGACTTCTGGCCAAGATGGAGGCGTAGGTAGACATACTGTGTCTCCTCGCACAACCAAATGAAGGACAACAAATTTAAAAACAAAAAACAACCAGAACTGCCAGAAAATTGAAATGTATGGAAGCCCGACAACCAAGGAGTTAAAGAAGAAACAGTTATCCAGACCAGTAGAAGGGGGGGAGACAGGCAGCTGGGGCAGCCAGGATTTGCAGCCAGACGGTGGCTGGCGGACCGGGGCGGGCTGGTGGAGCAGGCGGTCCCACATTCACATGCAGATAAACCGGGAGGAACAAATGGGGAGCAAGATGGACCAACAGGTGCGCTGAGACAAGGAAAAATGTCCCAAATGAAAGAAAAGATCAAAGTTCCAGAAAAAAATACCACTAAGCAATGAAGACATAGCCAACCTATCATATGCAGAGTTCAAAACACTGGTAATCGGAATGCTCACAGAATTGGTTGAGTATGGTAGCAAAATAGAGGAAAAAGTGAAGGTTATGCTAAGTGAAATAAAGGAAAATATACAGGGAACTAACAGTGATGGGAAGGAAACCAAGACTCAAATCAACGGTGTGGACCAGAAGGAAGAAACACTCAACCAGAACACAATGAAGAAACAAGAATTCAAAAATATGAGAGGCTTAGAATCCTCTAGGACGTCTTTAAATGTTCCAACATCCAAATCATAGGGGTGCCAGAAGAAGAGGAAGAGCAAGACATTGAAAACTTATTTCAACAAATAATGAAGGAGAACCTCCCCAATCTGGCAAAGGAAATAGACTTCCAGGGAGTCCAGGAAGCTCAGAGAATCCCCAAGAAGTTGGACCCAAGGAAGCACACACCAAGGCACATCCTAATTACATTACCCAACATTAAAGATGAGAGAATTTTAAAAAGCAGCAAGAGAAAAGGAGAGAGTTACCTACAAAGGAGTGCCCATCAGACTGTCAGCTGATTTCTCAAAAGAAACCTTACAGGCAAGAAGGGGCTAAAAAGAAGTATTCCAAGTCATGAAAGGCAAGGCCCTACATCCAAGATTACTCTAGCCAGCAAAGCTATCATTTAGAATGGAAGGGCAGATAAAGTGCTTCCCAGATAAGGTCAAGTTAACGGAGCTCATCATCACCAAGCCCTTATTATCTGAAATGTTCAAGGGACTTATCTAAGAAAAAGAAGGTAAAAAATATGAACAGAAAAATGACAACAAACTCACAACTATCAACAATTGAACCTAAAAACAAAAACAAACTAAGCAAACAACTAGAACAGGAAGAGAATCACAGAAATAGAGATCACATGGAGGGTTACCAGCGTGGGGGAGGGAGAGAAAGGGGAAAAGGTACAGAATAAGTAGCATAAAAGGTAGGTAGAAAATTGACAGGGGGAGGTTAAGAATAGTATAGGAAATGGAGAAGCCGAAGAACTCATATATATGACCCATGGACATGAACTAAAGGAGGGGAATGTGGGTGGAAGGGGAATGAAGAGGGGAAAATGGGACAACTGTAATAGCATAGTCAATAAAATATATGTAAAAAAAAAGAAATGTAATTTCAAAAACCCTGAGCAAGTTTAATTGGAAACAACAAACTTAAAACAAGTACAATTCTTAGAACCCATTTTGTCCAGCATGGAACATTTTATAAAGTACAATACTAGATTATTGTACACTAAAATAATTTTTCAAAGTAAGGCTGTTACTTGTCAAAATGTCTGCATAAAAATTCTACAGCTTTTGCCCTGGCTGTGTGGCTCAATGGGTTGAGTGCCGGCCTACAAACCAAAGGGTTGTTGGTTCAATTCCCATTCAGGGCAAATGCCTGATTGTGGGCCAGGTCCCCAGTAGGGGGTGCACGAGAGGCAACCACACATTGATGTTTCTCTCCCTCTCTTTCTCCAACTCTTCTCCTCTCTCTAAAAATAAAAATAAAATCTTTAACAAAAATTCTGTAACTAACTACTAATATCAAAAATACAAAGTGAGTTTCAATGAGTGGGAGGAAAAACGACCTGAGTTTCTGCAACTCACCGGTAGCACAGTGGGTCAGTTTTTATTTAAGGTATTATAAAAACGCATAAGCTAACTAACACATATCACAGTTGTCCAAAATAAAATTAGGTTATAAGGAATACTTTGGTAATGTTTTAATATCTGTCAGTAACAAATCTAATTCAATATAAAAATTTTAAATGGATTATCCAACTCATATCCTACTAGTTAGAAATTTTAAGCTATCAGAATAAAATTCTGTATTTGATTTTGCAGAAAGATACGCAGTTGACCACTCAGAACAGGTTCAAAGGACTTGTTCTCACTTTTCATCCATTAGTTGTTTTCCAGATGAAATCGTATCTCCGATGGGATTCTGAAGACAACTGCAGTCAGAGTTCCCAGAATGCTACTGACATGAACAGTGCCACCACTTAAAAGATAACCTGTTGATGTGTCCCCAAAGTGCATGGTGGGCAATACCAATGTTACTATTTTTGCTCTAGAATTTCTTCCTTTTGCAGAACTTAGGGAAATACCAGAGCTGAGGGACAGGCAGGACTGTTTCCTTAGGGCGTCGTGAGGCTCTCATCCCAGCCATGTGCGTCGGCGCCTCCAGGCAGGAGACCCGAGACAGCATTCCCCACCCTCATTTCCTGACGGACCCTTCTGTGTTCTCTGGCACATATTTTGGGAGATACGACCATCTAACCAGGAAAAAAAATGGACATTTTCCCTAAGGCACAAGTTATAAAGAAGACAGATCACCTAGGGTCCTTACATCCTAAATTTCGCAGGATTGAAAAGTTAAACACTGAAGATATAATTTAGGAATAAGATTATTAAATATATTCTTCTTTTCTTTCCTTTAAATAATCCACACAAAAAGGACTCATGGGCATGGACAACAGTGTGGTGATTGCTGGGGGAAGGGAGTATATAAGGGGACTAAACGATAATGGGAAAAAATACAATAAAGATTAAATTAAGAATAGTTACAACCTGCACAAACTGCACTGCACAGCCAATCAATCAGTACTCCCTTTTACAGTCTCAGGGTCTCCCAGGCCCCCCTTTCCCCGAGGCACGCCCCGGCCCTCGTCACCTTCTCTGACCACCCACACTCAGGGCCTTCGATGCAGCACTGCCAGGCAGGCCCGCTACCACAACCACTGGTGACCACCGGCGCGCACCCACTATGTGCACGCAGCGAGGCAGGCCCCCCATGTGTCAAGGAGATGCTCGCAGCCATGGAAGTGACCCTGGGTTTGTTTCCACCTCAGGAAACTGCCACGCTGCTTTTAGGATCAAAAGGACATTAACGGCAGAGCCACTGTGAGGAGCGAGCCCACTGGCCGGTGGCTCTGCAAGGCACCACGGCAAGTGAGGAGCTCAGAGGGCACTCTCCGGGGCTGGCAGAGGGGCGAGCTAAGCGAGAAGCCCCGTGTTTAACAACCATTTGCTGGGCGTCAGGCATGGTTGCCAAAAATGTAGAAATGCCACTTAATTGAAGCATCCTTTCAGGCACCCCTGAACCCAGGACACATGCTAGAGGCCCCGCTGCACTTAGAGCTGAAGTGGAATGGCATTAACAGAACTATTTACCTGTGGAGTTCTCCCTAAGTCACTGAAACGGAATTAGTCCTCAAAACCCAAACTAGTAGCACTTAAAAGACAGGTTGACAATGCCAAATTCTCAAAAACGTATCGAAGCCACTCAGCAACGGTGACACGTTTTGGATTGGATGCTTACACTAAACTCATTGAGACCCCTCCCTCAGTAACTAGACGGAGCCGACTGTCTTAGAGCGCTACTCATAAAAACTCTAAAACTTCACTGACATGCTCAAGTCGTGAATGTTATTACACTAATAAAGGCAAAGGGAAAAGGAGGGAAAAGGTAGCAGAAATATGCACTGCATGGGTCAGAAAAACAAAGTTGGAAGAAACATAGTTAACTATCTAAACACTGAACATAAAAATCAACTTTCAAATGACTCATGTTAAACATAAAATTTGAACATGAACTTAGACAACAATGGAAATAATCATCCCTTGAAATATTTACTAAATTAATCTTATTCAAATGTACCTTCCAGCTGTCACCTAACTACCAGTGACCATAACTGCCGAAGTGACTTTTGCATGAGTTCGTACAGATCCCTGAACATTCACGTGCGCACGTGAAAGATGGTAATGTATGCAAACGTCACTACCCGCAGATCAAGTCTCCTACCCGACCTCGAGGTCTGAGTCGAGGTCTGAGCCGCCGGGCCCCAGCCTGCACAGGAACTGCAAACAGGTGCCCTCACGGTGAACTGCTGTCCTTCCTTCAGAGTTCGGCCATCCTCTCCTTCCCGGAGAAAACCTCATCCATGAACTTCATCACTCTTTGCTCCCTACCTCACCAGCGCCTTGCTCTGTGCCTCAGTCACCACTGTGTGATCTGGGATGTTCCAGCAAAATCCCCTTTGTGTCCAAGGTCCTTGGGGGAGGGAAAGAGAGTTAGATTCAACCTCCACAGCACAGCCACCGCCCCCACCCCCACGCCTGACACGAGACTGACCCGCAGGACGCAGGCCAGAGCTGGGAGGGAGGCGGGCGCCCTGGGGCTCGGAGAAGGGCTGGATGAAGGGCACCACCCCAGGCTCTGGGACATCACTCCCACAGCAGCTGGGGAAAGGCTCATGAGAGGGGGCAGTCTCTGGGACGGCTCCTTTGCTGCGTCCAATTGACTGGGCCTCGGGTGCCCCGAGATTGGGTTAGTAGACACGATGCCGGGTGCGCCTGCACGGGCATTTCGATGAAATGCACACCCCAGTCAGCTGGCCCTCCCAGGGTGGGGCAGGGGCCTCACCCCGCCCTGGTGGGGGGAGGGGGGTGGGTTCCAAAGAAGCTAAATGGCTGAGTAAGGAAGAGTCACCCTTTATCAAGTTTGAGGACACTGTCTTTCCTACCCTCAAGTTCAAAAGATATTGGCCTGTATTTTCTTCTGAAAGTGTAGTTTCATTTGTGACATGAAAACTTTAAAGCACACTTGTACTTGAAAACAAGAAAAAGTTCCCAAACTTTAAAGTACACTGGTCATCGGGGGAACTTGGTAAAATGCAGTCTTCCTTCTCAGCCTTTAACTCTATCCAGGCCTGCAACGGCCGTGTCACGTGGGCAGCAGACGGAACCCTTGTTCCCAGCTGTCCCTCCCTCCCCAAAACAGCCCTTTCTTTACACAGACAGTCCTGCTGTCACGTGCAGGAGAGACTGGCAGAGCTCCCTGCAGGCGGAGACCCCATCCCGCAACGCTCCCTGGAATTGGTCTGGCCCACAGACTGCAGTGGGTGTGGCAGACACCGTGTCCACACAGAGGCTTTCAAAGTGACCATGGGTGCAGGCTGGCCTCTTCTCCGGGCATCACGAGAACAGCATGTCCTGTTGGGGCGGCCACCTCAGCATGGGTCCCCGAATAAGAAGACACCTGGAACCGAGCCTCAGCAGCTGGCTCGCAGCCACCAAAATGTGATGTCAGCCAGGAAGAAGTGTTGGGTGTTTAAGCCACTGAGATTTGGGGGTTTTGTCACCACAGGACAGCTTTGTAAAATCTAATACAATAGTCAAGTCCTTAATCCATCGACAAGCTGTCTCTCCCTAGAATCAGAGAAATGGAACCGTGAAGAAAGCAGCCAGTTTCTTTTTTTCTACATGGAAAACCAAACGTCCCAGCATCGCGTGGGGGGGCGTCTACACACCCCCTCTGTCACACCGCTTCTCTCGGGACCGAAGGCCCACAAAACTTATCCACGGGTTTGTCTGGGGCTCTCGAGTGTGCTCAGGAATTCCAGCCCACACCAGTACCACCTGTCTTAGTCACCAGTCCTTCACACGAGGCCCTGGGACTCTTCAGGAGGGTCTTCCTCTTCCTGGCCCTTTGCTCTTTCTTATAATCTTAGAGTCAGCCGTCCATTCTGTGAGACACCCGCGAGGACTCTGATTGAGAATGTGTTCGATGCACAGATCAATGTGAGGAGAGCAACTGCTTCGGTCGTGAGCCTTCCTGTTCACGAACAAGGGCCACATCTCCCTTTCCTGAGGTCTCCTTTCACGTCTTGCAAATAAGTTCTAATTTTTCACACGCAGGCCTTGGCTGTCAGATTTATTCCTGGCACACGCGGTCACAGACCCTCTCAGGTTTCCCACACAGTCGGCACCTGCACGTGACAGCAGTTCTGTCTCTGCATTGCCATCCTGCCACTTGTCTGCGGTGGCCGGCCCCAGTGGAACGGGGACAGAAGTGATGTCAGTCGGCGGGGCGACCCATCTCCCACCAGATCACCCAGGAGCGGCTTCCACGGCTCCTCGCACGGACCGCTGCTGCCCTCTGCGCAGGCTCTCTGCGGACATTCGCTACTGGCTGAGCCCATTTCCTCCCACCTGGAGCCTGCCAGGGTCACAGAGGTGGCTGGGTCACCTGCACCTAGAGTGAGAGGTAGGAGACCCCCCTCACAGTCAGTGTGGTTTCCCTCCAGCAACAGCAGAAGCAGCTTCTCTCATTGCTTACTACCTGAGTGTCCTACGTGTATTTTTAACTCATTCTAACAACCCGATGAAGTAGAGAGTGTCATTATTCCTGTTTTCTAGATGACGAAACTGAAACTGAGAATAGAAAATTGATGGCCCAAGGAGCAAGAAAGAGGAAGAGCTGGGATTCGAAAGGAGTGGGACCAATTCCAGAGTTGAGCGCTCCCCGAACGAAGCTCGCGCCTGGCCCCAGGCGGGAATGGCGAGCAGCGGCGCTCCGCACCCAACGCGGCCGCCTGAGAACCGCGTTCTGCTCTGAGGGAGTCCAGTGCACGCGTGGGTTCCTTAAGGAGTCTTCGAATCAGCAGAGCGGGACGGACTCAACAGGGAAATGAGTCAGGATGAAGTGAACTGAGAATTTTAAATTCAAGTAGGTTCCAAAAGTTTGGAAATAGCTATTGCCCGCGGGACCTCAATGCCGCTGATGAATATTTTAAAGTACACAGATTGCTAAGGAAAGCTAAGGAAGTCCCAACCACACACCAAGAGTGGAGCCGGCCAGCACAGAGGCCGCGCGAGGTCCGGTGCGTGGGCCCCAGGAGAAAAGCTCCGCGCGCGCTCTCATCTCCTACACAGTGCGGGGCAGGGAGCTGAGGGAGTCGCAAAGAAAGGAGAACACACGGTTTTCCCAGAAGGCCGAGCAGTGAACCAAACCAAAGCAATCCAAAAAATGTGTTAAGTACAACTCTGTCCACAGGTGGCAGACACTGTGAAGCCCACCCAGCCCCACTGAGGACACGTGGAGCTGCTGCGAGTGCTGTGTCAGTCCCCCGCAGGGGCCGCCCACCTAACACCTTCCCTTCCCCAGGAGGGCTCCACCTCCAGCCAACGAGCCCAATGAGCACACCCAGGTCTGGTCATGTGGTCCAGCCGGGCTCTTCTAGCTTCCCAGCTCCTGGTGGGGCTGGTCAAGGCTGTGGCTGGGCCTACAAAGCAGCCCAACTCCTTTCCCCTTCCACAGCCATGGACCCCCGGGGTCCTTATCAGTCAGCGTTCTGCATCTAAACTGTCTGCAGCTGCTTTCCAGAGGACACACCGCCCAAAGAACCAGGAAGGAACAGACCGGCCCATCAGATCACAGTGCCTCCCCTGTCATCGCACATCAGGAACTACGACTGCTCAGGGTGTGTCTACCACGTGCCTGACACAGTTGGGGACAGAAATTGGGAGGCAATGGTGGCATGTTGTCTGGTGACTTTAAGGCAATGGTCCTCCTCAGTGTCCCACATCGCCATCTGGCTGCAGACAAACCTGAATCCCCGCCCTCCGTGGGCTGTGTGTCCTCTAAGAGCAGGGTGCGCTCACCAAAGTCCTGGGCACACCGGCCACTTTAAAAATCTGCGGCTCCTTTCCACTCTCTTACGAGCACCATGCACTTCGACCCACCTGTGTTCCGACCTGAATCCGATGGCTGGTGTCCTTATAAGAAGAGGGAAGTGTGGACAGAGACCCACAGCAGAGAAGCCACATGAAGACCCAGGGATGCCAAAGATGACTGATAAGCCTCCGCAGCCAGCAGAGAGGCACAGAACACGTGCTCCCCCAGCACCTCCAGAAGGAGCCAGCCCTGCCGACCCCTTGGTGTCAGACTTCTGGCCTCCAGAGCTGGGAGAGGAGCAACTCGGGCCACTCAGAGCTGCCCGGTCTGCGGTCCCCTGCTCTGTGACAGCAGCCCCGGGGCACGAGCCCACCCCACAGCTGACTGAAACCGCGTGGACTCTCCTGCACCGTGCATCTCAGTAAAAAGCATAAAGCGGGGATTTTCAACCGGGGCGCCGCAAGAAAGTTTAAAACATGCAACACCTGACTCTTTCGTCAGGGGCACTGGCCTCTCTCCTCCTAGTTTGTCAAATTTTAAAAAATGACAACAGCCAACACAACAATAGCTATCTGGTGTGAATGAATCAAAATTACACCTATTTTTTGTCAGATCAGCAAAAAATATAGTTTTTGGTGTGCCGCAGAATTTGTAATTAGTTTACATGTGCCATGGGATGAGAGGCTGAAAGCCGCTGGTGTTACTGGATGTGACAGTGAGGAGAAAGACCGGGGCTGGCATCAGCATCGGAAACATGCCACCTCCCCACTCAGACCTGCCCGCGGCTGCTCAAACATTTCTCGGAGTGGGGACTCCAGTGCCGCCTGAGAGAGGTGGGCATGGCACGGGCGACCCAGGGGGCTACCCCAGCACCCATCTTCCCACCCATGCTTAACGATCTACAAGGGGGACTCCCACCGAAAAACCCGGATTTTATCTTTTTATTAAAAACCATGTATTTATTCTCACATGTTTAAACTTCGGTCCCCTTCAAAGTCCTCTCCATTTGATGCAATACACCTATCAAGATGTTTCTCTCCCTCCCCTCTGCCTCTCTAAAATCAACAGGCACGTCCTCTGGTGAGGATGGAAGAAAAGAAAAGGGAGGGAGGGGAAGAAAGGGGGGAGGGGCTAGGGGAAGGGAGAAAGGAGAAACAACCACACACTCAGGGCCCCAGCAAGTCGGGATCAGGGCCACCGTGGTCAGGCCGCAGCTGGGGCCTTGTCCATCCCACCATCCAACGTGCAGCCCCGCTGCCACACAACTCTGAAAAATCAAAGCCAAGCCTTTGACTTTGCATTTAGCAGATCCTTAATCAAAGCTTCTGGTTTGGCCATTCATTACCGTCCACTGTCCCGATGGGCCTTGTGAGAGGCAGACAGACCTGAACCCCGAGCAGGAGAGAGTGAGGCCAGCTCCAGCCTCGCTCTGGCGGGTGGCGGGGTGCTACCTGATCCTCTTCGAGGCAGCCTTCTGCCCGCCCTGGCAAGGCCAAGCAAGTGCAAGTTTCCGTGACAGTGCCTGTCGTATGACGAGGGAAAGGCCACCCTAAACGCTGCTCGTAAATGGGCGCGTGTGCTTCAGCAAACAGGAGCAGGGGATGCATGGGGCGGGGGAGCCTGGCGTCTGTGGAGGAAAACACTCGCCTGACACTCGCAGCTTGGCCCAACCTTCCCGAGTCTCGGCCACACTGGGAGAAGAAGCGCTGTCTTGGGCCGCACATTAAATACACAAGCACTAACGAAAACTGATGAGCAAAAAAAAAGTCTTAAGTAGATTTAGGGTTTTGTGTTGGGCCGCACACGGGCCACGGATGCAGGTTGGACATCCCTGCTATGGTCACAGCTACTGACACAGCACAAAGACGCGTGAGTGGCACTGGCAGGCCCTCAGACCTGCCGTTGGGAGCGGCCCTGCCTGACCCTCAGCTCAGGGCCTCGGGGAGGTGAGCAGAACAGAAGAGGGAATGGGCTGCCAAACCGCGCTGCCCGACGTAACTGGCAGACTGCCCTGCAGACCGGAACACCAGACTGTAAGTGTAAATAATAGACGGTGACAAAGCCCTGCCCTATGACAGTTAAGTCCACTCAAGGGGCCTAACAGAATGTTGAAAGGCACCCTGCACGCTCAGCATTAGAAAAAGTAGGTTCGATGTTCTCATGATAGTTTCATCAAGCGGAGTTGCGAGTTGAAGGCCCTGAGACAGACAGAGGCCCTGAGAAACCTGCACCTCTGCCTGCACCGAGTGCATCACTTCTACGGGCGCTCCTCCCCTGCCATGGTTAGCTCTGCAGAGAGGTGCCTCGCAGCTCACATCCAACAGGCTGTGTGTGCTCCTGTCCTGACGAGACTCGCTGAAAAACCCCCGTAGATTACAGCACTGTCCCAGTGCACCGAGGCTGCAGGGTCAGGCCCGGTCAGGGCACGTGCAAGAACCAACCAATGATGCACCAACACGTGGGGCGAAAGGATGATGTTTCTTTGTCTCTCCCCCTCTACTCCCTTCACCTCTCTCTAAAATCAATAATTTTTTTAAAAATTAACAAAAATAAAGCAGTCCAGGGAGAGACCCCGTCCTCCAGCCCGTCTCCAAGGCTTGTTCATTTCTCAAGAGCTGAGCCTGCCCATTACGCCGACATCAGGCCCCTGCTCTCTGACCAAGTTCTAGGGCCACTTTCCTGAAGCTCGCCTGCCCACAGACCCAACCGCCATCACTCTGCTGCCCCCGTGCCCACCTTCTCCAGCTCCCCAGGCTTCCTCCATTAGCACCACCCAACAGCAAATCGGGGCCAGGCGTATATAACTTAAGATTGTCTAGTAGCCATATTAAAAAAGAAAAACAAGTAAAATTAATTTTAATATATTTTATTTAACTCGGTATACCCAAAATATTATCACTAACTATAATCCAGTAAAAGATTATGAATGATATTTTACATTCTTTTTTCCCATACGCAGTCTTTGAAATCTTGTGCATATTTGACACAAGACAGCGCAAGTAAAAACAGCCACATTTCTCCCTGGCTGGTGTGGTTCAGTGGATTGAGTGCTGGCCCGTGAACCAAAGGGTCACCGGTTCGATTCCCAGTCAGGGCACATGCCTGGGTTGCAAGCCCAGGCCCCAGTAGGGGACGCATGAGAGGCAACCACACACTGATGTTTTCCTCCTTCTCTTTCTCCCTCCCTTCCCCTCCATCTAAAAATAAATAAAGTCTTTTTAAAAAATTGTCATATTTCAAGTGCTCAAAGCCAACATGTGGCTTGCGGCTTCCTTCCTGACCAGCACCAACCTCCCGGACCCCCAGCCCCACGCTTTCAAATACTACTCATGCAGCGGTTTCCCCAAATGTCATCTCTACTCCGCCCTTCTCTCATGAACCCAGAATTCTGGGGCCATCAGGCTACTACACAACTAGGTGTCTACTCAGCATCTCCACTTACAACACGTCTTTTTAAAAAATGGATTTCCCAACACCATCACCCTTGCCCTGGTTTTCCCAATGCCAGTCAAGGGTGGACAGGGATCCCTCTGCTCAAGTCACGAGCTGGGGCGCCACACTCACCGTGACTCCGGCCCGCACTCACGCCCTGAGCTCATCCACCAGTCAGTAGCCCAGTCTCCGCAGTGCCCAGACCTAGGGTTTTCACGCGCGGCCCTCCCTCTGAAATGCACTGTGGTCCTGGAATGTCCTCACTTCTTTCTCCCCGTTGCCCTCAGGCTTCAGCTCAGTGTCGCCTCATTAGAGCCCGTCCCCGCCCACGCCACGACATAGCCCCTCACCTCCTGCTTCACCTCCTTCTCAGCACGAGCCTGCACTTACCTGGCACGTGACCGCTGCCTATTCGCGTGGCCGACCTCTCCGCACCCCAACAAGGACAGACAGTACTGCAGGTGGTGGCTGCATAGGTGTCCCACTCAGAAGGCCCTTCAACAGAACCTGCTGTGGGGAGCCAAGCTGACCAACAGCCTCTGGCTGCTGCACACCCCGAGTCCCCACAAAAAGGACATCAGGCCACACATCCCTCAGGCTGCCCCAGCAATGCTGATCACAGAAGGGCACTAGACCCAAGCTTCCACCCAAGGAAGACCCCCTACCAGCCTGGCCAAGACTTCCTCAAACCCGCCCTGGCCTGAGCCTGCACCCACCCAATCCCTCCTCTCCTCTCTCCTTTCGCAGCCACACCCTCTGCACCCCTGTCCCTTCCCTCATCCCTTCCCAGGCAGCTCCCCCAATAAGGCCCCTGCAAGCCCAATCATCTCAGCATCCGGGCCTAGGACAAAGCAGGCAGCCAGTTACGGGCACGAATAACCCTAGGAGAAGCCGGGCAGAGAAAGAACGTACACTTCAAGTTGCAAGGACAGAAGCTTGGGCTTCTGTCCCGGCTTATTTGTAACCTTCCAAATGTATCCATAACCTTAGGGAGGCTTCTTGAGACCGCTGAGCCACGGCCACATCACAATGTCCCTCGCTCAAGTGCCGTCAGGAGGGTGAAATGACACCGTTTACCTGAGGCCCCGACACGCGGCTGACACAGCAGGGCTGTGGTGACAGGTGGGAGCCCGTGCTCCTCCTCACCCATTTTCCGCAGCTGCTTCTAAGAATCCTTTGCCTTTTCCCTTCCCCATGAATCCTGACTACTTTTTAACGAAATAAAGCCCCAAATAATCCTGTACACCCACTAGCAAATCCCTTCCTTGTCCAACTGAGCTTAACTAATGAATACACTTTATGTTCATTCCTACAATGGGCTTCAAGTTGATTTATTAGATTTAAGAAAGTAAAATTTCATCAGAGATGGGGATCGTTACACTCTGAAACGTAAGCTGTTTCCCTAAAGCTTCAAGAAAGGACACTTTAAAAAAACAAAAACCAACACAAAATCTAAAACTACAGTTCAGTACCAACTTCTTACAGCTAAGGTTTTTAGAGCCCCTCGAAAAAAATTTTTTTTTAAGTTTGGAGCATTCTAGATTATTACAGAGATTTTCAAGAAAACACACACTGACTCTGCATGGATTTCAACTTAGCAGTTTAAAAACAAAACCTCAAGCACAATGTGTGTGTGTTTACATATATGCACTCTAAAACCTCCAAGTGGGGACCTACTGGTAAACCATTAGTGGGAGTCCCGGGGAGCAGGATTAGCAGTGGGAGGGTGAAGGACTCTTTTATGTGCTTCCTTTCAAAGTCTTTACGGGCCGGAGACCTGACTTGGGGCATCAGCACACAACACAGCATACAGGTGATCACACAGCAGAAACCTGTGCGACTCTGCTAGCCGGTCACCCTGACAAATTCAATGCAAAGGACAAATAAATAAGTAAGTAAATACCCTTTACAGGACTGGCTACGTCATTTGTGGGGTCCAGTGCAAAATTCTTAAGCATATCAAGACTGTGACAGCAGAGCATTAAACCAAGGGAGGGCCCCCTGTGACTATGTAGGATGCTGGTTCCTGGGGTGCACTGGGAGCCTTCACCACTTTTATTAATCTAACATTTAATGTGCAATACAAAAAGTTGTCATCCTTAATAATACAAAATTATATTACATGACTACTGCAGAGAAAAAATATCCAGCCTGGTGTCTACAATTATTAAAATATAGCCAGCAAGAAAAATGTGAACATGGTCACTGACAATTCAGAGAAGTTAGACACTTGTCGGTCAGTTTCGGTAGGCTGCGCAGAGCCAAGAGGTTCCTCACGCGAGTGCACAAGGACACATGTATGAGACCGTTCACTGCAGCCCTGTGTCACGATCCCCCAGCACGGAAGCCCATCCCACTGACGTTAAAAAAGCTCTGGCGCATGCGCGCACTGGAACACGTGCGCCATTAAACAGTGGAGACGGAGCTCCGTGCGGAATCAGGGCTGTGTGTGCCAGTGAGGAACGCACTGCGAGACGCAGAGCTTCGTGTCCAGTCAGACACAGAACACTCTCTGCTGTGACCCCACTTTTTATAAGTACAGGCGGAGTTTTTTCCCGTGACAGCCAAGCAACTTCTCGGGAGTTTTCCCAGATGAGTACAGGATGGAAAGAAGGGTGGAGGAGATTTACTTTTCATCTTACAATTTACTTCCTTTTTAGATTTTTTAACATATGCTTGTAAATAAATAAAGAGGCTTTAAAATAATTACTTACATTCAAAACAATGCTTTGGTAAATAATACAAAATATACTTTAACAGTCTGAAATTAAGCTGCAGTCCTGGCTGGTGTGGCTCCGTGGACTGAGAGCCAACCTGCACATCAAAGGGTCGCCAGTTCGGTTCCCAGTCGGGGCACAGACCTGGGATGCGGAACAGGCCAGGTCCCCAGTAGGGGGCGCAAGGGAGACAATCACACACTGATGTTTCTCTCCCTCCTTCCCTTCTGCTCTAAAATAAATAAAATCTTTAAAAAAAAAGAAATTAAGCTTCATATTTTATAAAAACAAGAAACTCAGATGATACTAGCAAAAAAAATTAACAAAAATACGATCATTACTCAATTATTTATGGTGGCAACCAGAGAAAGCAGTGGCAAGTAACAGCCACCACCACCAAAAAATTCTATTTCAACTTCCTCTCAATTAAAATATTCAGAGAAGATGCTGACAAGGAGCAAAATGTTAACCAGACATCTAAGAAAAGGCAAGTTACGGAATGAAAAAAAGTGACAAGCCTGAATAAATTCCCACACTGGGCAGACAATTTTGAAATAGTTGTGTACTGGCTATTAAGACTCCAAAGGCACTCTGGAAAGCGGAATTAGGCTAGAAACAAACTCCTGCCTGAAAGGAAAATAGATCCTTCCCCACACTCGACCTCCCCCCTCCCCATTACTGAGGCAACAACCATTTACCCCTCCCCAAAATTACTGAAAATGCATTGTGGCACGTTTCCTGGTACTTAACCCCGCGTGCACCTTCTCTCCACCAGTGCCTGACTCACTGCATGGCGGTCCGCGCCAAGTGCCCACGCCACAGCACCCGGCACCAGGGAGCCTCCCGAACAGTGTCCAGGCTCACTTCTGGTCCCAAGGAAGGGACTCATACACACATGCACACACATGCACACACAGCCTGCACCCACAGAACTCACATTCCTTGGTCACTCTAGCACACACACTAAGCAACATATTCTCAAACATTTTTGTAATTATTAATTTTCTAACTTTTATTAAAGCCTTTATTTCCAATACAGTTACTATTTCATTCACTGGGATAACCCTATCACCCCCAATTCTTTGGGGCAAGTTTTAAGAGCAGTTTATTAAGAATATGTAGATTCCTAATGATTTTTTAAAAGCTCATATTATAAACATAATCAATGTACATTAAATAGCAATCGATACATATCCTTATGTTGTTGCAAGTAGGGAATTTCATATTATTTTAAACTTTTTAAAGTTTCTGGATACAATCTGTTAACAAGTAATGCATATAAACTGAAAAATAGTAACTAAATATTGAATTGAAAGTTTCCAAATTACAGCTGGTTTTCCTCACCTAGTTTTTCCCTGCCCAGCTAGGGGTAAGACTGCTGACTGGACAGAGGAGAGAGAGACAGTGCTGCAGAGAAAGCTTCATTTAGGGGAAAATGCCCTGGAAATGATGTCAAAGACAGAATTTCAATTTCGACCATCATTCCAAATACTAAGTTGGGAGACTCTATTGCTTAATGAGTTATTTCAAGATATAAGATTAAAATGGAAATATTTGCTTTATTGAAAAAGAATGCACATTGTAAAATACGACAATTTCCATTTTCTCCTGACTTTAAGTCACACGCCAAAAAACAGACTCGCCTACCGTTAGGTCTGCCTGTCCTCTGAATAATTTGGACCACCGTCATGAGTCTGCCGGTGCAAACACCCTCTCCGACCGAATGCTCGCTTTTCTTTCTTTTTTAAGATTGTATTTCTTTATTGCTTAGAGAGAAGGGAAAGGAGGGAGAAAGAAAGGGAGAGAAACATCAGTGTGTGGTTGCCTCTCATGCACCCCCTTACTGGGGCCTGGGCTTGCAACCCAGGCATATGCCCTGATTGGGAATTGAACCAACCACCCTTTGCTTCACAGTCCAGCACTCAATCCACTGAGCCACACCAGCCAGGGCCCCCAAATGCTCACTTTTCTGCTTATCCCCAAAACTAATGAAAGAACAGAGGGGCAGGTGAAGAGAAGAGATGATTTCTTCTTTACATACAAGCACCAGGCACAACCCATAAACACTGTCATAGTAACCGGCATAAGCTCCGTAACCAATTGACTTCCCCGACCACTACTGTCCCCACAGCTGCTCTGACAAGCAGCTAAAAGCGGCCACTTACGGAGCACGGCCTACGTGCTGGGCCCTGTTCTGAGTGTGGCAGGAGGATGGAGTCAAGAGGCTGTCCTACAAAGCCAGCCCGACAGCGCGCTCCCCCCGCAGAGACCTGAGACCAGAGACCAGAGAACGAGGGAGTTGATTCGAGCACTCGTGAACACGGGCTCTGTAAAGGGCTGCACCGCCCAGGAGAGAGAAGCAACCTCCGGCAAGACTTCCCTCTCTTCTCTCCAGGGGTCCATAATCCAGGAGACCTCCACGTGAAGACTTAACCAGAGTCAAAAGGAACGACAGCTGCGTGGAGGCAGCAGTCAGGCACTGTGTGGGAGAAGAGCAACGAGGAGTTAGTTCTGAAAACCAGGGGACGCTCCTCTCACGGAAGTAGAAGTATGTAAGCCGAACCTTCAGTATCAGGGACTCTGACAGGAACTAAAAGGCAGAAGGGACATTCCAGTAGGAAGGAATTGGACAAACAACCATGACAGTGGTCAGAGGTCTAGTGTTGAAACACAAGGTGACGAGAGATGCAGGAAAATATCAAGCTCAAGGTTGGGACAAGGCCAGATGGCATAGGTCTTTGAATGACTTTCTGACCCTTTAACATTCATTCTCAACCGGGCCCAGGTGGTGGGGCCTCCAAGGTGAAACCTTTGTGGGAGTGAGCCTGCAGCAGAACTAGGGCACGCCCCTCAGGTGCGGTGAGATGGGGGCACTGCCAGGAACCTCTGGTGTAGACACCGGGGGGGTGCTATGATTTGACTTACACGGTAAGTCTTTCCAGTAACGGAACACAGGAGGGCCAGAGAGACCAGAGGAAGGGGGGCCGGTCAGCAGGCCCCCACTAACAATCCATGGAAGGACTGCCAGGGCGAGGGAAAAGACACACAGGGGTGGACCTGGTAAAAATCTGGTAGAAAAAGGGGAGACTCAAAATACTTTCAGTCGGGGTGATGAGCAGGACGAAGGTGCTGTGAAGGCAGACACCCTACTGCCTCACATCTGAAAGAGGACATGCAGCACACGGAGCACGAGCCACTGTAAGTGACACTACGGAGCAGAAATAGCACAGGCAAGACTGTTCTCATTTCACAGAGTAAAGGGACTAGAGTCCAAAAGAGATGTGACCGACTTGCCCACGGGGGTGAGAGCTGAGCAGAGACACAAACCTGAGTCTTTCAAATACAGGTCTAGTGGTCTTTAAACAAGCCCCTTAGCCCGGGCCAGTGTGGCTCAGTGATCGATCACTAGCCTATGAACTGAAAGCTCACCAGTTCAATTCCCAGTTGGGGCACATGCCTGGGTGGCAGGCCATGTCCCCAGTTGGGGGCCTGTGAGGAGCAACCACACACTGATGTTTCTCTCCCTTCTTCCCCCTCACTCTAAAAATAAATAATAAAATCTATAATAAATAAGTCTTCCAAATGCAGATTACTATTTAATGAGTATAGTAAATCTTTTTTAAAAAACCATCTTAATCAAAAAGCATGTAATCTGCTAGGAGCACAATTCTACTTCAAAGGAAAGGAATATTTTCAAACTTGGGCGTTGGTCCCCTCTTTCCAAGAGACAGGGCGCAGCGACTCAGTCAGCAATGTGGGCTCACGGATCCTGAGGGTTTAGACAGCCGGGAGGTGGTGGCTTGTACTCTGTGTAAAGACCCCACTTGGTACCACGTGAGAGACCAAAAGTAACTGGGAAGAAATGTTCTAAGTATTGACTGTCTCCAGCACCCGTAATGCTGCGGCCGGTACTCTACGTTTGTAATGAACACACCTCATAACAATAATATACTGCGTAAGACGGGTTACAGACTTTATTCAGCAAACGTTTGGGTACTTTCATGTTTAAACTCCAGAGCAAGGTGTTGGGAGCAACTAACGACACGGCCACCACAGCCAGAGTTTGACACACACAACACGACACGGCTTAACAGTCGACGTGAACGACTGTAAGTGCAGAAAGGAAGAATCCATTTCTACAGGGTTTCCAAAGGCTTCCAGAGAGGACCTAAAACCAGATGTGGCCTTCTAAAAACTGAAAGGGATGAGAGTGAGACGGGGTCTTCCAATGGGAGCCAAGGCGACACGCGAAGGAGGGAAGCAGCAGCTTGGCCTGGCCCGAGGACCAAGAGCTGTCCAGGTAGCAGTAGAGTGCACAAAGGTGAGGACAGGTGAAGTTCAGAGACAGCTGGGCCCGGGCCACGAGGGGCCTTGAATGTGATGCTGGTGGGCCCGGTTTCCATCCTCCAATCAACAGGCAGCCCTAGAGCTTTTTGAGCCAGAGACTGGCAAGATCTGAGCAGGTTTCAGAAAGGCGGCTCTGGCAGCCAGACGGGGAAGTGCAGAGGAGCCTGAAGTCAAAGCTTTAAGCCAAGAAAGGGATCTGAACCTCGGACATGCGGCGCTAATCTGATATTTTATGGGGCAGAGCGCTGCTGGGACCTCTCCGGTTGCCCTCACTTGATCGTCCCCACCATCCCGACACAGGTATCATCGTTATTCCCGTTCTGCGGATGGGAAAACGGGCTGAGGCTAGTGACTGTTCCATGTGAAATGACATGAAAACAGAGAGAAAACCCAGGATCGAGACTTTTCCACACTGGGGGGAAAAAAATTTTAAATACTGTTACTTTTGAAAAGTGCTACTGTAAAACCTGAGTGACCTATAATAGCATTAGAGAAGCGCTGAAAATCCATGCAATTCTCCTAAATGCTTGCAATTTGTGTAACAAATAAGCTAATTACCCTTCAAATAGTTACAAATCTGCTTTCTGTTAATGCCATGTTAAAGACTTGTAGTCTAAAAAACAAACAAAAAAACCTGTACCTCTAATTCCACTTGCTATATGGAATTAAATATTTAGGAATAGTATCCCGCTCTCCACTTAATATTCCAGTGGCCAAACTGGCATTTCATTGATGAAACAGGCTTAAGTAGAAAACATTATATATGTGCCAAAACTGAAGCAGTAAACTAACTCCTTTTTGAATTATTAAAAATTCATTATTTAGCCTTGGTTGGTGTGGCTCAGTGGATGGAGCGTGGGGCTGCAAACCAAAGGGTCGCCGGTTCGATTCCCAGTCAGGGCACATGCCTGGATTTTGGTCCAGGTCCCCAGTGGGGGCTGCTGGAGAGGCAACCACACATTGATGTTTCTTTCTCTCCTCCTTTCTCCTTCCCCTCTCTCTAAAAATAAATAAATAAAATCTTTTTAAAAAAACTAACTTAAAAAATTCATTATTTACCAGGTACAGCAATTGAATCAAGAATACAGGGTGAGGCAAAAGTAGGTTTACAGTTGTTTGTAAGGAAAACAATACAATAAAAATAATAACAAAAGAATAAACTGTTTCACACAGGCACAACTGTAAACCTACTTTTGCCCCATCCTGTGTAAACACTAATTGCAAGGAGCTCACCTACAGATTCAGAAACATTGTCTGTCACAAAGGACTGACATAAAGATCCTGAGACCCATTTAAGACCGGGTAGATCCAAAATAACTGATGAGAGAATATCTGACCTTCAGGATGCAAAGCGGCAGACTCTCCCGGTTTAAATTCAAAGTCTCTGAAACGGTCAAGGGGTTCCGGCGCGGGTCTTATTTCACGTGCACGGAAGAAATCTAGCTTGCGGGTTTCAGCGCATAGTTCCATTCGCAGCGCCTATTACCAAAAATGCTTGCCCTCTCCACCTCACCAATCTTCTACCATCGTTTTTGGATTTCGTTTCTAAACAAGCCAAGACCCAAAGACGTAAAACCCCTTCTCAGGAACTTGGACGAGGTATTCAACCTAGATATCCAAGTATCCAAGCCAGGTAATTATTAGCAGAACCCGCATTTTGTTAAATCATTCCAACGAACCTCACGCTCCCCTCCCCACTTATCTCCTACACTTTCTCCTAGGGAAGATCTCTAAAGCTGGCCTCCAGAGGACAAAAACTGGGAGGCAGCAAAAAGGAAATCAGGGAAACCAAGACTTGGTTCGGCTACGATGTGGGGGTCTGCTGCCAGGAACGCGCGAGCCCCGCCATCAGTGCACCTCCGTCTGCACGCCGAATCCTGGAGCAGAACGCAGCATTTCACACGCGACAATCTTCGTTTCTCCGGCAGAGAGGAGCGGAGAGCTCCGAGAGGCCGCGGCGGACGCGTGTGCTCAGGGGCCAGCAGGCTCGGGACCCAGCGGACTCAGGATCTCGCGCCGCGGCGGCGAGTGACTTTGTGGGTTTGTCATTCCTGCAGGCGGCCGTAACCTTCGCTAAACCTTGCGCCGCGCCCGCCCCACCCGTCGAGCGCCCTGCCCCGCCCCCCGCCAGTCCCCGCCCCCCGCACGCCGCACCACAGGCCAGCACGCCCGTCAGTCAGCGCGCGCCCCGCCCCGCTGGGCCCCTCCCCCGTCGGCAGTTTCCCTTCCCGGGCCCCTAAAGGACAATGCTAGAGGGGAGGGGGCAGTGCAGCGAGTGCCCACCCGCCGACCGGCCGGCCACTCCAGGAATCCCGCCACTGCCAGCCTGGGGCTCCGCGCCTCTGCCCCACGTCCGGCCCCCGCCTCACTTCCCCCAAAGAGCCGCTCCCAGCGCTGTGACACCGGCCCATTGTGCGGACTCATCGTCCGCCCCCCGCTCGTCCGAAACGCGGCCACAAGCCAGGCCCGGGGCAGGGGTCCCTGTGCCCGCAGCCCATCGCACGCCGGGGCCGGGCTGGGGTTCTCAAGGAGCCCGCGGCTCAGGGGGCGGCCCGGCCTCCATCAGGCCGGCCCCGGAGTCCCTCGGCGGCGGCGGCGGCCTGCCTGGTCCACACCCTCCCGGCTGAGGGGCTGCCGCCCGCCCGTCCCGGTCTCCCCCAGTACCTGCCGAGCGGCGCGGCAGCTAGCGGCGGCGCCTTCTCTCCCTCCGAGGGCTCCGAGCGGCTGCCGAGCGCCGGGCGGCCCTGGCCTGCGCCTTACGTAAAGCGGCGGCGGCTCCGGCGCCACTCGCGGAGGGCGGGAGGCGGCGCGCCGTGGCCGCTCTGCTCCGTTACCCGGCAACTGGCCTCAGCGCCCCGCCAACCGGGCGCGCTCCATATCCTTCCGCCCAGGCGTCGGGATTACATCAGCGCTAGCCGCCCCGCCCCGGCCCCGCCCCTCCAGCCGGCCTTGGGGCTGCGGGAGCGGGATGGCGAGCGGAGCGCCCCGGCTCTGGCCAGAGCCCCGCAGCTAGGCGTGGGTACCCAACATTGGTGGGAGGTTGGCGGGCTGGAAGCCCACCCTGTGTGCGAAGCGTCGGAGGGCAGACATCCCCCAATAAGGGGCGCGTGGAGCTGCTCTTTGCAAAAACCCCTAAACTCCGCCGCCGCTCTGGCCCCGCCCGGGAAATGGGCGCGACTTGCGCCGCCCTACCCGCGGCCCGGTGCGGCCCCCGCCTTCCCCGGCACACGCTCCACCTGTCTGCGCCCCTCCTCGCTGCGTCCTGGGATGGCTGGAGTGGGCGGTTTAAAATAAAGACTTAAATTTAAAAAAAAAAAAAAAGACAAGCTAAAAAAAAGGTAACGTGGCTCTTTTTATTAAGCAGGCAAAAATAAATTCTGGAAGATTCGGAAGTGGAAACCAAAAATGTGCACTAACCTTTTAATCATTCTCTTCTCACCCACCCACCTTCCCTAAATGTGATTCCTAGGGCTGGCCCCCAAAAGGAAATCACTAGGTATGATAGGAACCAGAGAGGAAAGTGCTGGAAGGTTACCTACCTAAAAGTAGAAGGGGGTTCAGAGGGGGAGCAATTTGCCTGGGGTCGTTATTCACTGATTTATTTATTGAGCACCCACTGGGTGCCAGGCACTGAGCTTTTCTGTTCAGAACTTGTGAGCAAAGTTCCCGCACCAGCTCATAGGCTCCTGGGAGAAGCAGACCTGTGGACTGAGAAGGGGCACACTGGACGTCAGGTGCTGAGTGCTAGAGGGATAGCCCCAGATAGTCAGTGTTTACACACTACCTGCAAAGCGGTTTCTGCAAACATCACTTTTGTTCTTCAGAAGAGTCCTGAGTCCAGACATTATTATCCCCCATTTCACAGGTGAGGAAGCTGAGGCTCAAAGTGATTTCTCCTCAGGCTTGCTGGCAAGTGGTTGTGTCTCCCCTAAGCCATACTGCCTGTTGCAGGAGGCAGGGTTTGAACCCAGGCTCCTGGCTGTGAGGTCTGGGGTCTTTTTCTTTACACAGCTCTCTCCAGGCTTGCTCACAGTTTTATTATCACTCTCATCTCAGTTAAACGAATCTCATCAGGAATCAGGGTGTGTTCATTCAATCAGGATCTTCTGAGCACCTGCTGTGGGCCTGGCTGGATGCCAGGTAGGAGTAGCCCTGCCCTTTTGGAAATCAAACTCTGGAAAGGGAGAAAGAGAATGAAAGGGTGTAGGAAATCCAGGCTGCTCTGGGAGCAAAAGTGGGGGTCAACTAATGGAACTTCAGGGGCTAGTTCCCAGGTGCCCCCAGACCTGGGATTCACAGACTATTAAAATGCGCCCCCCCAAAATATAGGAGATTTGAAAAGAATTGTCAACTTTTAATTTTGCCACATTAGTAACATTGCTGTCATCAACAGTCACTGTTTTGTGAAAGGATTTACTAACAGCAAAAAAAAAAAAAAAAAAGAATTGCAACAATATATCTCAAATAGTCTCAGAAGGGCTGTATAGCCACACACAGATTAGAGAATGACATTGTCTTGGTTACTTTGTTTCCTTAACAACTGTTTGCTTTGCTAAAAGTCCTGGAAGCTTGGCTGACCCCAGCCTTGGGGCCTTTGCACTTACCAATTCCTGTTCAAGGAACTCTCTCTCCCCAAATTTCAGCAGAGCTGGCTCCTGTTCAAGGCTCAGCTACAATGTCACCTGCTCAGAGACACCTTCCCTGATCCCCAATTTAGAGTAGTAACCTTCCGAGTCATAAGGCTACCATCCTGTTTTCTTTTTTATTCACAGCTCTGTTCAGTATTTGGAATTAACTCGGTTGTTGGTTAAGGTCCCCAGGGAATGCAAAGGAAGCCAGAGGACACTGGCATTAAAGCACAGTTGGTGTGGAAGCAGAAGAGTCCCACGTCAGGATGTTCTAAAGAAAAAGCCACTTGATCTCTGGGCATGTCCATGAACACTCATTTCTCTGGGCTCAGAACAACCGACCACAGCTCTTTAACCCCTGCAGGAGGGCGGGGCAGGGAGAAGGGGAACATGACAACTTTTGGTGCCCTCTGACTTGGATGGTCTGGATGCCAGCTGGGGCAGTGTTTTGCAACCACATGCGTGCGTAGTGAACAGCGGCCAAGGCTGTATCTGGGATGCTTCGTGATGCACACACGCTGACTGGCAGACAGCAGGGGCCAGGCCTCCTGGGCTCCGTGACCTCTGGTACCTAATCTCCCTCTCTGGGCCTCAATCTCCCCATCTACACAGCAAGGAATTTAGACAGGAAGATTTTAAAGTCTCCGTTTGCTCCCCACTTCTTTTCTGTGAACTTGGGAAACAAAATTTCAGTGAAGCTGCACTTGGATAAAAGGGAGAGGCCATGTGTGTGGGGGCAGGAGGTATATGGGAACTCTCTGTACTTTCTGCTCAGCTTCACTGTGAACCTGCGGCTGTCCTACAAAATAAAGTCTGATTTAAAAAATAAAAGAATATGTACAAACCCCAACTTTTGTCCCACAGTAACAATACCAGCTCATTTACTGACCTCCCGCAGCCTCCCAGCGCGTTTCTCACACTGCCTCAACCCCCACAATGCCCCAGGGGGAGATTATCCCGGTCGACAGTGAGGGAGGTGGCTCTGGAGAGGTCAGAGCATTTGCCTGCCGAGGCCAGGCTGCTCCCAGCAGGTGGCAAGCAGCGGGATGTGATTGCAGCCCTGCTCTTGCCACTGTGCAGCACCGTTCCACTCAGGTCCATCCTGAATCAGCTTTTAATCCATGTCCAGACAAGAACCCGCACCAGGCACGCTCCCTTTGCCTCCCCAGGGGCCAACGCCCTCATTTAGGGTTTTCACTGGTCATCTCAGCCGGGATGTTGGCCATCAAGGTGGCCAGCTAATCTCCCCAGGCCCGCAGCCCACCTGACAGCCCCCTTTCCACAGCCCTGCATTACTCTTAGGAGTGGTAAATGCCACTCCAGCTCCGACACAGACTCAGGTAAGACCTTGAGAAGCTCAGGGAGCTTCACAGGGCTTCCAAGGACATGGAATGATAGAGAGAGAATGGCGCTGGCACTGGCTGGGGCTGTCCATTGTATCCAGGGCCCACCAATATCAGAGGGGTGGTGTCCTCCCCAGACTCTAAGAGGCCATATAAGTGTCAAGTCTCATCTTATTATTTGAATCTTGTTCCAAGGGCTGCGGGCTTTTCCTCCCTCCCGCCCCTCCACCCCTGTCCACAGAGACCATCCAGGCTGGAGGTCGGGTAGTGTGATGGTTAAGCACACAGGCTGGACCACAAGGCTGAAGTCCGCTCCACCCCTTATTAGACTGCTGACCCAGGTAAGCTGTTTAGCCTCTCAGTTTCCTCACCTGAAAATGGCAGCATCATAGTAGGATCTCCCTGAGGCAGGTGGTGTGAAGGGATGACGGAATCCACACAGAAGCTCAGAGCAGCGCCTGGCCCACAGTTCACACTCAATGAATGCCCGCCCTCCTTACCCTGCCCCACCTCTGGTCCCTCTTCCTCCATCCTCTCTGACTCCGTCACTTCGCCATCCTTCACCATGCTCCCGGGCAGTTCCATCCACGCTGCAGCTCGCAGTGACATGAACATGTCAGGACAGCCACGTCTCTCCCCTCCCTGGATCCTTCTCCCAGGGCCGAGACCTGCCGCCTGCACTTGTCTACCTGGCTGGGGGCACCTCCCCCACCCGCAGCACGCCCGCAGCTGGCTCACCCAGTCGTGCCCCTCCACCCATTGCTGTTTCCTGTTGCCCTCGCCCATCTGCTGAGCTGGAGTCCTCCTGCTCTGCCTTGCCAGTCAGCCTCAGAAATGACCTTGCAGGCAGCCTCTGAGCTCAGACAGCCTGCCGCTGCGCGACCTTGAGCAAGTTCCTTCCTGTCTCAGACCTGGCTTCCATGGCTCTGAAATACTGGGTCGGCCAAAAAGTCTGTTATGTTTTTTTTTTGTAAAATAAAAGACATTTTTCATTTTCACCAATAACTTTATCGATTTGGATAGTTTAACTATGTCAGCTGTCTCCTGCTAAGTTCTTTGATAAGTTCTTTAAATGCATGCTGATATGACAGCTGTCACAATATAATCTAACAAAATTGTTTTGAATGAAATTAAAGATAACTAAGCACTATTAGATCCATTGTACAGAAGAAAATGTAACAGACTTTTTGGCCAACCCAATAGATGTAACCAGGGCTCTGTCTCCTGATTTGGCTGCCCAGGATATGAAGCCCCTTCGATGTTTAGGGAGTCTTCCCTCCCAGTTTCACTGCTGGCAAGCAAGGCTGACATCCCTCGTCAAGAGCCTGAAGGCTGGACACCGACCTGATCTCCCAGCCTCAGCCCTGGTGGCTTGTCGTCATTAATGACATGAAACTATTTGTGAGGTTTCATCTGCGCTGCTTTTCCCTTGCATACATGGGAGCACCCTGTGCCTGGGTGATTGGCATGCAAAAGGCTTGGAAATGACTTCCAAGCAAGGTATTAACCTGTGAACAGAGCCTACCGACAGCAGGTCAGCAGCCAGGCCTTCCACAGGAGGGGCTGCTCTATCCAGGTGATATCTGAGGGCCTGGAGCAGGTGAGCTGGAAGGTAGTCGTCCCCTCTTCTCCATCCCTTCTTCTCCTCCAGCACTGGGTCAGGAGGAAGGAGCTGGAGGAGAGAATACCATTCAGAGAAGAAGGGCCCACCACCAAGAACCCAGGCCGGACCCAGACCCTCTCCTTTCACCCCCACATTTGGGGCCAGACAGGCTCTCCCTGGGGCACAGCGTGGGGCAGACCCCAATCAGGCAAGGGCGCCGGACATTGGCCCTTTTCCTCCCTCTGCTCAATGCTCAGGGCTCTTCTAAGGGCCAGCGCTGTGCTGCCTGTCAGGGACCCAGGTGAACTGGATGCACAGCCAGTAGGGGCCGCACACCCTGTCCGCGGGGGACTGCATGGATGTGAACTGTGATAGAGCCCTAAAAGGAGGGCACGCTGACCTCATGGGCCCCCTCCCTGGTTGCCAGGCTGCCAGAGAATGTACCCCGGACTCGGTGGCCTACACACCAGAAACTTGTCTCAGCAGTGAGAGTCTGACACCGGGTGTCCGCAGGGCGCGCTTCCTGTGAAGGCCGCAGGCCCATGTCTCCCTGGCCTCTTCTCGGTTCTGGTTCTGCAGCTTGTAGATGCGCCAGTCCAATCTCTGCTTCCTTGTCACATGGCCATCTTTCCTGCTTCTCTCTTTCTTATAAGGACTAGGGCCCACCCCACTCCAGGATGACCTCATCTTAACTAATTGCATCTGCAAAGACCCTGTTCCCAAATAAGGTCACCAAGGGTCTGGGGGTTAAGACTTTAACATATCTTTTTTGGAGGGATGCAGTTCAATCCATAACACCTACCATGTTCTCGGCCTTGCGTCACACGCACTGTCTCATTTAACCCTCCAAAGAAGGGGGGACTATTACTGTCTTTGCCTCACAAATGGAGAAACCAAGACTCAGAGAACTGAAGTGATTTCCGCAAGTTCACAGGTCAGCTGGTATGTGCTCGGGCCAGGAATCAAACCCAGGTCGCCGTCAACGCCAAATCTCCTTTTCTCCCCTTCATTCTTCTCTGCATTTTCTGCACAACTTGCCTGAGCTCAGGCCGACAGGCACCGTCTGGACCCTTGGTAGGCATTGGAGAGTAAAATAAGCAGGCTCCCTGGAACCTACAGGCGAAGTAAGGATGGAGACTGACTGTAAAAATTTTTAAACATATCATTACTAATGGTGATAAATGCCACGAGAAGAAGAAAAAAAACAGTAGGAATCTGCTCAGCTAAGGTATCAGCAAACAGTTTCTCCAAGGAAGCGGCATTCAGATTGAAGAGAGAGGAGGACTCAGCTCTTCGTGATCAGGAAGGGGGATAAGCCGGAAGGACTGTTCGGGCAGAGGAGTAGCATGTACAAAGGTCCTGCGGCAGGAAAGGCCATAGTGCACTGAGAAACCAAAAGCAATTTGGCATGGCTAGAGAATTCCAGCTGCCATTGGAGACGTGGGGTGTATGTGTGTGTGTGTGTGTGTGTGTGTGAGAGAGAGAGAGAGAGAGAGAGAGAGAACAGAGTGCAGATCAAGCCAGGCCTTGTAGGCTATGGCAGAGTTTGGAATTTATCATAGCACAGAAGGGAAATGCAAATCCATGGCAATATGCTGTGGAATAATTTGTTTACCCACTCAGCCGGTTTGGATTCAGCACATGTGACCAGTTTTTGGCTCCGGAGCTGTTTGCCTTCCAAGTTCTTGGGTGCCAGGTCAGACCTTATTCAGAAATGTCCACGAGGAAGTTCGGGAGTCAGCCCCGGACCATCTGGGGAGCAGGACCCTGGGAAAAGGAGCCTGGGTTCCAGGTTTCACTCACTGTGTGACCCGGAGGGAGCTATGCCCTCTCTTGGGGCTCCTGCCTTCTCCCCTGCAAAGCCAGCCAGGCTGAGTGCCCTTTCAGAAGCTCTGAAGGAGACAGAAAGAGGAAGGTCTCTTGGGTGGCCCCCTGCCCTTGACTTCTAACTATATCTCAGACTCATGTGAAGTTGCAAGTTTCCATAATGTCGAGAGCTGGACTCTGGAGGGCCACTGAGCCTCAGCTTCCTCACTTGTAAAAGAGGGCTAATAACCCCCGCCCTGCATGGAGAAGGAGCATTTGGAACTCCAGCTACACCTGGGATTGCCCTCTGGGAAGGTTATACATATTTATACTGTTAGCAATGGATGCTTTTACTGAGCACCTACTATGTGCAGGTACTGTGCTAAGAACTTTCACCTACATTATGTGTGTCAACCTCACCCACCACCCAATGAGCCTTCATTTTACAGGTGAGGCTCAGAGAGGTAAAGTGACTTGTTCAAGGTAACTGGGCTTAGCACCGGGACCCAGGTCATCCTTTTCCCTTTTAGTGTTCTTTAAACAGCTACAGGTATTCCCAGATGGGACGAACTCTCTCAGGAGTGGTGAGCAACTTGTGTGTGGAGGGTCTGCACACTGACTGACCACTTAGCTGAGAGCCTGCAGGAGACGTGGGAGCACCTGGCACAGTCTGGGGGGCATGCTGTCCAAGGATCTGTGCAACCCTGCAGGTCTGGGACTACAGGGTTGAAAGGCGGCTGAAGAGTGCATTTATTAAGCCACATTCCCGGGGCGGAGGCCGGGAGGGTGTGGTTAGAATTGCAGTCTGGAGTCCTGACTGCCAGTCGCTTTGGGATGCATCCCAGGGGCCTGCAAGTTCCTGAAGCCACACAGGCTGTTTCTGAGTCTCCCGGCTGTGCCAGGGCACTGTGCAGACCCAGGAAAAAGGTGACTGTCAGATGCCTTTGCCAGTTCCTGCACGTGCAGTGACATAGGGACGCTTCTCCACCTCAGTCCAATGGGAGTTCAGTTTGCATTCATGCTGGAGTTCGGAGGACGGGCTCCTCCACTGATCGGTTGCTCAGCCTTGGGCAAATCCCTGGCCCTCTCCGAGCCACAGTTTTCTTATCGCCCCTTCTAGCCAGTTGTGAGTTTGGAGGGAGAGGATAAGCTATGTCAGTAAAATGCTTGCTCACTGTCTGGCACAGAAACTGAGCCATAAGGAAGTAATGTTTCCCGGGGCTAGCAGGAAGCTCTGCTCGGCAGACTTTGCCTGGAGAGAGAGGACCAGTCGCTTCTGTGGGAAATGCGCTCAGAAAGGAGCTGAGATGTTCAAACAGGAAGGAGGGTGACATTTGCTGGGTGCTGTCTTGTAACTTCCCCTTTTCTTTTCCCATCAGAACTTCAGTAAAAGATGTGAGTTTGACAAAGCTTTAGGAATCAGATTTGACTTCTTTGGCGGGGGGCACATAAAGAGGGCTTCTATCCTCCACCCCCTTGGTCTCATCGTAGCTGCCAGAGTGGTCTGATTGCTGACCACGTTAGGTCATGTCAACCTCCAACTGCGAACCCTCCAGTGATTTTCTGAGGCAGGCAGTGAAGGTCAAAGTCCTTTACTCACGAGGCCCTCCCACTGGGCTTCTGACCTGCTCTCACACCCCCAGCACCACGTGCAGCAGCCACATCCACTTCTTGCTGTTCCCCAAATCTGTTCAGACGGCCTCGAGGCCTTTGCCCTCACTGTCCCCTCCACCCTCAAAGCTCTGCTCCCACCCACCAGCGTGGTGACTTCCTCACTGTGTGAAGCTTGGGTCAGAAGTGGCGTGGATCAGTTTCCTGTGGCTGCTGTAATGCATCGCCACAGACTAGGTGGCTTACAGCAACTGAAGTCCATTCTTCCAGAGACCAGCAACCAAGGCGTCCTTGGGGCCACGCACCCTGCAAAGGCGCTAAGGGAGCGCCCTGTGTCTCTCCAGCTCCGGAGGGGACCAGACAGTCCTCGGCTGGTGGCTGCATCACACCCATCTCTGATTTGGCAGTCACTGGGCCTCTCTGTGTGCCTGTGTCTCCTCCTCTGCCTCTTGTCATTGCATTTGGAGCCCACCTGGATAACCCAGGGTGATCTCCTCTTGTGATCCTTCACTTAATGACATCTGCAGAGACCCTCTCTTTCAAATAAGGTCACGGTCACAGGTTCTGGGTGGACATACGTTTGGGGGACCACCATTTAACCTACTGCATTACGTTTCTGAAAATCTTCCGTGGCCATAACACGGCACACCCCTGTGGCCCTCCCCCAGGGTTACCTGGTTTTCTCTCTAGAGCTAGTCTTCACATGCCTAGCGAAGTGTGTTTATTTGTGTTCCTGTGTGTTCATTTGTCTGGGGACAGACAAATACCCTTCTCCCTGCAACAACTGTGACTTCCAGGGGGCAGGCGGGTCTCTGTCTGCTCTGTGCTCTGCTGCACCCGCAGCCCCAGAACAGGGCCTCCCACACAGCAGGTGCTCAAAATACACACTCCCTAAATGAATAAAGATCAGAGGATGCTGCAGACCCAAAGGGCAGGGTTGTCCTAACAGCCCCTGATGCTGTGGTGTTTACACGGACGCTGATTAAAGTGGACACTGTGTTTATGTCTGCATGCCACAGGTATGTCATAATCTGATGACAATGCTCAAGTACCCTTGGTAGGAAGCTGGCATCTTCCAGGAAGAAGTGACTTTAAGTGAGAAGACGCCTTGGGAAAAATTGATGGTGCAGAGCCTGCCACAGAGGGAGGCATCAGTCAAAGGCGGGCGTTTGCTCCTCAGAGCCTCTGTTTCGCACACGGAATAGCTGGGCTGGGCGGGGGCGTGCGTTTCCCAAGGCCCGTTCAGTTCAAGCTGGGGGACATTGGTGGCAGAAACATCCACCGGCCCCACCTCACCTGACCAGAGGCGTCTCCTCCACTGAACCCCTAGGGCCTGGGGCTCCCATCATCCCTCAGTGGCACCCCTCAGGGATAAAGGCAGAGGGTCTGGGGCCACACCTGTCAAGCAGGAATTCCACTCACCCTTGGCCCCCATTTTCAGGAGCAGAAAGAAGGTCCCCCAAAGCATGGTGGCTAGATGGGGTGCTTCCAATGGTTGGAGATGGCTGGGGCTTTGGGATGGGCAGGCTCCCCATGAGGACCCTGGGGCCTCAGAAGGGGATTCTCTCCTAAGAGGGGAAGGCAGCCAGTGTAGGGGAAGGGGTTCTCTAGGACCCAAATGGAGTAAATCCACCCTTCGTTCCCTGCCAACGGGTACACCCAGGAGGGACAAGAAAGGAGGCCTCTGCCCCCAAGCATCTCCTGTGTCCCTACATCATCTCAGCTGATACTCCAGGGTACTCACAGAAACACCTCTCCCAAGGCAGCACTGTTACCCTCATTCATTATGTGAATGGGGAGCTGGAGGTTCAGAGACGTGAATCACCTTACCAGGGTCACCCAGCAATCCACCTGGCCCCGAAGCCTTCCCACCTCTGCGGCAGGCCCTCAGGCCTCCACAGGGCAGTTCCTGAGCCTGGCACACTGCCCAGCTCTGACAGACTCTTTAACCCTCCAAAGTCCGCCTCACCGTCCTTTCGCCCAGGAAAATCTTCGAGATGTTCAGCTGCTCCTCTCTCCCGCCCCACAGCTCTGTTGGAATCTGAATGTCTTCCCACAAGACAGAGCCCCTGAGCTCCTTATCTCTAGGCCCTCCAGCCCAGCACTGTCTGCTTAGCAAGGGCTCAATACCTGTCCCAAATGCCACCTCCTCCAGGACACCTTTCCTGGACCCCAACTAGAGCACCACCTTCCCCTTCGCCAGACATTCTGCTGGCCCCGCCCCTGAAAGCCCCTACCCCATTACCCATCTTTCTTCATAGGATCTATTCCTGTTTATTCACTTGTCTACTGCCTGTTCCCCTAATAGGATGTCAGCCCCACGTCAAGGACCTGGCCCAGAAATGAGCTTGGGTCACGGTAGGTGCTGGGGGAAGAAGACAGTTCCCAGCAACAGCAAGGACAGAAGGGCAGGACAGAGCCCCTGCAGAACATACCTGGGCATCCTGTCCCAGCCCTCCCTAGCCCTCAGAGCTGGAGGACCTGGATGCCCCCACAGGAGTGGAGACACAGAGCCGAGAGGTGAGTGTGTGCCAGGCCCACACAGCAGAAGCTGCTCAGCCCCTCCTTCCCCACTGATCTCCCCTCACTCCCAGGGTGCCTGTTCAGCTCTCTTTCTGAAACCTCCCCTCACTCTCCAACTTTTACCCATTCAACGGGCACACAGCAGGGAGGTGCGGGCTGAATCCTGTGCCTCATCTTCCCAGCAGAGAGGCCTGGGCAAAGTGGGGTCATTTCTTTTTCTTTGAAAAAAGTTGTAATTATAGTAAAACATACAGGACATAAAATGCACCACCGTGGCCATTTCTAAGTGCACAGCTCAGTGGTTTTAAATACATTCACAATGTTGTGCGACCATCCCCACCCCCACCCCCGTCACTCTTCATCTTTCCAAAGTGAAACTGTTCCCGTTAACACTGACTCCCCTCCCCTCCCCCTCCCCCGGCCCTGGCAACCACCGCCCTCCTTTCTGTCTGCATGAATCTGCCTACTCTAGGGACCTCAAATAAATGAAACCACACAGAACTTGTCCCTGTGTGACTGGCTTACTTCACTCAGCATAATGTCCTCAAGGTTCAGCCATGTGATGGCTGGTGTCAGAATGTCACTCCTTTTCAGGGCCGCGTGATAATCCATCGTGGACCACCCTTCACTTGTCCACTCATCCATTGACAGGCAGAGCGTGTGCTGCTTCCACCTGTTGGGTGTGCGAGGCGTGTGACCATGGATTAGTTCTTTTCAAGCCTCGTTCCTCATTTGTAAATGGGGTCCCTGTCCTCATATTTGAAAGGAATCCATTCGTCTCCCATGTGCCCAGCGAGCCACGGAGGCCTGGTGAGCAGCGGCAGTGGTGGCATTTGCTCTGGGCCCTCTGTGTGCCAGAGTCACTTGGGTGGACTTTACATGATATTTTTAAAGATTTTATTTATTTATTTTAGAGAAAGGGAAAGGGAGGGAGAAAGAGAGGGAGAGAACATCAGTGTGTGGTTGCCTCTCACGCGCCCCTACTGGGGTCCTGGCCCACAACCCAGACATGTGCCCTGACTGGGCTTGAACCAGCGGCTCCGGTTCGTAGGCCCACGCTGTCCTCTGAGCCACACCAGCTAGGGTGGACTTTACATGTTTTTATGCAACCAACCCCCACAACGCCATGCGGTAGGTGCCAGTGCCATCCCATTTCATGGCAGCAGAGAGAAGTTGTGACCTTGCCCAAGGTCATGGAGCCAGGAAGTTACAGAGCTGGAATGGGAACTTGAGGCTGACTCCGAGTCCAACTCCCTCAGCCCCACGTCCTCTCGGGACAGGCCTTCTCCTGCCCCCAGTCCCGAGTGTAGTGTGTTTGGGAACTTGCCGAGGACAGTTCTCATGACTGCCACCCCCACCACACCTTGTCTCTAGCATTCCCAGCGATGGGGAGTGAGTCCTCGAAGGGGTCACCTCCAGTTTCCTTGGGGAGGAAGATGGAGAAAGATACTCCAAAGCTCTGCAGCCCGTCTAGTTGGCCGAAATGTGCCCAGTTTTACCAAAAAGTAACATTCCTTCAACCCATCCTGCATAAAACAGAACAAAGCAACAACAAAACTCACTCAAAATCATGCGAAATCTCCTATTTTATACATCTGTTTTGAAAAAAAAATGCTAAGGATATATCATTAATACCCAAAACGTCCATCAGTAACTCATCCCCAGGATCAAACGGAGGCAAGGTCACCAGATGCCACAGAAGCGTGGCTGGAGGTGAGACTGGACCTACCAGCCCCCCCCCCTCACTACTCCGAGTGACCGCACACCCCTCCGGTTTGCAGCTGGACTCAGAGCCCCCAGGGACTGTCGGAGTTTCTGCCTGGAGACCATCTGGCCTAATTACATCGGGCCTGCAACCAGTCTTGGTTTTGAGGCAAAGGTGCTGGCAGGTGCCCAGAGGGGCACCCCGAATGCCAGCCCCCATCCAGGCAGCGGCAGCTTGTCTGGGACAAGTGTCATTGCGCTGGGAGAAGTCAGCTGGCTCTTTGCATCTGGGAAACGAACAAACTGCTGTTGCCCCTAAGAGGGTTGGCAGTGCAGGGTGGTAGCAAAGCGTTTAGTTATTGTTTTTCTTCTCTGTAAAGAAGATGACAAAGGGCTAGAATTGCCAGGTCACAGGTCACTGTCAACATCGGCCCTTAAGCCCTGAGAAAGCAGCAGGTACTTCTGACCCGCCCAGTGATCTGGGCAGGCCCCTCCCGCCCTCTCAGCAGAGCCCACCCACCAAGGGTCTGAGGGACAGCGGGTGAGAAGCCGTGACCAGGGGGCGGGGACTCCAAGGAGGTGATTTCTGGTGAAGTTCTGCCAAAGCCAGTGTTGGTCACAGGCAGAACCGCCAAGACCCCCTGGAAGCAGGCGGGGCAGTGCTGAGTGACGCTGGGGGCACCTGGAGGGGAGTGAGGGGCCGAGGGTTAGGGTTTGGGGTTCTTAATTTGAGACCTCCTGAAGCAGACCTTGGGCCAGGATTCAGTGCCCATGGTGTGTTACGAAGGTGAGGTGAGCAGACTAAAAGCCCCTAAGGATGTCCTAGTCCCCAAGCCTGAGTCTGTTCCAGGACGTGGAAACAGGTCCTTGCTGTAGGGAGAAGATCCTTGATTATCTGGCCAATCATGGAACAGTGGGAAGGAAGGTGGAAGAAGGGGCAGAGGGGCACGGTATGAGAAGGACTTGACCTGCTGGCTGGCTTTGAAGGTGGAGGAGGGGAGCAGAGGGACTGGGAATGGGGGGGCAGGTGCTGGGAAAGGGGAGGACCTCCTTTCCCCCCCAGAGCCTCCGGGAAGGACCGCAGCCCTGCCCACACCTCGATTTAGCCGGGAGACGCCCAAGTGCCAGACTTTTGGCCTCCAGACCTGTGTTAGAATAAATGTGTGCTGTTTAAGGTGGTAAATTCAGGGTCACTTGTCACACCAGAGACAGGAAACATAGTCACGCAGAGGGCCCAGGGTGCTCGGTGAATAGGGGAGGTAGTGGGAGGGGCACTGGTTCTGGCAGCCAAAGAGAGCCCTCAGGAAGACTGGCAGGCGCAGGGCAACGGAGGCTAGGTGAGAGGCAGCAGTGCACAGGGACCAGATGGTGGGGTCTAGGCCATGCTGGGGCTTCTCACTGAGTTCGGGAATGCCCAGTCTCTCTCACATGCTGATCTGATGTGGCACCCTGCTCCACAACCTTCCTGGGCTCCCCATTGCCCACAGTCCTGCCCTGCCCCCCTCTGGCCCCCCAACACCCACAGTAGGGCTGGCCTGCTCCCCTAGTTGGACCCTGCACCCTGCCCAACAGGCTCCCCACCCCCCAGATGCATCCAGCTCCTTGTACTTCCCCATGGCCTGTATTTGTCACATGGAGACTTTGCAAATGCTGTTCCCACTGCCTGGAACCCCCTCCCCCCACTTCTTCTTAACTACCATGTTCTGCCACGTGACCTCCTTCTCCTGCTAGTGGGGCTGCTGTGCCTGACTCAGCTCTGCCTCCTGGGCACCCGGCCCAGGGCCCGACCCACAGGATAGGCTCAGGGTGGGACGCTGCTCTGCAGACCCCGAGTCACCGGAAAGGCATGCCCTGCAGCCCACAGCCCAGCCACTGTCCCCTCGGCTGGGCTATTTTTATTTCTTCCCCCACAGAGCAGAGGCCCGGGGGCAGGTTCTCAGATGGAGCCAGTGAGAACTGCCAGACCCAGGGAAGACACTTGTCCAGCGCTGCCCGGCCAGAGGCCACCAGGAATGGCCACAGGGGCCCCTCCTCTGGAGCCCGGCCCCACAACCTCAGCTGCTACCTGGGGAGAGTCCCCTAAAATGCAGCTGGGGCCAGGGCCCAGCTTCGCCCACTCTCACTGTGTGGACTGTTGCAAGTCCTGTTGCCTGTCTGCTCAGGGGGCGGGGCCCAGCTCTCTCCCGCAGGTCATTCTGAGGGTCAAGTGACAATCCAGTAAGCCTAATTCAAATGTCACTTTAAAGAGGTCAAAGTGTCACTTGATTCAAAATTCAAATACAGAAAGAGGCATTTGACCAGGGCCAATCCAGCCAGGTGCCCTCCCGAAGCTCTCTTCTCCATCCTCCCCTCCCCCACCCCTTCTCTCTAAATACATTTATTTGTTTATACACATGTAAACATATACAGAGGGAGTGAGAGGCTATTACGAGAATATATATTTGTGTTCCATTTTTACACACATCTCACCACTACGGAGCGGCCCCTCTGCACTCAGGTTGACACCCAGCAGGTGCTCCTAAACGGTAGCTTGTATGCCGCACCCTCCACCAGCAGCTTCACAATTAGGGGCTTCAAGTTCTATTCGTTGAATGAGTAGCCACCAGGCACTCTGCCGGGTTCCCTGCAGGTAACACCCCCATTTCGTGAATGAGGAGGCCGAGGCTCCAGGCGGCTAGCTGTGTGGCTTGGCCAAGATCTCGCAGCCAGCTAGAGGCAGGGCCAGGAGCTCTGCTGCAGTCCTTGGACCCCAAAGCCTGTGCTGGACGCCACTCGGCTCCATTCTGCCACCACTGTGATCGCCTGACCCCAGGGAAGTGCAGCTTTTCCCCACTCTTGCTCCCAGGCACCTTCCCCAGGTTCCAGGCACGAGAGGCTCACCCGAGCTGTCCCCACGAGGGCCCCGCATTCTTTGGACTAGCAATAGGGAGGAATGCATCTGCCCAGCTTCCTCCACGTCCCATGGGGCCCCACCCTCCTCCTGGAATCATCAGGGTCAGGCCATCATTGTCATCCCTGAAGGGTGACCCAGTGTCCAGATGGGGCAGGGCCAAGCCCTAAGTCACACAGCAAGAAAGACCATAGGGCCAGCCCTGCCCCATCCTGCCCTGCCCTGTCGAAGGGGAAGAGATTCATCAATGCTGGTCTGGAAAGGACGTCCCGCCCATCTCTTGTTAGGGCGCCCCAAGCGCCACCAGGACTCTGGGTCGCAGGTCTGGGTCACTGTCATTAAACCTGGCACTCCTGGAAGGCGAGACCCCCACGGTTTATTCATCTCCGTGGTCCCCCCCACCCTCCCACCACCAGAGCTGCTGGGAGGGGCCTGGGACGAAGTGGGAGGCACCTGAAAGAACTCTTCAACCCCTCTGACACCAGGTCCTTACCGACTGGAATCCAGACTCATAATAAAGAACGCTCAGCGCATCTGTGTTCTAGTACACGTGGCTCCTCGGGACTGGGAGGCCCTGGACTCAGAATCAGACTTCTTTGCATTCAGGTTGTGTCATTTACCGGCTGTGTGACATCGGACAACTCACTGAGCCTTGCTGAGCCTTGGTTTCCTCATCTGTAAGACAGAAGTAATGAAACCTGCTGTGCGGGTCGTGGGTAGGACAAAACCTGACAGCACAGGTGAGGCACCTGGCAGAGAAGGGTAAAATCACATCAACCACAGCACCCCTGACATGCACCGAGCTCCCTGTCTCCTTTCCGTGAGGCAGGGCCATTTGTACCCCACTGCAGCTCGCCGTGGGTCTCCACGCGCCTTGGGTCACTCAACCCCCTGAATTAGAATATGCTCACTGTTCATTGTCTGCCATGCCCCCTCGAGGAGGCCGCTGTCGGGACAGCAGGAGCTTATCCATTCTGTTATCACCCCAAGCCCAGCACCCGGCCACCTAGCACACCGTAGCTGTCGGTTCAAGATCAAGTGAACACTCGGTTCAGTAACTTTTCCATTTTTACAAGATGAGGAAACCGAGGCACAGACAGGCAGAAGGGGCTTGCTCTCCCAGGCACGTCCACGCCCCCCCCACCACCGCTCAGCTTTGGAGCTACAGAGAGTGGAGGGGCTCAGGGCGCGGGCCCTGGAGCCAGGCTGCCTGGGCTCAAGGCCTGACTGCCCCGGATGAGCAATGTGACCTACGGCAAGTCACGTGAGCTCTCTGGTCCTCACTTTCCTGTCCGTAAAACAGAGGAGATGACAGTAGCTGCCTCTCGGGGTTGTATGGGGATAAAATGAGGCCAGTCCGCACAGTGGTTAGCAGAGTGCGGGGCCGAGAGACAAGCTGAAGGAATGTCAACTATGGATACCACCCTCTGTGACGCTAAGAAGAATCAGGTCTGGAGGGAGGTGACTCAGCCACAGTCACCCTGCTGAACCCCACACACTCCCCACCTGCCACCCTTGAGGACTGACCATGCTTGGGGAGTGAGCCGGGCAGAGCAATGGGCTCCCAAGACTTTTGCAGTAAGGAAGGGCGTGCTTCACGGCGCAGGAGTGGGGCCAGGCCTGGGGACTGTTATCGGCACCACAGGCAGCTCCTGGAAATGGGCACGCCCACGTTGGCCCGTACTGGACACAGCTGTTGAGGCCCCGGATGGGCAGGAAGCAGAGTAGGACTGCGGGCCTGGCAGGGAGCTGGGGATGGGTGAACAGGAATGGGGAGCATGCTGAGAGGAAGGGGCACCCCATTACTGGAAGCCTGCCTCTGCCTCAGCTGTGCCCAGATACAGACCCATTCTGTTAGAGGCTGGGGCTCCAGAGGGCCCTCCCATTCTGCTCTGGAGGGCTGACTTCCTTGACCAGACTCCCAGGGACCCGAAGGCAGCTCTAGATGTCAGGGTGTTGATTTACAATGAGCCATGGGTCAGTTTGGTAGACAAGAATCCAAGAATCGTCATGTCCTCTATCACCCTGCCCCAGGACAGAATCGAATTCTGGTTCAGAGCCTGGGTGTAGGTTTCTGCGACCCTCTGGAATGTAGGTCACCTCCAGGAGCTTGGGACAAGCTGTTGCAAAGAGTTGGTGTGATGTGGCTTGAGGAATGAGGGCTTGCTTCCCTCTGTGTGACCTCCCTCTGCCTCCACCTCCTCATCTGGAAAGTGGGTATGAGGACAAGCCCCCCTCGCGGCCCTTCCTCCCAGAAGACCCTCTTCCCAGCCAGAAAGACAGCAGACCGTGGCTCTGCAGGCGTCCCGTGCATGGGAACGCCTCTTCCTTACTGCAGGTGCCTGATGACACCCACCTGGCTACCGTTACCCCCGGCTGTGAGAGGATTCAGCGGGAAACTAAAGCGTCGTCAGAACTCACACGGCCAGGAGGGCTCTCGTGTTTATCCGAGATTTGATTCAGTGCCTAGCGGGTAGAGGGCTCCATGTGACCCTCCCTGCCACTTTGGGGTCCAGGGTCACATTTAAACTGGGACAGGCTGAGGCATCTCTTTCCACTGCAGAGGAGACCCATCATGGGAGTCAGTTCCAAACAGGTGGCCTGAGAGCCAGAGCTAAATTTGAGCTCTGCCTCCGCTGTGTGGCTCTGGGCAAGCTGCTTCACCTCCCTGAGCCCGCCTCCTCTTTTGGAAAATGGCGTAACCCTTCACCCTGGGAGAGGTTAGCCTTGTTGGTGACAGGCTCAGCGTATGAAGAGCATCCTCCCACCTCCGAAGAGGTGTGGCCCTTTGTCATGTGGCTCTGGCCACTGGGGCCCCAGGATCACTGAGGACACAAGACTATGGGAGGGGACCCTGGATGGTGGCCGAGCTCCCAGGAAGACAGTGCTGCTTGGAGAGGACACCTCAACCTTGCCAGCTGAGAAAAGTGGGCCCGGGGGACTGTGATGGTGCCCGTGAGCCCCTTCTGGCCCAGGGGAGGACCTGGTGGAAGGCAGGGCTCAGAGGGCCGCTTCAAAGGCAGGGGGCGTGAGGACGGGGAGACCTGACAAGCTCATAGCCACAAGAGCAGAAGCCAGAAGCCTGTGATGGGCCCAGGATCATCCCAGAGAGGGGTCGAGGGTGGGGACAGTGACCATAAGAGCCCTGAATCTAGGACTCTGCCCACATCGGTTCCTTGTTAGCTCTGCCTATGTCCCTTTAAACAGGAAGGGCGGTGTGCGTGGTCCGAGGGGAAGCAGTGGGCAGTGGCTGGCAAAGGAGGAAAGGAAGGGGGCCCAGCCCTGCGCTGGCGGGAGGAGAGGGGGACCCGGGATGTTGCCTGGGCCCTGAGAAATGCTCTCCAGGGCTGCACAGGATCCCGCTTTCGGGGACACTTACGTTGTGTTCCTCGTTGTGCAGTTGTCCTCGCTGTCCCTGCGAGGTCCTTCCCCGGCAGACAGAGGCCGTGAGAGCATTCTGGGTGGTCGGACCAGATGGCACCAAGGCAGGGCCCCTGGGCGTGGAGTGGCCAGCTGCCCTGTCCTAGGGCGGGACCGACGGGAGCTTGCTGCAGATAGCTCTGAATTCTACCGTGAGCTCCAGAAAGCGTACGAGAAAGCACTTTCAAGTTGGACAAGGCCAAGGCGGGTGACAAGACAGGGGCCTCAGGGGTGGGGGAGGAGACCAGAGTCACCAAGCACATGCCCCTGGGCCCCAGGCACTACGCACAGAGAGCTCCGGGTGCAGGGAGCCCTGGGAGGTCAGGTGGTCGTTCAGTTTTACAGGAGAAACATGGGGCTCAGAAGGGCGAGACCACCCGGCTGGGCTCCCTGGGCTGCACCCCTCATTTCTCCTGACACTGCATCTCATGTCCTCTCATCGTTGCCTGGTTCTTCGCCTCCCTCCCTCCCTCTCTCTTTTATAAATGGTCTCATGGACTAACACGCACAGACCTAAGACACACGTGTCGCCAGGCGTATACACTCTGGGCGCCGCTGCTCCCGTCAAGACCCAGAACATTCCTGTCTCCCGAATCCCTCACCCTCACATCCCTTTCTAGCCGACACCCCTCCCCCACCAAAGCGCCCCCTGACCTGTTTTCTGTCTCCGTGGATTGGGTTTTGCTTGTTTTGGAACTTCACATGCAGGGTTCAGGCCGGCTCTCTTCTGGCGTTTTGCTCTCATTGTGAAATTGGGGGTGGGGGATGGAGGCACGCACGGGGAAGGGTGAGGCCAGGCTCCATCAGCCCGGGAACAACGTTTTCTGAACTGCATGTCCTGGGGCCCGGTTCCCAGGAGCAGGGTGTGAGTGCCCACATCACGCCCCTCCCCGCCCCTCTGCTCAGCACACTGACCCACTCTTCCTCCTGCTGACCCGCCTGCGGCTGGATGCTCCCTGGCTGTCCTTCATAGCACAACTGTGACGAATCACTGCTCATTACTTTTTCTTCAATACCTGCATCCCCCCGGCGAGGCAGAGCCCAGGGCAAGCCCAGGTGTGTTGTGGCCGCGTTGTATTCCCAGGTGTCGCTGGCCCAGCATTCACAGCACTCAGTAAAGCTTTGTTGAACAATTACTTGTAGGATAACGTGTGTGTGTGTGTGTGTGTGTGTGTAGTAGAGAAAACCAGAGCGTGGGCTAGTGTGGGCTGAGGAGCACAGACCAGCTCAGGGGTGGCCCTGCCTGGGAGGCAGGGGGAGAGCAGCCCAGGTGGGGTTTATTGAGCCTGGCGCAGACCCTCTAAATCCTTACTGGTCTCCTGGGAGGAAGGGGCCTCCATCACCTCGTTTTATGCACCAGGAAAGAGGCCTAGGGAGGTCCTGCATCCTAGCCCAGGCCACACCAGGCCGGCGTCCTCTGCCCTTTTTTGGTTGAAGCAGTCATCAGTCCACCCAGGATCCGGAGGCAGTGATGCGGACCCGTCGCGCCTGGCATGCAGGGAATTTCAAGGCCATGTTGTAAAATCATCACTATGCATAATTAAATCAATGAAGAAATAGCTAAAATTTAGGGAGTGCTTATCAGAGCCAGGCATTGTGGGAAATCTATTTATATCGCTAATACGATATAAAATATACATTTACACCTGACATTTAAAATAAATAAATGTAACAGTAAAAGCACGTGGGTGAAAGTCACGGGGACTGTGCTGCTGGCCACAGTGAACACGGCTGGTAGTTGAGGAGCCCTCTGGCACCCACAGCTCCCGGCCGCCCAAAGCTGGCGGCTGCTGGCCACTCCCACCCCTCACGCAGAGCTTCTCTCTCCTCTCTTCTAGGTGGGCCACCCAGCTCTTTGCGAATCAGCATTCTCCCGCCCCCTCTCCATGCTGACCGCCAGGCCAGAGCCTCTTTGTACATTGCTGCAGCAGGAAAATGGGTTGGTTGCCCACACGTGAGCTTCAGCCCACCCTTAACACTGAGTGGTAGGAGGGGAGGGCTGGGTGGTGAGCAGTCAGGGCCACATAGTGACATGGAGTAGCCACTGGGACTGGGGACAGAGCTGCCTTTGTCCTCGGCCTGCCAAGGGATGCCTCCCCTCTGGGGCTGGTGGCACCGGGTTCTCATGGAGGCAGGACCGGGCTGCAGGCTGGAGTGAGCAGTTCCCCTGTTCTGTGTGTACACATGTGTGTGTGCATGTATGTGAGTGAGGGGGTGGGGCAGTGGCAGAGGAAGAGCACATATAGGTAGGTCACTTAACCTGCTAATCCAACAGGACCCCTGACAGTGGAGTAGCCAGGTGGAGCCGTTGCCATCTGGACGTGACGTGTCCAGAGAGGGGTGTAGGTGGCCCCTGTGGAACCATACCTCGGGACACAGCCTTGTGTGGTCCGCCCTTCCATTTTACAGATGGGGAAACTGAGGTCCAGAGAGAGAAAGGCCTTGTCTGAGGTCATGCCCCCCCACCCCCCACACACACACGAGTGGTTTCCTCTCTGAGCCTCCGTTTTCTCATCTGCAAGATGGCCCATGTGAGCTGGGCTCCTGCTCCGCACCTGCCCAGGCCGTGGCAGCTGCTCCGTGCCCGGGAAGCACCCCTGCGACCGGAAGATTTGGGGTCTAGGTTTCAGAGGCTGAAACCTCAATAAAGAAGTGGCACGTAAGATGGCAGAGGAGGACAGACCACCCTGATTTTCATGAGCTTTCTGGTTGGCTCTGCTCGGAGCACTTTCTGGCATTTTCCATGCCTGGGGCATCACCAGCTGCCCCACGGGGCCTAAGCAACCTTTCCTCCCAAACCCTAGATACCAGGCCAGCTGCAGGAAGGCTGGTGGCCATTTGGACGATCCCCAGGTCGCCACCTCTGGACATTTATAACACGTGGGCGAGAGCTTCCCTCCTGCAACTTGGGGGCTGGGGCCTGTCCTAGAGAAGTTGGGACACAGAGCGGGTGGTAGAGTCAGAGCCCAGAGACCTGGGCCTCACCCCGCACAGCCAGTTACTCTGTCATCTCTGGCAGCCGGCTTAACCTCTCCGAGCCTAATTCCTTCACTCGACTGTGCCCAGCCCGCGCCAGTCAGCGCACGGGGCCAGGCAGCTGAGCAGTGGGGACTCGGGTGAGTCAAATGGGCCCTCCCTCCAGGCGCTCCCAGTTTCGTGGGAGAGGCAGCCAGGGAAACAGACAGGGACAGGCAGCGGGACTTTTCTGTGGCTGCAGGAGACTGTGTGCTGCCTGGGCCTTGGGAGGACTTCCTGGAGGAGGCGGAGTCTGGACACCAGTCTCCACTTCTGTGAATTGAGAGGGTCGTAAAAACTAACATTTTGTATGTTGGAGTATAATTTCATTTTAAACTATTTTATTATAAAAGTAATACACGCGCCTGATGACAACTTTCAAGAGAGCAGAGAGACAGTGAATGAAAAGTCATTCCTGGAAGGAACTGCTGTCCACAGTTTCTCATGGAGCCTTCCAGAAATGTCCCATGTGCGTGGAAACCCATGTGGGAAAACCGTTACATAAATAATAATAATAATTAATAATAGCTCCCACTTACTGGGTGTCACCTGGTGCCAGGCTCACTGACTGTGCTCACTCTTGTCACTTACCAGTATCTCTGCATCTGGAGCCAACCTTTCAAGATGCTGCCGAAGACGCCTGGTGTGGGGGCAGGGGAGGCGCATGTGGGTAAACTCGGGCTGTCGCCTTTGTCAGAAGCTGCCTGGCTCCCGAGGAAACCTCCCTATGGTTGAATTACTGTTTCGTCTGCGTTCAGATGCAGAAACTGAGCCTCAGAGAAGCCAAGTGACGCTCTGAGCCCGCAAGGCGACCAGCAGCAGTGCCGTGCCGTTGATTAACCAACCGCGTGGGGGTCTGCACCCCGTGGGCTGCCACAGTCCTCAGGTCTGGGGTTCCGGAAGAGAGCAGGATTAAATACAACCCAGGTAGGCAGGAGGCGGTGTTGAATGCACAGGCTTAACACACCGGTGCAGGCCAAAGGGCAGCACCACCCCCACCCTGCTGGGCTCCAGACACAACCACACCAACCTGTCTCTCTGGATTCAGGCGGGTGGCTCTCACTGCCACTCACCCGGGTGCCCGTGCAGGGCGAGGCTCTGCCCCCAAATGTGTCACTCGGCAACTCCGACCTCACGACTCTGCTTCTGGAAATCAGGGTCAAGGTGCCGGACACCAAGCTCGAGGGAGGCAGAGCTCTGCAGCGTGGCCCGTGGTCGGCCAGCCGGAGAGCCACGGCAGCCCCTTCGGTTGTCACTGGCTGGGTGGGCCTGAGCCTGGGCAAGTCACTTGCCTTTGTCCCTTCTTTTCCAAAAATTAAGTTGCAATTCACATAATACAAAATTAGCTGTTCTGAAGTGGCCTTGAGAGCACTCACCGTGTTGTGAGACCGCCGCCTTATCTGGTTCCCGGACACTTTAAACTTCCCCGGCACCCATCAGCAGTCACGCGCACCCCCCCACCCCCACCCCCAGCCCCTGGCAGCCGCTCCTCTGTTCCCCACGCTCACAGATGTGCCTGTCCTGGCTATTTCACGTACACGGTGTCATTCAGTACATCGTCCTCTGTGACTGGCTTTTTTCCACTCAGCATAACGTCTTGAAGTCCCTCTGTGGTGGAGCAGGGGTAGTGCTTCATTCCTTGTTATGGCTGAAAAATGTACCATCATGTGGCACTCCACATTTTGTCTGTCCACCCTTCTGTCTCTGGACGTCGGGGCTGTGTCCGCCTTTTGGCTACTGTGCAGAGCGCTGCTCTGACGCTCAGTCTTTCTTTCTCACGCCTGTGGAATGGGGGCAACGCACGCACCTTCCCAGGGAGCTGCTGGGAGAAGTCAGTGGGTTACAGACGGAAAGCCCCTACCTGGCGTGCGGTGGCGCTCCAGTGGTTTCTGTCTCTTGGGCACTTACTGTGGGCAATTCTAAGCTCTTTAACTCATAACTCATTTTACCTGTTTTCACTCATCCGTGGCAAGGCTTCTTATTCATTCACTGATTTCTCCAGTAACCTTACTGGGTAGGCCGTACTGATCAGTTTCACTTTCTAGAAAACCTAGGCCCAGAGAGGTCAGCTGACAAGGTGCCTATGGAGGGAGGATCTAAACCCCAGGCGGCCTGACCCTGAGGCCTGTGCCCCGAGCATTCCTGCTGGTCTACACTCAGCAGGGGTGGCTGTCCCCTGGCCACCCACAGTGAGGTCTGGGACAGTCGCGGGACGCTGGACCATGGTGGGCACTTTCACTTTCTCTTCCCCTGGACTTCTCTGTTGTGCGTGTTTGAAACTGATTTGTTTTTACAATGGGCAGATAAGAATTCTGTGCTCGGGAAGAAACAGGAAACAGGATTTTAGCCGATGGCACGTTATATGTTCAGTACAAAGAGCCGCACACAGTTCCACGTGAGCTGGACACCCACCGTGGGGGAAAGTGACTGAGAGACCTCCAGGGGCCTCTCGCCGGCAGGTTCGTAGGAGGGTGGTCTCTGTGGGCGGTCTGAGGTTTCATACAAGTTTGGTATCTTTCCAGCTTTTCCAACTTTATTTTGACAACAAACCAGTTTCACTTTTATGTCCAGAAAGAAAGTAACTCTATTAAAAAAAAGACATGGAGGAGAATAGAGGGGAGGGGAAAAAAGACAGACCTTCCCAGATTGAACCCAAGGGTGTCTCCGCTTTGGACCTAGCTGGCCGGGTGCGTCTGATCCGAAGCATCCAGGGAGGTCACGGGAAGCCGGCAGATGGGATTTTCTGCACTGAGGGCCAGGGACAGGGCCAGGGCCAGGGATTGATAGAGTGACACCGCTGTTTGTCACCCTGTCTTCACCCCAGGAACACAGACAGGACGCCCCAACTTCAGGGCCTCCAGCCCAGTGCCAGGAGCAGGGCCAACTCAGCCCTGGGTTCCCTGTACTGCCCACTGTGCCAGCCGCCGCCCCTGGGCTTGTCCACTGCCTTCCACCTGAGGTTCCCTTCACCCTCTCCGGCCCTTCAGGCACAATCAGTGGGCCCAGTGGAGCATTAAAAGGAGCTGACTGCAATTGAAGATGGCGTCAGCCCAGCTGCAGTGGACAAGGTGCTTCCACACCTTGCGGCCATATTGCCTGCTCTGATCGTGGCTGTGTTCCTGGGCTCCAGGACAGGCCCTGGCACACCACAGGGGCTTAGTACAGGCTAAATGCACGGCACTGGCCCTATCTAGAAAGAAGATACTGAAGGCCCAGAGAGGTCAAGCAACTTGGCTAAGGCCATGCAGCCAGGAGGAGGCTGGGCCACAGAGCTCTGTCCCATGCTGCATCACTGCCCTTGGCCGCATGGCAGCCCTCCCCTGCTCTGGGTTCTGGTTTCCGGTGGGAGCTGGTCCTCAGTGATGGCCAGAGTCCAAATCCCGACTCTGCCACTTCCTAGCTGTGTGATCGTGAGCAAGCTTCCTGGCCCCGCTGTGCCCCCATTTCCCCATCTGTAAGCGGGTACAGCAGCAGCGTCTTCCATGCCGGCTGTCGGGAGGGCTAAGTGACCCTGCCTGGTCCAGAGTGCACATGATATTTGCTAGTTAAAGAGAAGCGAGGGTCAGCTGAGCTGCTGGGCAGAGCCGGGCACTGAACCATCACGCCGGAGGCTGCTGGACCTTGGGCTGTGCAGCCGCAGCAGCAGCCAGGCCCCCTCCAGCCTGTGGGCAGGGAGGGGGCTACTGAGCCCTTTGCCCCGGCTAGACAGCTCCATGGCTGCCTCTCCCTGTCCCTGATGCTGGGACCCCTGCGCCCCCGCTCGCCCTGGTGTAAAGTGTCCCCCCTCACATAAGAAAGGGGGGAGTCGAGCCTCTCAGCCAGGGAGGGGACTTCTGCCATAGCCAGGATGGCCAGAGAGGGCCAGACCCATCATGACAAGGAAGCTTGGGCAGAGTCCCTCTGGGGGAGCCTGGAAGTTTCCTGGAGGCAGCGCCATTCGGGCTGTGCCAGCTGGTTGGCCTTGACAGGACAGGCTGAGAGGAGAGAGCCTTCTGAGCCGTGGAGGGGCAGCGTGTGCGAAGGCGGGGGCAGCAGAGAACGTGCATCTGACCCCGCGGCCACCTTTGCTTTGGCAGGACACCCAGGGCTGGCCCAGCCCAGCCCTGACAGCAGCTGCCAAGAAAACAGGTCAGAGCAGGACAGACCCTGGCGGCAATGCACGCGAGCTCAGTGGGGACACCAGGGTGGGTGGGCTGGGCAGGAACAGGCGGCTAGCCTGGCCCCTCTGCCTCCCTGGGACTGTCACTCCCGCCCTGCTGTCCGGGCCACCCAGAGAGTTTGTAGACCAGTCACAACCAGCAGCTGGGCCAAAGGGGGAGGAAGGGGAAGCCCAGAGCCTGGGTGGGAGCCCTGTCCCTGCCCAGCTGTCCCGAGCCAGCTCCGCCCAGGAACTAGGCCCAGCCTCTGCGGGCTGGATCGCCCTTAGCCCAGGTTGCTCCGGCCGGGGCAGCCAGCACTCTGTGCCTCCGTTTCCCCTCTGTAAACGGAGAGAAGAATGTCCTCCCTCATAGCTCCTCAGAGTTCCCAGGGAGCTGGTGTGTGAGAAAGGACATTTAAGCAGAGAGCTGCTGCCGCCACCGCCACCGAGACCATCCCTGGTACGGCACTGTTGTGGCTGGCGCTCGGGAGGCTGCTCCGTTCAGTGGCAGAAGCCAGACAGACCTGCGTTTGAATTCTAGCTCTGCTTCTAGGGAGCTGTGGATCTGAGCAAATCACTTCTTCGAGCCTCAGTTTCCCCATCTGTAATCATCTAGGAGGGGTGTGTCCCTGACTCGTCAGTGGGGGTGGCTGGCCTCCAGGAAAAGCTGAGGTCAGCCCAAAAGGGCAGGGTCCGGCCAGGGCAGCTCCAAAGCCAGAGGCACTCTTGGGCCAAGGCCAGGCTGCTGTCTTGGCCTCCTGACGCCATCCCTGCCCCTGGCTGACCCTTCCCCGCCCCAGCCCCACTCCCAGCCAGCCTGCGGTGCTAAATGTCATAACCCCTCACCCCTGCACGAACCCTCCCCATTTTCGACCAGGCATTCACCTAAAAGGTGCTGCCATCCCTCACACCGCAGCGCTGTTCTGCTGCTGCCGTGGGCAGGCCCTGTCGGTTGGGCCCACAGAAGCCACAGGCTGGCAGGGACAGACAGACAGAAAACTGCAGTCAGTACCCCTCTGAAGCTCAGGCACAAGGGTCAGGGGCTTTGGGAAGGATCGGGCAGGGCTCTCCTGAGGAGGTGGTCTTAGGCTGGGCCTCAGAGGGGGCCCCAGGGCCTCAGTGTCTCCCCCAACTTAAGACTAGGTGTACTGTGGGCTCCCAAGACCCAATGCATGCCGGGAGTTTGGCGCGGGCCCAGTGAATGTGTATGGAATGAATGAGATGAGACCCGGGATTCTTCTTGGGGAGGGAACATGGCTCTGAGGAGTTCCTTAGCTGAGCCTCCGAGGGTGGTAACGGAAGCATCAGGGAACATTGGTGACCGAACAGTGGACAATCCTCCTCAGCTACCAGATACGGTGGCCCAAGTCCTCCTCCTAGGCCTTGTCATTCAGAGCTTCTTCCCCCGGCCTAGACTGCCCTGACAGCTGGCAGCTTTGCTGTGCTGCGTGGCCTCAGGCCACCCACTGGCTGCCCTCGGCCTCAGTATTCCCATCTGTGAGATGGGACCGTGACTGCAGTGTGCCCAGGGCTGCGTGGGAGTGGGAGAGCTTAGCTCCTGATCTCTGGAGCCCCCGGGGTCCCTGGGGAGACTCCATGGGGATTCGGAGCAGGAAGCTGTCTTATTAGCACCTCCCAGGCATCCTGGTGCCAGCTGTGCAGGCCACTGGCACCCTCTTTAATTATCATGTCTGTCCCCACACCGCAGTGAGGCTCTGTCTGCCTGAATACACTCATTCAGACCCCCTCAAATGGGGTGACGATGAGACATGTCAGAGATGAGAAGACAAGGCCTCGCAGAGGCCTCTAGACTCCAACAGGCGCCAGGAGGGCAGGCTGGAGCTCCTCGGGGACAGCAGGGCAGCGTCTGCCCAAGGGCCCGGCAGGGCCTGGGCTGGCCTCTCCTGAGTAGGGAGATGAATGAGACAGACAGAGAGGGGTGGGCGGTACAGGAGGGTGGGAAGGAGAGACACAGTGAGGTAGAAGGGTAGGGAGGGGACTCTCGGGACAGGCAACCTGGGCACCGCAGCTCTGGCCCAGATATGGAGGGTCCCCAGGCCTGTGTGGCCCTGCCAAAGCACACAGAAGCCTGGGGGTGGGAACTGGAGAGGGGCATGTGACCAGCTTGGGAAGGCAGTCCACAGCCCCCTCCTCCCTGCTCCCAGCAGGGGTCAGCCCACACACGCCCTCCCTCCTGGGCAAACACATGTGCCCACCAACACACCTTCACATGTGCACACTCACACGCTCACGCTATGCTCCCTCCTGCACACAGGCCCACACCCACATGGTCGGCTCGACCCAGGGACCACCCGTCTGCCAGGATGGCATGCATGGGCCCAGGCACATAGGCACATACCTGGGACTTTGTCCCTTGCAGCTGCCTGTGTCCTGGGCTCACAGACAACCCTGAAAGGTCTGCGGGTCCTGGAACATCCTGGAACCTCCTGGACCCCCTGCAGGAGGCACCTTTTCCTGCAGTGGCCACACAGTCCCTGCTTCAGCCTGATCCTGCCAGTCTTCCATTCATTCCACAATGAAGATGGCAGCAGGGGACCGGTCCCCGGGAGACCCCCTCAAGGGGCTTCTATGCCATGGGCCCCCTGCCTATGCTGCCCCACTGCTCCCCACGGGTCCTGGTGCAACACAGCTTCTGACGCATGTGGCACACCAAGAATCCACTTCCAGCTGGCAGTGTGAACAGAGCAGGGCTTAGGGCACTGGGTGGGTGAGTGGGGACACACCAGGGAGCTTCACAGGACAGTAGTGCCCATCACCCATGCTGAAGACATCCAGATGTGGCAGCCATCGGAACGGGCAGCCCAGCTCGCTCTGCCCTCCACCCACATCCAGGGCAGACCCCTCCCTGGCAGGCCTCCCCCATGACAGTTTACACAGAATATTCTGCCTTGAGTGGACAAGAGAGTGCTCCCGCTTCCACTGTGGTCAGCCCACTCTGTGAGGATGGATTTGTAACAGTTACAAAATCCAGAAACAGTCCCCAAGGCACACCAGTGCAGCGGGCTCCCAGGGAGCGCAGAATCACGGAAGGCTGCCGCTTGTAGTCCATCCACACACTGCCCCTCCGTTTACTCGTTTTAGTTGCGTTTTTTATTTAGATTAATTTACGTGACGAACAGTTTGTTGTTTTAAAGTTTACAATCCAGTGGTGCTTCGTGCATTCGTCATGTTGTGCAACCGTCACCCCGTCTAATTCCAGAGCATTTCCATCGCCCTCCAAAGAAACCTGTACCACAGCAGCAGCCTCACCGACGGCCCCTCCCCCGGCCCCTGGGATGCACCCGTCTACTTCCTGTCTCTGCGGCTTCGCCCGTCTGGGATGTCACATGCACGGCATCACACACTCTGTGGCCTGTATGTCTGGCTCCTTCTCATTGTGGTCTTGAGGGTCGTCCACGCCGTAGCCGGTGTCTGCGCCTAATTTCTTCTGACGGTTGGGTGACCATGATGGTGCGAACAGACCACACGTGGTTCGCCCTTGCCTGCTGAGGGCCGCCGGGGTTGTTCCAAATGCACTTGTGAGGCGTGTCGCTGGCAGAACCGTTTGGGGGACTCTGTGCGCAGTGGACAGCGGCCCTCCTCATGCTCCCTGATCTGAGAACAGGTCCTTCCTTCGCTGAAATGCACTTTTCAGAAAGAATGGTGACCCTCGGTGAGAGTTTCTGACTCAATAATGAGTCGACTCTCTACCTTTTTCTACTCCCCTCGGTCCCGAACACACGGGGCTGGTGACCCGGCAGAGCCTGTTCAGCTGGGACGGTCCTGGGAGCAGAAGGCAGATGTGTCACCTTTCCTCAGGCACCCTCGACGTTCTGTGTGCCCAGCTCCCCACCCTGGGGTGGCTCTGTCCTGGGGAGGGGACGGGGGGGGAGGGTGCAGTGCTCACCTCCACTGAGTCACCAAGGTGTGGGGAGGTCAGGCCTGCTGGTTTCAGCTGTGCTCCTGTTCCTGGCTGTCAACTCAGAAAAAAGGACACTTGTCAATGGTGTGCTGTTGCTCCCACTTAAGCTGAAGCCTGGCAATGACCTTGGGGGTGGGGCTGTGGAAAGCTGATAAGAAGCATGGCCCTTCGATGTGTTAACAAGTAAGTGCATGTAGAGATTCTTATAACAGTGATACAATAAAGCATGTCGAAATCTTAAAGCTAGGCCCCGGCTGGTGTGGCTCAGTGGATTGAGCACTGGTCTGCGAACCACAGGGTCGCCGGTTCGATTCCCAGTCAGGGCACCTGCCTGGGTTTCGGGCCAGGTCCCCAGTAGGGGGTGTGTGCAAGAGACAACCACACACTGACGTTTCTTTCCCTCTCTTTCTCCCTCCCTTCCCTTCTCTAAAAATAAAGAAATAAAATCTTTTTTAAAAAAATCTTCAAAATAGGAAAAGAAAGAACAAGTCACCTTTAATCTCACCCCAAAATAAACACTTATTTGCAGCAGAAGGAAGTGTACACCCACGTGGACAGGAAGCCGAAGGCGCTGCCTCCCAGGCATAAAGACAGACACACAGACCAATGGGACACAGGGCCAGGAACAAAGCCCCGCCCACTCAGACAACCGACTTGCAACAAGAGTGTGGAGCCCGCTCCGTGGGGAAAGGACAGTCTCTTCAACACCAGGGGCCGGGAAAGTGGGGTCTCCACGTGCAAGGAATGAAGCTGGCCCCCTGTGTAGCACCACATGCAGAAATTACCCTAAAATGGCTCCAAATGTAAGAGCTGACACTAGAAAACTCTTAGAAGAAAACACGGGAGAAAAGCTTCGTGGCTTTGATTTTGGCAACGATTTCTTAGACATGACACTAAAAGCACAGGCAACACAAGGAAAAAATGGACACATCGGACTTCACCAGAATGAAAAGCTTTTGTGCCTGAGAGGACGCTGTCAACAGAGTAAAAGGGCAACCCATGGAATGAGGGAAAATATTTGCAAATCACACATCTAATAAGAAATGACTCGGCTCAACCACAAAACCCCCTGACAACCTGACTTTAAAATGGGCTAAGAACCCTGTCCGGTGTGGCTCAGTTGGATGGAGTGTGGCCACGTAACCAAGAGGTTGTGTGTTCCATCCCCGGTCTGGGCACATCTGACGCCCCATCCCAGTGTGCACGGGGGGGCAACCAATTGATGCTTCTCTCTCATTGATGTTTCTCTTGCTCCCTTCCTCTCTCTCTGAAAGCAATGAAAAAGTGTCCTTGGGTGAGGACAAAAAAGAGGGGGCACAGGGCTTGAATTGGCACTGGTTGGACTGGTCTTCGGGTTCTGTCTGGTTCTGAGCACCTGGCCTTTCCAGTGGCAGAGGGACACCTCTCCAAGGAGGCGGCGCCTGGCAGAGGAGGACCGCTGGACTCTTCCAGCAGGCAGATGTTCCTTGCTCCCCGGGGAGTGCCGAGTGGATGTCCTCCACCTGCCTTCCCAGGGCCTGGTCCTGCTCTGGGCTCTCCTGGAGGCCTCCTGACCACCCGGCCATCCCCAGCTGGGAGGGCGTGGCTGGGTCACAGAGGTGAGGGTTGTCAGGTCTGGGATCAGAGCAGACCTCAGCAGAGCCAGGTGGCCACCTCGGCCTTCCACCCGTGATACACCAGCTTCCTGGGGAGTGACCTCCTCAAGGAGCAAGGAGACCAGACTTTGGGGACCCCCAGGAGCAGGGAGCTTGGCATCTTCCACAGTGGTAAATGGTGAATGGTGACTTCTAGCTGGTGGCTGTCCCCTGGGGAGGCCGAATCCCTTTGGCCGTGAGAAATGGGAGAGAGCCATCTCACCATCTCAAACGATTTAAAACAGACTGGCTGCTCCCTGCACGGGGAGGGAGCGTGCTTGAGTTGGAAGGCAGCTCCAAAGGCAGACTCCTGTTGTTGGAGGGATCTGCGTTTTGTTATCTGCCCCGAGCAGATGCAGCTTTGGAACACCCCAACAGCCTGGATGCCTTGCTCACCCAGATAAATGTCCAGTCTGCACCCTGCGGAGGCTATAAAAGCAGCCACAGGGGATGGGAGGCCGAGATGGGTTAGGAGTGGCCACTACGAAACTGAAAGTTATTTTCTCCCCAGTCCAGTGAGTTGCTCTGGTGGGACCCCAGCCCGGACGGAGGGACGGACGCTGTAGCCTCACCCGGTTCCCATTCCGGTGTGGCCCTGTTCAGAGCTCAGCAAGTGAAACAATGTTTTCTAATCCTGATGTTATTCTATTTTTTCTCAATTTTTTTCACATCACAAACATAGCACGTGTTTATTGTAACAGTGTAGACAACGTCCGCTCAACACAAAGAAAGAAAAGGAGAGTTACCTTTAATCCCACCTCCCAGTGAGTCACTGTTACCGACTTGATGCGTTGGTTTCTCTCTTTTCTGCACGGTGTCTCTTGCACCCACTAGATGTGACTGACGGATGGAGGAGCGAATCAGCGGACAAGGGCCCACCCTCTTGGCGCTCCATCTGGAGGGGAGGCCCAAATACACATAGCAGTGAACTTTCAGTTTCTTTCCGGGTTTTCCTCCGTTACAAACAATGTGGCCCTGAGCCAAGGGTCTGAATACGCACATGTCAATTGCATCAGAAGAACTCTGAAAAAGTGACATTTATGAGAAGGGTGTTACCCATGATGAAAAAATCTGTAATGATCACCTTTGTGCATGTTTTTATTAATATGTTGAGAGTGTCTGATAAATACCTCCTCTGCCTGTTGTGGGTGCTTTTCAAGTATAGACCTCTGGATTCCCTGGTTAGAAGGGCTTGGCAGCTTGCCTGCTGAGCTAACCCCTCGTCCCACTCTCGGTCTGACTTACATACCGCCCAGACAGAGAGCTCATTCCTGCCTCAGGCGTGGTTCTGTCCCAGGCCATGTTCGCCTACACTGACATGAACTGGCCCTCGGGGCTCCCCACGTTGGCCCTGGCTCATGAGACTGTGCACAGCATACCCAGGCCTCCCCCCCACACCGACCCAGCTGAGCACGAGGCCAGCTCCGTGTGCCCTCTGCACAGCTGCTTGCACAGTCCCCACCCCCTGCTAAATGGCATCTCCTTTCTTGGGACTCCATCTAGGGATTGCCTCACCTCCCCCAGGGAGCCTTCCCTGACCACCTCTTCCCAAGGAGAGGATGGCCCGGCTCCCCCACACTCCTACTCCTGTCCCCTCCGTGGAAACGCCTGCCTCTTTCACTGCCCATCTCCTTCCCACAGTGGCTTCAGCTCCATCTGGATTAAAACCTGTCACGCAAACAGGAGGACAGGATTTTAGTGCCTGCATCTCGGACAAAGGCTATGACCTTGGGCACACCACGTGTCGTGTCTCGGTCCTGCACTGTGCAGTAGACACCAAGGCAGCGTCCTGGGGCTGTCGGTGCACTAGAAGTGTCCACTGAGCCAGGACTGGGAGCCTTGCACTGTGCTGAGAAGCGGGGACACCGGGGTGGACAAGACAGGACAGGTCCTGCTTCCCTTGCAGTGAAAATAGGTGAGTGAACCTGGCCTTCCAAGGTCTAAGGAGGAACTCGGGGGACTGGGCGCGGAGCAGCAGGGAGTAATCAAGAGGAGGTGGCCAGGGCAGCCCACCCTGGGAAGGGGCAGTTCCAGCTGAGACCCGAAGGAGGAGGAGGAGGAGGAGGCTCATGGGAGGGGGGGGGGAGGGGATGCAGCCGAGCTCCAGGCCCAGGGAACAGTGGTACAGAGGTCTTGAGACAGGACAAAGCCAGGGTGACCCCAAATTGACCAGAGGTCAAGTGAAGGGCTTCCTCATTCAACCAACATTCGTGGAGCGGTGGGGTGCCTGTCCTCTGGCTGCTCATGGGTTTGGGGTGCCCTGGGGAAGAGACAGGCCCCCACAGCCCTAGAAGGGCTGAGAGGTGAGTGGGGAAGATCAGGTGGCCTAAGGTAGGTTAGACAGGGATCCCGCCAGTGCCCCCATCGCTGTGATTCAGTAACTGGCCCATTAACTCACGGCTTCACTGACCCAGCCTGAGTCCCTCACAGGGTGGTGTTCACTCCTTCATGTCACCCATCCTGGTGTGGCCCTCTGGGAGCCGGCACTGTGCTGGGCTCTGGGGGTGGGCATGAATAAGACAGACAAGCTCTCAGATCTGTGAAGCTTAGCCTCTGGAGAGACCAGACAAAGGCTAAGCGTGGGGAAATCGAACAGGGCCAGGAGACAGAGTGGCCTGGGCGGCAGATCCTGGTACAAGGAGGTGGCCTTCACTGAATCTCAGGCTTGGAGAGGAGGCAGCGGCCCCACCAAGGCCACAGGAACAGCTCGCACACAGGCCCAGCGCCAGGGCGGGCTGGTGTGCCGGAGGCTGGGGGAAGCCTGCTCTCCAGGGAGGTGTTTAGCCCTTAACAAATCACCCCCTAATCTGAAAGGGCTGCCAATGAAGGGGTGCCCGTCCCAGGCCACACACAGCGTGTCGGCTTCCTGGAAACCAGCAGAAGCAAACTCCCCGTGTCCCCGAGGCTGGCACGGGCTCCTCCCGCGGAGCTGGCGGCTGGGCGGTGGGGAGAACAGGGACACATTGTGAGCAGCCCACAGGAGCTGGGGCAAACAGAAGGCCTGAGTGTGTGCAGCGCGGGCCGGCTGGGCGCTCAGAGGAGCTCGCGGAGCAGCTGGTGGCCAGGCCACGAGTGCGGCCAGGAAGAAACAGGTCTTTATTAAGGGGAGGCCACACTGGGCCACCCATCTGCGACCTTCTCGAGGCTTCGGGCGGGGTAAGGGCTGGGTGCAGAGCCACGGCGCAGACAGATGCAGCGGGTCTGCGAGCACGGACCTTGGGCCCTTGTCTCCCCTGGGGAAATACTCACGCACACGGACAGGCACACGCCTTCCTTCCCTCCTCCCCTCTCCCCAAAGACAGAAAAACAATTTAAATTCCCAGAGGAAAGGGAGTAGCTGGTGAATAATGCCACAGTGCCACCTGAGCCCCTCCGTACTTCCACCACGTGGGCGCCCTTCACAACCCCATCCCGCAGGTGAGGAAAGTGAGGGCCAGAGAACATCATACCTTGGCCAGGTTCACAGCTGGTAAATAATGGGCCGGGGGAGCCCGGGTCTTCCTGAGCCCGGTGCCTGTGTATTTCACCACCGTCCTGTGTGTGCATCACACATATGTATGTGTGTGTTGGGGGGGGTAGTCTGCTTGTTCCAGGGCACATTCAGAAACTTGACCTGCTCAGGACACACAGGGTGGGCTCATGTGCAACTACTGGGGGGAAACACCAAAGCACTGCCTGCCAGAGGCCAGAGCAAAGTGCCTGCTCTCCAGGCCGGGCATTTCCTCCATGGGGACAGGGCTCCAAGGGAGCTGGTCAGTCCCCGGAAGGCTAGTGAACAGGAAAAAGAGCAGAGCCCCAGAGTGAGGGAGAGGAGGGGGTTAGGGGGAGGGGCCAGGCCCTGCCAGGCCTCACAGCAGACCCGGATGCCTGCAAAGGGGAGTCCAGCGTTTGTGGGAGTAACCTAGCACTGTTCATCGGCCCAGAGCAAGACCCCCCCCCAACCTCCACCGCATGGTGCCAGAGGGCCTCTCAGTCAGATCTGCTGGCCGTCCCCCTTGTTTAGACCGTCGTGGGGACAGACTCCAAGGTCCCAGGACCTGCCCCCTCTCTGCCCTCACTTCCTACCTCATGACTTTGCACTTGGCACTCTGACGCGTCTCTCCAAGCCCACGGGTGGGGTCAGGCCTCCGTGCCCAGGCTCCGTGGTCACTCAGTGGCCACCCTCCAGCCGGCCCCATCTGCATGCTCCCCGCCCCTCCGCCAAGGCTCCCAGCGGACGGACACTGCCCCGCCGGGCTGGGGACGGTGCCTCTCCCTGTCCGTCAGGCTCCAGCCCTTGCGTTTCTCCTGCCTGGTGCTCATCGAAGTGGAGGTTGGTGACTCATTTGTCCCACTTTTGAGCCGCTCCCCTCTCGAGGGGGCATCCCCTTAGTCTGACTACAGAGCAAAGCACCCCAAGACTTTGTGCCTGAAATAGCCATTTGTTAAGCTCACAGATGCTGTGGTTCAGGAATTCGGACTCGTCTCTGCCCCATGACGTCTGCGGCCTAAGCCGGAATCTCGCAGAGGTTTGTCCATGTTGGGCGGTCTGCCGGCTGTCCACTGGGGCCTCAGCTCCTCCCACGTGGCTGGTTTGGGCTTTCTCACAGCAGGCGGCCAGCCTCCCCGAGTGAGCGTCCCCAAAGCTGGAGGCAGGTGGCTGGGAGCTCCAAGGAGAGGGACACAGTCACCCCCACTGCTTGGTGGGAGAGCAGCCAGGTTACAGAGTGAGGAGAGCTCATGGGATTGTATCATTTTGGAAGATGCAGTCCACCGCACACCACAGCCCCTGAGCCCAGCGCAGGGCCGGCCCCCAGCAGTGCCCGGGAGATTTCTGTCCAGCTCGCCCAGTGGGGGCACAGCCTCCAGATGAGAAACATGAGATGGAGATTTGCAATAATAACCTGCTCCAGGCCCTCAGCTCTGGGGTCGCTTGTCCAGCTGCGCCACGCCGCCCCCTAGTGGCCAGCGGCGGCATGTCCAGGAGCCTCGCAAGGCCTGATAACCTGCGTTGACCTGCCGAACCTGACCCTGCCGCCCGGGGCCAAACTCTGGAACCTTGGCTGGGTCAGGCACAGCGAGCGATCCCTGCACATTGTGTCACCACACTCCGTCATCCTGGTGACTCCCCACCCCCATCAGTGACGCCTTTAGAGATCTCTGTGGTCACTAGGGGACAGGGTGTGGCATACTGGACCTGCTGCCTGCTGAGTGAGTGGCTGTGGGGTGTCTACAAGGTGAAACTACTCTGACCCATGGGGGAAGCCATTCAGTGGCTCCCGCTGTCCCCAGGATGGGCTCACCTGTGCCCACGGGTAACTAGCACTCCTTGAAAGTTAGCTGCTGCCCAAGAGGAAACATGGAGCCATGTCCTGTGGTTCATTTCCTGTGTGCTGGAACGGGCAAGGGGCTTGTCCCCGTGGGCAGAGCACTTCTACTCGGGCCTTGCCGCCCACCTCCACAAAAGCGGGGAGGGGACCATGGCACCTGCCGCGGGGACCACTGACCACACGCCCACCGGCTAAGGCCAAAAGAGAGAAACAAGCTGCCGAGACAGCAGCTGTAATTCAGAAGCTCCACCGACTGGGGAATGGACCCGGGGGCACCTGAGGCTTGCATCCAGCCCCCAGAGAAATCACTCCTCCTGGGGTCGGGGTGGGGAGAGGATAAACAAAATGTGAGCCATCCATACAAAGGAATGTGATTCAGCCATGAGAAGACGGGACACTCTGACACAGGCTCCAGCATGGGTGACCCCTGAGGACATTATGCTGAGCGAAACGAGCCGGTCACACAAGACAAATACTGTGCGACTGCATTCACACTAGGTCTCTAAGGGAGTCAGCGTCACAGAGACAGAGAGCGGAATAGTGGGGGCCGGGGGCGGGGGGTGGGGAGTTGTGTAATGGGGGTAATGGGTGACAGAGTGGCGGTTTTGCAAGAGGAAAGGAGTGCCAGAGCCGGAGGGTGGCGCTGGCTGCACCACCCTGGGGGCGGACCGAATGCCGCTGGACTGGATGCTGGAAGATGGTTAAGGTGGTACGTTTGTGTGATGTGCCTTTTACCACAAAGTTTAAAAAATTAAAACAGTGATTAAATTCTTCAAACACGTAGTGAGAAAAAAAGAGAGCACTTACATTTCCAGCTGAAAAGCCTTGCTCAACAACCCTCTGAAGCAGGAGGGCTGGCACTCAAAACTCGGCATGTCCCTCCCACATCTCGTCACTAACCCCGCAGAAGCTCCTGTCCTGGTGGCTCTTATCTCAATTTGTAGTGTCACAGGGAACAAGAGGAAAGTCTGCCAGGAAGCCTCTCCACAGCCTAGAAGTTGTGACAGATATTTTGTGGGGGAAGCTAGGGCTGGGGAAGGTCGGCCTTTTTTCCCTGAGAATGACTGGAGTAGGTTTTCTGGCTCTGCCTGGACAAGGAGCTGAATTGCCATCAAGGGAGCGGGTGAGTTGCAGACTCCTCCAGTCTCCTGTTCTCCCCGTTCCCCTGGCCCCTTTCACTCCTTCACCAGGTGTGTCTGGAGGACCTGCTCTGTGCCAGACACTGTCCCAGGTGACACGGATGTGGTGCACACACAACAGACAAAGGCCATGCTCCTTGCCCTGGTTGGGAGACAGAACAACAAGCAAATGGATAAAAGAGCACGCTCCATCCGGACAGAGAGAAGAGTCACAGGGACAGCAGAATGGGAGAGGGACATGGCCCTCATCCACCATCCCCACCAGACTGGGCACTACCCGCCATGCCCCACTCAAGAAGAGCAGCCTTGGGGGACAGCTGTGCTCCCCACACTGTGAGCCTTCAGGGTGGGCAGAGCCCAGGGCTGTGGCTGCCGGCTGCTGTTGCATTTTAGGTCATGAAGGTGGGCTGCACTAGCAGCTCCAGGCCTTTCCTGCTCCGCCAGCGCCCCCTGCTGGGCAGGGCCTGTCCCTGCAGCCATTCGGATCGCACTCTCCTATAGGAAAGGGCCTTGCGACCCCTGTCCCCTTCTCCAAGCCTGGTAAGGACAGGCTGAGTTAAGGTGAAGACTGACTTTTGTCAGGAAACACACGGCCTAGGATGTGACTACGCACTATGACTTGCTCTTACTCACAAAGTTTTCATTTCAGACCATCCTACATGGTTACTTGCAGTCTGAGTTTGCAAGGCCACCATGCAGCCGTCCCTTGAACTTGTCAGGTATACTAGGTGGCCCCTTTTTTGTCCACACTAAAATTTAAATTTTATTTTAACATGATAAGAAGCTACTGGAGGTTTTAGGCAAAGCCAATATATCTGATTTATGGGTTTCGTAGACCCCGTTGGCTGCTGTGCAGCATGTGGAAGGTGGCTTGGAGAGAGGACAGGGAAGTCACCAGGCGAGATGGGGTAGCGCAGGGGGATGAACACAGCAGGAGGTGCATCTGCGACGTTTTGAGTGGTGCGCAGTCGTACTGAGGGACGGATGTTGGTTCTCACCGCTGACAGCAGATCACTGAGCCAACATCCTCAGAAGTCGCTCCCGCAAGACAGTCCATATGGCAAAGTTTCTGGTAAAGATAAAGTGGGGGTGACAGGGCAGATGGGACCCCGATGTGGGCTCCACCTGCTCGTGACTGTGTCTCATGTCCAAGAGGAGCTGGGGACCTGGGCTCCGCCCGTCGCCCTGAGCCCACCTTTCTCCATGTTCCCTTTCAGCCGCAGAAAAAGCCCTGGGACTCTAACTTTCCATCCCCCCCCACTGCCCCGACAGCTGTGCAGCCAAGGCAGTTTAAAGCTTTCAATTCCTGGCCGTTACTAGTTTTTTCCTCTCGGTATGTCTCTTGTGTTTCAAGAAATGCCCGTGTCTGTAAGCTGAGCGGTACCCGCACACTGCCTGCACGCTTGTTTACGGTGTGTTTTCTGTGGCTGCTCGGTGACAAGCACTGGGCCCGGGGGCAGCTGGGAGACCTCCTGACCTCCCACTTACTGCCTGGCCCTCTGCTGACCCCCCGCCTCCATCCCAGTCAGCCAGTTCACACCAGGCTGATTCCAGGCCCCACCCTGTCACACACAGCCCGGCATTCACACCCCTGCCAAGTTCTAGTGTGGGGTGTAGGAGCCCGAAGGTGCTCTCTAGCTCGGGAACACCCAGTTCCACCTGTGTGTGTGTAACCTGACTCCTGGACACATGGTGCTGCCCCAGGACTGAGGGGGTGTCCTGTGGACTCCTGACACCTCCGAGTACTTACTGTGCTTTTGGGCTTCTGTGCGTTAACTGTCTCCTGTGTGACTGGGGACTGCCCCCTCAAGCTCCATTCAACACCATCTCTGTGTACTCTTCTGGAAAGTGAAGGAGCTCCAGACTCCAGCAGGTAAGATGCTCTGCAGGGTCCCCCAAGAAGACAGCTGAGCACCCCCCAACCCCAGGCTCCCCAGGTTAACTGACTTAGGAAGAGGCGGAATGACCAGTTTTCCAAGCTCCAGTCGTGCCCTCTTAACTCTGCAGTCTGTCAGGGGTGGGAGAGGGGGGAGCCAGGAGGTCTGAAGGTGGCAGTGCCAGAGAGAAGGAGGGGGTGCCTGACCACCCCCCAACCCCACTGGAGACCAATGACCTTTATCTAATCTGTTCTGTGCTATGCAGACCAGCTTCAAACCCCCGTTCCAACCACAGTCCCACGCTAATCTCTGCTTAGAAACCTCATAAACGGCACCGGTTGACCCAAGCCCCCGAGTTCAGCTGCACTTATTAATCACGTCAGTTATCACCTAAACCAGAACTTAAAAACGTACTGCCAGAAAATCACATATGGCTAGCTTGAAAAACTGTTAGGCTGAATTTCATTCCTTTTAAAAAGAATCTTTATTGTATTTGTCCATTACCATTTAAGCCCCCTTATACCCCCTCCCCCAACAAAAACCACACTGCTGTCGGTATCCATGAGTCCTTTTTCCTTTTGCTCAGTCCCTCCCTGCCCCCCCTCCCCCCGCTGTCATTCTCTCCCCACCTGAGTGGGTCCCCATTTCCCCTGGGAGTTCACTTTCCTTGTTAGCTCATTCTTCTACTAGATACTACATACTTTTAATTTCCTCAACCCAATCTACTTTTCTGTAGGCACTGTGTCTAAGCTCTATGTATTCCTAATTAAGAAAGTTTTACTTTACAGCACACTTGTTAGCTTACGCTTTCTGGAATTTAGGGTGTCTATCATGCAGATATTAAATCTCAGCTTTAAAGTATTCATTTTCGTAATGTGTCCTAATTACTACCTGCTGTTTAATATCGACCACAAGTTTAAAAACCATTTTAGCAACACAGATGTTATGGAAACTGCTTTCATATTCAGCGACTACGCTGTAGGGATACACTGATGACTTACAGCGTACCCAGTAGTTGCCAAATACTACGTGCAACCTAACTGTTCTCTCAGCTTCTGAACCCGGCTCTCCAACTTGCAATCAGAGAACTAACTACCTGAACAGAAGGTGTAACTGTGACGACACACACACAGAAGGCCCACGAGCGCTCCAGCCGAGGTCTCATTGTCAGCCTTTCCATTACGCACAGCTAAGCGAGGCTCACGCCTCCTCCACCGACCTCAAAACTCTTTGATAAGAGACACAGAAGCAACCCAAGGTGCCTGCTCACTGGAGGTCCGCTGTCTAGGAGGACCACCTTATGAAGCAGATTAGGGTCCAGATCCACGCGTGTTGTACCTGCAATGAAGCTCTAAGGCTCTACGTCGTCGGGGCGAAAGAACAAAATGCTAACACCAGTCATCCGAACACAGGACTCAACTGCTCATTCCCAGGGGAAGAAACAGGGCATGCTGGGAAGGAGCAGCTCCGGGTAGTTCTTCCCACTGGCGCCCGAAAGGAGGCGCTCCCGAGCCCTCTCTCTACCCCGCTCCTAAAATCCTAAGCAACACGCCTGCTTTCAAAGCAACAGAAAATGAAAGATGTAAAGTCCTTTTCACAGAAATCTCTCCTAATAAAATTTAAAATTTTTTATTAATATTTAAATTATAAGTCAAACGTTGGCAACCATATATACACGTTTGCTATGAACAAATTAAGATTGTGAGGTCATATTTTCCATTACAACTTCAGAATTAGTTGGGATAACTCAATAAATTTCCTCAGAAATTGTATTATTTCCTTAGGTTTATAATCCACGTGGCAAGTTTAATATGATGTTAAGTAATTTACAACCTACCGCAAGAATAAGCTATAGAAAACTGAATCACTATTAGGATCGAATTATAACAAAGCTTTAACGGCTCAGTAGTTTTCCCAGTATATAAATATATAAATCTTTGAAAGGTGATACTGTTTGTTGAGCCGTAAAATCCATAAAAACAACAGTTTTGCCACAATGCAGAGCTAAGCTCATTCACTTTGCTTGCCCCGCCGCTCCCACCAAGCAGCTTTCAGGGGAGATCTGGAAGACATTTAAAAAGCATACATTCAACGTGAAGTAACGAAGACCGAGAGAAACTGTGCAAACAATAGACTTAAGATTCCGTACTCCGACCATCATCAACAGGATTTTCAATCGATTTAACTAATGCTCGAGATCATCCGAGAAGGCAGCGTCCTCTCGCAGTGTGGTCCGGCCGACTCAGATCGGAGGTCTTTCGCTGCAACAGGGAAAGTGGTCCTCCGTCCGAAACAGGACCGGGGGCTCGTAGCGGGTCGGCCGGGGCCCGCCGGGGGGCGCCTTGTTGAAGATGGAGGGCACGGGAATCGTGTGCAGGAGTTTCCGGAAGGTACTGGGGAAAGACCCCAGCTCGGCCTCCGCCCTGGCGACCTGCTCTTCCATTCTGGCCACGCTGGCGCCGACCATGCCGACGAAGGCCTCGAGTCTGTCGATCTTGCCGTACACCCGCCGCATCTCGGTGGCCTTAGCGTAAATGCGAGGCACGCCCTCGCTGACGACGTGGGAGGAGTCGCCGCGCAGCATGTCCAGCATGCCCACGAACTCGTCCACCCTGGTGAGCAGCTCCTCCAGGCTTGCGTCCAGGGCCTCTACCTCCGGCCGCGCTCCGGCGCCGGGCAGCAGGCAAGCGGCGTAGCCCGCAGCAGCGCGGCGCAGCAGCGGCAGATCGCGACTCGGCGCGCCCAACTCCGGGCCCTCGGCCTCCCACGGCCCTGAGGCGCTGCTCTGGCTCTGGGACACGTTACCGCTGTCCCCGCTCCAGCAGGCGCCCTGGGGCTCGGCCTCTTCCGCCCCTGATCCTTCCTGAGAGGGTCCGCTGTCTGCGGGGCGAACCTCCATAGTCCGTGACTTCCGGGCTCCCAGCCCGCTTCCGGCCTCTGCGCGCGCGCACGCCCAGCAACACGCCCCTGCTTCCGGTCTTCGTGCTCGCGCACACACCACTACGTCTCTGCTTTCGGCCTCCGCGCGCCCACCCACGCGCGTGCGCGCTGGGGTCTCTGTGCGCATGCCCTCAGTCAGAACCCTATTTAAAAATGAAGGCGTACTGCAAGTACAGGGGCGTGCATACGTCCTAATGGTGCACGTTGGTTACTTTTTGTATCTCATACGACCAGGTACCCCCTGTGGATGGAAAGGGGCCATCCACGAAACCCAGCAAGCTCAGGGGAGGCCTGCGTGACAGCCTTACACACTCTGAGATCTAAAGTAACCGAACGGGGTGGTCTGGAATGAATACTAAACAACCAAAAGCTGGTTGTGGCGGGCAGTCGTTGCCCTGGGCTAGCATCTTCCGGGACAGAGTCCATCTGTACTTTGATTGAGCCTGTCTACTGTCTTTTTGCATCTGTGATAACACACCTTTGGGATGTCAGGTAACTTCCTTTTATTCCAAACCCCTGGGCGCCACCGCCACAGCAGCCACCGCAGATCCCCCCAGTGTTACTGTCAATCAGGTTCGTGGTGACTGCTAACTGGCCTGTACCCGCCTGTGTAAAGGAGGCACGTGCCTGTCGTTTCGCCCTTTCACGCAGTCCCAGAGGTTCCCTGCTGTGCTTCCTCCCACCTCCCTACTCGACCGCCAGGGGCTTTCACATAATCCCCCTTCTGCCTCCTCCTTTGATTGTAAGGTATCAAATAAGGTGCAAAACTGCCATTTTCTGGAACATTTTCTCCAGCCGCTGAGGTTTTGCTTCCCAGCAATGGTTGTCAGTTTGGCTCAAATAAAGTAATAAAAATTCTTATAGATTTGGACGTTTCTTATGTTGACACCCCTGTCCTAAGATGAAGAACATGTGCGAGACCAGGAAGGGCTCCTTCCTGTCCCTCGCTTTTTCTTGTTACTTACAGTAAAAGAGATTTACTGTAGGAGAGATTAACTAAAGATATGCTTGACGATTTCGAAAGTTTTCAGCCTCTTCACGTGGCTAAAATAACAGGGATAAAATTAAGAGATGGTTTCATAGCAAAGATCCAGTCCAGGGCACTGCCAGAAAAGCCAGAGGGTTTGACGGTATAATCCTTCAGTTGTCCAATATATTGTTAAACAAGACATCTTTGTCGGAGTACCTAATTTCTCCTATTTTTATGCTCAATTATTAGGTGTTGAATGGAGAAAACTTAGAAAACAGAGAAGACATTCTGAGGCAGGACAGTAAGAAGTTAGGAAAACTCCTTGGCAAGCGGAATGGGGAAACTGAGACAAACAGCTGAGCAATTTGCAGCCAGGTGCAGGCGGCCACCAGGCACAGGTGCCCGGCAGGGGGCAAACCGGGAAGACAAAGACCTCAGCCCCAGAGTGGCCTCTTTTCCCCCGGGGACTTTCCTTGCTGCAGATAACATCTAGGCCTGAGTCACATCTCAGCTCTAGGCCCAGAAAAGCAGCAAAACCAGACAAAGGACTCCGCACTAACCTTGGGACCAGCTGCGTTGAACAGTGACCCCTGCCCTGGCGCCAGCCAACCGTGAAGCCACGCCCCTAAGAGGCCACACCTGGAAAGCTGATGGATTCGCTGTTGAGCACCTCCCCAAAGACCTCCACCCTTGAAAGCTTTTCCGACTCTCTCCCCCTCCCTGGAGCATTTCCATGTCTTTCCTTCCTCCTCTTTCTCCCCCCTCCTCGGACATGCACCTCCTAAACTCTGGGGGACCCCATGAGCCTTGTAATGGGCAGAGACAGTCTGTCCTGGGCAGATCCCCTGAGCCTGTCCCCAAAGCTCCCCTTTTCTCTGACTTCCCACCGAGCTAAAGCAACCCACCAAGTCTCATTTCTAAGCCCTCCTGTTGCTTCTTCTGCTATGCCCTTCCTTGTCTTCCTGTTCCGGTTTTGATAATCATAGCTGCACCGTCTCCTGGACTCGAGTTGTGAGATCTTTCCTGCATGAGGTCAAAACCCCACACGCTGCCACCCGGCCCCAGGCAGACCCGCTCAGGGCCAGGTCTCCTTTCCGGTAACATTTCTATGGCAGAAAGCAAGGCCATGTTCAACAAGCATTGGGAATATGTCAAAAGGACCCAGGGGCCAGTCTAACGGGCGCCCTCTGGCGGGTCAGGGGTAATTGATGATCAGAATAATAGTAGCAACAATTACAACCCATTGAATAATACAGGAGACTATGAGTTCATATGAACATAAACACACGAACAAGCTAAGTGCTTAAGGAGCAGAATACTTACATAGTTTCAAAGTACCTCACTCCAAAATACTTACTGGTTACAAAGATGAAAGAATAACTCCATAGTGGACAAGCCTTTGATTGGGCGGGGGGAGCCTATTCGAGCTGGCTTCCATGTCCTTTCCCTGTGTGCTGGTCATTCTTTGAACGTGTCCTTACTCTCTGCCAGAACGAGATGTTTCGATAGAGCAAGATGTGTCTTGCCCAGCCCTGGAACTGGCCCTTTTTTTCAAATACCGTCTTAATCTAGTGATCACAGTGACCAGTTAGCTACAGGGCAGACTGAAATCATGTGCCATCTGATAAGCAGCGAGAACATTCATCGCTCCTGTGATATGCTCGCCAAAGATACATGACTCAGACCTGGCGGTGAGGAAACATCAGACAAACTCAAATGGAAAGAACTTCTAAAAAAAAATTGGCTTGTAACCTTCAAAGTGTCGAGTCCCAGGGTGGCTGAGGGTTGCAGAACAGCTCACTAGAGACAAGCAGTCAGGAGCCCGGAGGGAGGCTGTGGTGTGGAAGAGGGCACCCTGTGAGCCCCCAGGACTGTGGCGAGGACGGGGGTTCCAAAGGCCACGTGAAGGACGAGAGGCGGGAGGGTGGTATAGCCCGAAGACTGGTGCTCCAGGGCATGCTGGAGTGAGAGGGAGCATCGTCCAGAAATGCCCAAGAACCCTGTGTAAGGAAGCACTTGGAATGTAGGAAGACAGTTTGTGGAAGAAGTGGGTGCCATTTTCACGACGGGCAAGGAGCCTCCAGGGTGGAGGGCAGGGCGTGCTGGCAGTGGGCCCTGCGGCCAGGGACAGGCCCGGGGTGTTCGGATGGAGCCAAGGTTGTCGCTGAGCAGAGGAGTGACCTTGTGGTAAGCTGTGGTGGAGAGCAGCTCTCTAGGCCCAGCCCTGCCACACGGAGAGGACCTGAGGGATCGGTCTGGAAATTGAAGCCTGAGTTCGGGCTAGGCCTAGTCGCGGGGCACGTGACCTGCTGTGCTCAGCCAAGAGTTAGTTAGCTAGGCCCATGGCAGTCTCAGCAGCCACCGGCACGCAGGCGCTCGACCTGGAGAAGGTGAGAGAGAACACACTGTCCTCACTTGGGGACACAGCTCGGCCCAGGACCAATTCTGCAAGTCATCAGCAGGGGGTGCTAGTGACTGCCAAGGGACCAGGGAGCCCTCCCTGGCTGCTTCTGCTGGAGAAAAGCAGGATTACCAAGCATGATAATGCAGAGACACTTGACCTGGATTAAATATATATATTATTTTAAAGTCTGGCCCTGGATGGCATGGCTCAGTGGATTGAGTGCCCGCTTTCGAATTAAAAGGTTGCCGGTTTGATTCCCAGTCAGGGCAACATGCCTGGGTTGTGGGTCAGGTCCCCAGTGAGGGGTGTACGAGGCAACCACACACTGATGTTTCTCTCTCCCTCTCTTTCTCCTTCCCTTCCCCTCTCTCTAAAAATAAATAAATAAAATATTTGAAAATAAATAAATAAAAAACATCTGGAAGTAACCCAAGTCCCCATCAGTGGATGAATGGATGAGCGAAATGTGATGTATCCATACAAAGGACTACCAGTCAGCCTTGGAAAGAAGGGAAACCCTGACCCCTGCTCCCACGTGCATGAGCCTGGAGGACGTGACGGTGAGACAGGCCGGTCACAACAAGACCCACACTGCGAGTTCGCTGAGGTGAGGTCCCAAGAGAAGCCGAATCACAGAGGAAATAGACGTGCCTGCCTGGGGCTCCAGGGGCTGTGCCATGAGGACGCAGTTCCAGTTTTGCAAGGTGAGAGGTAGAGGCTGGCTGCACAACCAGGTGAGTATACTTTACACACTGGACTGGACGTTTAGAAATGGTTAAGATGGTGCATTTTATGTTGTATATTTTTACCACGATAAAAACTTCTCCTCTGACCTAGTAATCCTCAGTTAAAAATGGAATTCATTTGGGGGAAATTATCTAAGCTTACGTTCAAGACACATGCATGAAAATACTAACTGTAGCATCCTTTTAAATAAACAAAAAGTAAGAACTATGTCTTTAATCATGAGCAAACGAAGGTACCCTCACTCCTGCAAGTTCCATACAATCATTAAAAAATGCTAGTTGGACGTGGCTTCTGCTTCACCAGAACCTGGGCACCAGGTGGCCCCCAGGAAGCTGTGAACTCCAGAGAGGTGACTGTGGACTTCACCCATGGGGACCGGGCACTCTGCCTCCTGCTCAGGGGACCTGCACAGAGATGGGTGACAGAGAACCAAGGGAGGCTGTTCTTGGGGGGGCGGGAGTCTGTTCTCCAACCAGCTGGAGGCCAGGGAGGAGCCACCGTGAGGTGAAGAGGGTTCCCAGGCCTCCAAGCAGCTGTGGGCGCTGCGTGTGTCAGAAAAGGGATCTGCTTCAACGCCAGGCACCCTGATGGAGACCGTCCTGTGGGGTGAAATCGGACAGACTGATGGCAATGGGCCCTATTGTCTTCCTGAGTTGAGGCTGGGACTTGTAAGGACCTGTCCAAGAAGCCCAAGGACACTGGAAGGGAGTGGCATGTGGCCAGTCTCCCGCTCCAGCAGTCTGTGCTTAGTTGGAAAGCACGGGACGCCTCCCGCCCCAGGTGACGATTCAGGAGAGACTTGGCCCCGAGAAGATGCCGAGTCGTTCAGGACTGCTGATACCTGGAGAGCCAGGGGCAGGATGCCGCAGCTGGGGACTTCTACAACCTTGCCGCCAAACCCATGAGTTTCCCCAGGCCCGTCCTCTTGGTATCAATTGTCCCCCCCAAGTCTGGGGCTCCCAGGACAGGCGCCTGCACCCCGGCTATAAGGCTAGGGGAAGAAGCCCTGACTGGTGTAGCTCAGTGGATTGAGTGTGGGCCTAAGAACCAAAGGCCCGGCAGCGAGGGCTCTGGTGTCGGCAGCAGCTTCTGTAGGCTCTGCCTCCTAGCCGGTGATCTGCCACGCACAGGGTGGTGACTCATTCGTGAAGGAGCAAGAGAAAGAAAGTGATTCCCACTCTGCTCCACACTTCCAGCTCCCCCATGGCACATTAACTTGGTTTTTCACACTTTAATGTATATCCGCTCGTCTAATTTAATGCAACCCTCCCGCATACAAAAACACAGGCCATCCCTTCCCCCGCAAGGGACAAAGCAAAGCCTCATTATCGGTGTGTCCACTGCCAAGTTCAGGGTCTCTCAGTGATGCCCAATCCTGTCCTGGTAATAATGGCTCCAACCCTCTAAAGCAGGTCAAATTACAGACCGAACACCAAACTTTGTAAAGACAGATTTGTGAACAGGGAGCACTGGAGACCTGACCAGTTGTTCACCAGCGGTGATTCTAACCCTCACTTGTAATTCGTTTCTCCTCTATCACTGTGTTTTATGGTCTTCTCAGCCAAAAAAGAAAAAATAGTATTGTACCAATAAAAGATGTCACCTGAAAAAACATGGAGACGGAAGGTGGAGGGGTCAGGGTTTGATGAAGGACCACAAGACTGACTGGATGGACACATGTCCCACTGTCCTCCCTGAGGTCCAGTCTACGGTGGCTGTCTCTGGGCTGAACAAACATAAGCAGGGACATGCCTGCCCCATTAGGCTGGGACGGGGTGGGCGCTCAGTAAATGGCGGAGAATGGATTTCCAGCTAACCTATGCCCTTCCTTCTCCACGTCTCCACCGATGAGCTCCAAGTGGCGACAAACCAGTGGGCTCTTTGGTGAATGTGGTAGTGAGGCCTTGGAGAAATAATCAGCTTCCAAGACCAGGGTCACTTCACAAGCATTTTATTAATCAGCTCACTCAGCCCAGAGAAATAATTGCTGCCCAGAGCTTTTTGGAAGCCAGGAGGCCTGCTCCCTGGGCCCCCCCCCTTCAGGAATCTGAGTCTGCAGGGCCTCAGTTGAGTCCCTTCTGCTGGAAGTACGAGTGACAGGCAGACGTGATGGCGGCCACAAACACTATGAACTCGTTGAAGTCCACCGTGGCATCTCCATTGGCATCCAGGTCCTTGAGCAGTTTCTCCACGGCATCCTTGTCCCTTCCGCTCTAGAGGAGACAGGGGGTCAGGGTCAGCAATGAGGGTGCTGCGGGGCACCCTGGCCGCAGCCCAGCCCCGCTGCAGAGCAGAGGAAGAGAAACTGAGTCCGAGATTCCCGCACGCGGCGCGCAGCAGACACGCGGCCCCTGGAAAGGAGACTGAGGCTCTGGGAGGCGGCGACCTGCCCTCACGCGTTTGAGGGGATTGTCTTTGGGTCGCACAACGTGCTCCACCTCGAGGATGCCAGGAAACGCGCTCTAGCCCTGCTCTGTCGCTGAGTTCAGGTAGCTCTGTGGGCGTCGCCCTGGCAGGTGTGGCTCAGGACCAGGTCGGGGCATAAGAGAGGCCACCGATTGGACCTGCCTGAGACACGGGGGAGAAGAGGGAATCCGGGGTTCAGACAGGGTCCCTCTGCCCTCCCCGGCTTGGGCCCCAAGGCCCCTGGTCCTCTCGGAGGGCGGGGTGTGTCGGGGTACGGGGCGGTCTCCAAGAGCCTGCTCACGTGCCAGTGCGGGGGCACCAACCTCAGGGAGGGAGCACGCACCCCCGCGGTGCAGATCCGAGCAGCAGCAGCAGCAGCAGCAGGGGGCGCGAACGAGCAGCCCCGGGCCCGCAAGTCCTCGCGCCGGCACTTCGCCGGGCGGACGCAGGGCGCGACGCTGGGCGCCTTCAAGAGGGAGCTAGCCCGACAGCCACCCAGGGTTTAGGAAGCTCCGGCTGCGCGTCGGGGAAATGGCCCAGCGGGCACCGCTGAGTGCAACCCGGCCCCCGGCTGTCACCAGGCTGCCCCGGGATTCTGCAGTGACCCAAGTCTGAGAGTCCTGGCTTAGCTGCCGGTACTCCAACTGTGCCCCCAAGACCTCCTGGCCGTGGGGCGCGGTGTGCAGTGAGCAAGGACATTAAGTTCAAAAAGAAAGGGAATTGCACATAAATTAGAAGTCCGTTCACATCAACGTTCACGTGGAAAGCGGCTGTGTGAAGGGGGACTTCTTCCCTCCACATTTTTGTGTTTTTACATTTCCTACCAGACATATCTGTTATAACAGAGAAAGGCACGTGAACTTGAGGTTTAAGAATATCTCTTTGCTGCATTCGTATCTGGAGGGAGAGAAACCTAAGGTACGGAGGCGCGGGTGTCTTTACGTGGCACGCCGGGCTCCACATTTCAGGCTGCTGCCTTTAAGAATCAGTCTCAGCACAGACCCTTAGGAGGCAGGTGGGCAGAGCTGGGGAGAGGACGAGGAGGAGGTGAATACAGGCAGGGAGCGGGGAGACCCCCATTTGGCCCCCTGAAGGTCAGCTCTGGAGAGACAGTTACCAAGATGGGACCTCCTCCCGGTTGTATCGAGGTCAGTGTCACTGACACCAGGCCCTGGGAACCTGGGAATGGGGGGAGGGAGGTGAGCAAGCAGCCAGTGGACAGGGATGTTTGTGACCAGCCACCTTGAGGAGGGACAGTTCTGAGGGACCAGCAAACCCTGCCTCAGAGATGGCCCTGGATTTGACCCCTGTGCCCCTGCCCCACTTAGGTCCCATCCCGCGCCGGGCCTTGGGGCCCCAGAAGAGGAAGGACGCTGGTCACAAGTCAGTTGGTGCCCCAGCTCTTGCAACGGTTGCCCTGGCCTGTCCCCTTCCTGCTCAGAGCTCCAGTGTCCCCAGGGCCTGGGGCAGCAGGTCCTGCCCTCAGCATCCCTCAGTGGCTGGAGCACAGCTGGGTCTTGGTCATTTCTGCCCCTTCTCCCAGCCTCTCCCCATGTCCCCCCACCCCCCAGCTGGCCTCTTCCTCAGGTGGAGTCCCTCATTCTGCCCCAGGGCCCGCGCCTCACCTGCAGGAAGCCCGGCAGCTCCTTCTCCAGGAGCACCTTCATCTCCGCCTTGCTCAGGCTCCGCGCGTTGCCGTCTGCGCCCGCGTACTGGGAGAAGACCTCGATGATTAGGGCCATGGCGTTCTCCAGTCGCGACATGGTGCTGGCTGCGGGTCCAAGTCTCTCGGGGCGGCTGGTGTGGCTGAAGAAACGGGGCAGGGGAGTCCTCTTGGCCCTTTATAAAGCCCAGCTTCCTGTTGACACAGAGGGTGGGACAATCCGGGCTGGGCCGCCGGGCGAGCCCGCCCCTCCCCCGCCGCTCCCCGGCCAGCATTACTCAGTCCCAGAGAAATGCATCCTCGTAACTTCCTGGCGCCCGGATCTGGGAACCCCCCGCAGGCCCAGGCACAGCCTCCCCGCCTCCCCGCCCCCCACTTTACTGTGCTTCCCTGGGTCTTGGGGTTGTCACTGAATGACTGTGGCGACCCCCACCCTGGGGGACAAGCGGGGTCTCTGGGCAAGTGGGTGCCTGGGCGTGTTCGCTGAGTAACCAGGGAGCGGGCCTGCGCTCCGGCCCCTGCCGGTCCCTGCGGCTATCAGGTGGGCCTGGCGCTCGGCCCGGCGGACGGACAGAGGAAGCGGTTGTGTGAGTGAAGGTGGGACCTGCCTGCTTCTCACACCGCCCGGTGACTCATTCGGCGGACCCGCCCCTGCTCAGCTCTCAGCCCGCGCCGCAGGCCCCCGCTCTACCGGGTGAGACCCCGAGAAGGCTCCGCCGGGCCTCTGCCAGGGGTCTGGGGGCCCGCCCGGTCAGCCTCAGCAGCGAATGGGGGGGTGTGGAGGAAGAGGGGCCACGCACCAAAACTCACAAGTCCGTGGGAGGCCTGCACGACGGCCTCACCACTCGGAGACCGACCGTGACCACCGGGGATGGCCTGAAATTAAAATAACTAAAAGCAGGTCCAGGTGGGCAGTCACTGCCCTGGGCTAGGATCTTCCTGAAACAAAAGCCAGCCTTTACCTGGACCCAGCCTGTCTACCTCTTTCTGTGCCCAGGGTAACACAGCTTTGGAATGGCCGATCACTTCCCTTTTTTCCAAACCCCTGGGGCACAACTACCGCACCCGCCACACACTGGAGCAGAGTCACAAATGCCCTCACTGTCACCAGGCGCGTGGTGACTGTTAACTGTCCTGCACCCGCCTGTGTGAAGGAGGCACGTGTCTGTAGTTTCGCCCTTCACCCAGTCCCAGAGGTTCCCTGGGTGCTTCCTCACGCCTCCCTGCTCCACCGACAGTGGGTTTCGCAGTCACCCCCTTAGGCCCCTTCTTTCAATTGTAATGTATGAAATAAGGTGCAAAACTGCCATTTTCTGGAGCATTTTCTCAATCTGGAGGTTTTGCTTCTCTACAATTGTCGTCAGTTTGGCTCAAATAAACTCATAAGAGTTCTTACAGGTTTGGCTGTTTCTGACGGTGACGGGGAAGACAGGGAGAGGGCTCCTCTGGGCCTCTGCGCAGGTCAGGAGCACTCCAAGCGTGGGGTCTGGGTCAAGTTTGGGTCTCCCGCCCCCAGGGGCCTCTCTCTTCTCCCCAGTGGTGGGCACAGAAGTGGAGGTGTGTGTCACCGGGGAAGCCTGCAAGGTCCGCAGTGCCCACAATGGAGGCAGGGGGAGAGCCTGGATAGAATTGGGGGGGGCAGGGAGTGGATTGGCACTTAGCAGACCAGCCAGGGTGACCGTGGCTGGTGCTCTGTGGATGTATTGCCCTCTTCCAAGTTTCCTGCCTCGGTGTGGCCCCACTGGGGGTCACTGGGGAAGAGGGAAGGACCAGCCCCATGCACCCCTCTTAGGGTGAGATTCCAGGGCCCGAGCCCTGGAGGCCACAGCCTCTCAGCCAGGAAGTGGAGCCTCCCAAGAGGATCGGCAGCCCTGCTATTCTCAGCCAGCCTCAGGGGCCCATTAAAGTCCAGCCTGGCAGGCCTGCCAGCCACCCCACCCCCACCCCCTGCCCGGAGTAAGGGGCCAGCAGAGGACGGCCTGTTTCCTAGTGTGGAAGAGAAGGGGCCACAAGTTAACCTGATAAGGCCCGGGGAGACGAGGTACGAGGGAGAGCTGCGGAGGAAGAGAGAATGCGGCAACAGAGGGGGACCTCTGTCCTGGGGGAACAGATTCAACTCAGACCCCATGAGAAACCAACCTTCCCTACGGGAGATTAATGACCTCTGCTACACTCTGTCACCTGCATGAGCCCAAATTAGAGCCCTGAAGGATGGTTTCACGGAGTAAACAGTGTTGCCGGAAACCTCCTCCTACCGCAGCCCATAAAGCACACAGCAGACGTCCTCTCTGTCCAAAGTACAGCCCAGGGACACCGTCCCGTGGGCCTGGGGACATCTCTCGCTTCCTTCAGCTCCGGGTGTGGTCACTGGATTTTACCCAAATGCCACCACCTCGAGAATACACAAGTGCATCAGTCATGACTTTGTGTGGGCTGGGGCATTCTCTTGCAGGAGAGCAACAGCTTTCATGGTAGGTTAGGTATTTAAAAAAATTAATTCCCAGGTTGGGGAATTCCCTCGGAGTCGGTGACTGAGGGTCTCCTTTACCAGGCAAATGATACCATCCACTTGGAACATCTGGCCTGGTCTACAGTACTCCCATGGTGCCTATCACCCCCAGGTCTCTGGACAGGTAGGACATACAAATGATACAAGGAAAACTCAGCTAGGCACATCTCAGAAGTTCTCCACCTCCCAGGCGGAAGCTCTCCTGCAGTGCCCCTCAGCCTGAAATCTACGGTAGACACGCCCTTTCTCCTTAGGAAACAACCACCGGCAGTCCTGGGAATCTGCACGAAGGGACGGATGACTCACCTTATGGAAAGGAGACAGTCTGTATTATTATTAAGGGCTCCTTAACCAGCTTATCGGGACCAATACGTTAGTGACATTAACCAGTTTATCAGGACTGATAAATCAGTAACATTTCACCGGACGACAAAGACTTCAAAGGCCACAGCTTGTCACCCGGAGATTTTTGTCCACCGGACAAGACATTAAAGACTCTCCAGCACTGTTGGAAGGGGCCTGCTCAGGGGCCTGATGACAAGTGGACAGGTGCCCCTGTCTCTGACGCTGGCCTTCAGCTTCAGCAGAGATCAAGGACTCTTCAAGGACGAGCCACCGCCGACCACAGAGGCTGACAGCTGTCCCAGAAAGCGGCTTGGCCTGGGCGCTCATACACGGAGGCTGCCGCTGGCTGACTGTGCGTAGGATGGCTTACATACCGTTACTGTCCTCTTCTGGCTTCCTGACGGGAACAGTGCCTGTGTCCCCGGCCCCTCCCTCAGTGTATATGAAACACGTGACTTGGGTGCCTGCTCATCTCTCCCACCTGCTAGACAATGACATTCTAATGACTAGTTACGATAACAAAGTTAATGGTTTGTGGACCCACGTTGGGCTTCTCCTTCTATCAATAGAAGCTTTGGCACATTTTTTTCTGGAGGCATCTCTTTTGACCCATCTTGGGGAGATTCCTCTGAGAACACGTCCCTCACAGTCCCCCTGCTGGAATCATACGTGGACCCACCTAGATGAGTGTTGTGTTGCTATAGCAATGGATGAGGAAGCTCCCGGGATGAGGCCATGAAAAATGCCGGATGTGGTGGGAAAGGCTTGCAGCGACCTGCCCCGTCTGTCACAGTGTGTCTTGTCCTGGGACTCACCGGCCCTGGTCTCGTGGCTGGGTGTCTGTGAGAGAAGGAAAAATTATATCAGTGGCCCCCATTTTAAAAATTATGATGAGACACGCAGAGGGCGTGCCGTTGGCCGGGGTTCCTGTTCCCCACAGACGCCTCCTGGCCCGCTACTGGACGTGTTCCATCCTGATCGGGGTGGCGGGCTTGGTGCCGTTACTCCTGCTCCTCATACTCAGCTGTTGCACCAGACGCAGAAAAACGAAAGACAAGCAGCGAAAAGGCCCAAGGCACGGTAGCGCGAAGATTGCAAATGAGCCAGAATATTTTTTAACAAGGACGTATGAGATCTGACTCCCTCCCAGTCACCTGGCATTTTTCGAACAATAACAATCTGACCTTGAGTGCCATCTGGGGTTACGGTCCTGCCCCGTCCCTAGCATCCGCCCTGACACACGCTGACTCTGAGACGGCCTAGCTCCCTGGGACCTTGTTATCCAACCAAAGTGTCGGTCATCAGTGCATCCTTTGGATCGATTTATGACCGGAAAGGGGACATGTGGAAGAAAAGAGGCCATGAACTAACCTGACGAGCTCAGGGGAGGCTTGGGAGGAGGCTTCACTAACTCAGATCTAAAGTGACCACCAGGGTGGTCTGAGGAAATGGAAACTTTAACCAACGGCAGTTCCTGGCAGGTAGGCCTGTCCGAGGCTGGTCACATTTCTCCCTGACAAAGGTCAGTCTTTACCTTAACTGGGCCTGTCTGCTGTCCTTCTGCACCTGGGATAACACACCTTTGGAATATCAAGGTGACTTCCCTTTTCCCCAAGCCCCTTGGGCCCAAGCTGAGGCCACAGTCCCTCCCTGTTCCTGTTATCATGTTCATTGTTGACTACCCTGCACCCACCTGGATAAAAGAGGTGTCTATCGTTTATGTTTTATCCCATCTCGGAGGCCCCCCTAATCTATCTCCAGTGGAGTTCATGCAGCCCCCTCACGCCCCCCCACCCCCACCGCCTTTGGCTGTGATATACAAAATGAGAAACTAAACCACCATTCTCCAGAGCATGCAAACCGCTGAGATTTTGCTTGCCGGCAATTGTCGTCGGTTTGGCCCAAATAAACTCATCAAACGTTCTTTCCAGGCTCGGCCCCGGCTGGCGTGGCTCAGGGGATTGCGTGCTGGCCTGTGAACTGGAGGTTCACTGGTTCGATTCCCCATCGGGCACAGTCAGGCGCATGCCTGGGTTGTGGGCCATGTCCTCAGAAGGGGACGCGCAGGAGGCAACCACACATTGATGTTTCTCTCCCTCTTTTTCTCCCTCCCTTTCTCTGAAAATAAATAGTAAAACAAAAATCTCCAGGTCTGAAATATTGACACAGGAAGCGGTCATACTGAGACCTCCATGCCAGAGGCCCCTTAGAGGAAAGGTGGCCCCAACAGTTGTTGTGACCCCGCAGTGTGGGGGGAGGGCGGCGAGGAGACTGGGCTCAACTCCAACAGGACAGGGACAGCTGGCACTTACAGCCAGCTGGGCAGAGTGAGGGGTCAGCCTGTGGCAAGTGACTAAGAGGAGATGTCCGAGGTGCAGGGTGGGATTCTTGCTAACTGCAGGCCACAGACTTACATGTCAGGGTCAGATACCGAGGGTGGGGGAGGCGGCTGGGCCAGGCAGGCTGAAGACGGGGAGCGGGCCGAGGTGAGCTCCAGGACAGAGTCTGTCACACCCAGCTCCCAGAGCGCTGGGTGAAGATGTGGGACAAGAGAGAGCCGGGCCTGGGGCTGCCTCCCCAGGGGCCGCTGGCTTACCCAGGCCGGGAGGGGCCGGCACGTGCCCAGGGAAGGCGCTGCAGGGAGAGGACAGGCCAGGGCCCGAGTTGGTCCGATCCACCCTCACAACCTCCCTCCCCACCTCTTTGCTAAAAAGGAGGGTGCTTCTTTCTGAAAATTTAGCTATGAATGTTTTTTTCCAGTTTTGTGTTCTAACTTGTTCCAAAAGTCATGGCGGGCCCCGCAGAGGCCTGTCTTGGTGGACATCTTTGCAGGGACCTTTACAGAGCGGCTGGAGCATCACTGGCAGCAAGAGCACAACCAGGAGAGAACGCCGGGTCTCATTCTCGGCCGGCAGAGAACCAACGTCCTGCCCTAGGTGTTTGTGTGACTTTTAAATTTTAAAAATTTAACAGAAATTGCATTTGTCCAGAAAGCTAGTTTCTTCCCAAAAGGAGACTGGGGATGGCAGGAAAACCCTCTTTCTGTCCCTGACCAGGGAGGGGTCGTTTCCCCCTCAACCCAGGTGTAGGCCCCCCATGGTCACTGGTTCCTGCCCGGGGTCTCCTTTGCAGGTTCTGTGGGGTCCTGGGCCACTAGAGTATCAGCAAGGTGGGGAGCAGGGAGCTGGAGGCGCCAGAGCTGGTCATCTTCCCTGGCTGGCCCCAACCCCCATCCCTACCCCAAGGGGCTTGGGGGGGGTCGTCTCCTGCTGGCTCACAGGGGTGTCCTGGACTGCTGATACAGGAAAGGGAGGCACTCCTGCCCTAAGCACCTGCACCCCCTCCCCCTCCCCCACTATCGAGCAGGGCCTGGAGCCTTCCCCTGACCACACACTGGCCACTGCACTGTCTGCCTGGCTGACTCAGACTCCTGGGAGCAGGGCTCCTCCCAGGTCCAGGGTCAAGAGAGGTCAGGTGAACTGGAATTACCACTTTCCTCCACTTTCAGCAGGTGAAAGGGAGACACAAAGGAGCCAGGCAATCAATCACCCAGAGGCCCTGCCCAGGAGGCAAAAGGAGCCCTGGGGGGTGTCCTGCTTCTGGGTGGGGAAGGGTGGGCAGAAAATGTGTCTGGCAGGTCTGAGCCTGAGAGGGATCAGGAAGCTCTGGGAAAGGCCGAGTGGGTGGGAACAGCCAACCTCCAGGGTCTGCATCAGGTGGAGTGTCTGAGAAGGACGTTTGTGCTCAGCAGCCACAGTAGAATGCCCTCATGTGCAGCCCCTCATGTCCGGCCCCCTCAGCACGGGGCCCCAGACCACGTCGGGGCAGCAAGTTCACGGGAGCCACCAGGTCACTGCACTGGGCTGGGGGGCACACCGTGGGACAGACTCAGATCCTGACCTCAGACAGTCCCCAGCCAGAGCAGGAGAGGCAGGGAGGGGTGTGACTGAAGGAGGGGGGAGCAGAGGGCAAGAAGGGTTCAGCCACAAACCCACCAATGGCCCCTAAAACATGAAGCAAAGCTGAGTTTGCAGAGAGAGGTGGGTTCTGAGGCACTGAAGAGGAGTCAGGGGCAGCAAAGGTGCAAAGGTGCATTTGCTGCCCCTGACGCTTGAGGGGGATGGGGGGTGGGGGGAAGGGAGGAGGGGGTTGGTTGGGGTAGCACCGCACTCTGGGGAAGTGGGAAGTTGGGATGGGCTGGAGAGAGGGGTGCACAGAGCAGGAAAAGCCCTGAAGGCCGGCCTCCCCAGGTTTTTCTCCTGTAGGTTGGGCCTCTGAGGCCTGGCTGCATAGCCAAGCTCCTGGGTGGCTTTGAGTGCCAGCTCGGCCTGGGCCCCACCCACTCAGAGCTGCCCACTTCCTTGAGCTGGGTTGGCCCAAAGCCTTCCAGGGGCCCCTGCTATGCAACCAGCTGGGAGGCATATGGCGCTGGATCAAGGCCCCCTCGGCCAGCTACGGGATGCTGCGGGTGAGGCTGGAGTTGGGAAGCTTCGAAGTGAGGAGTCCTCCAGCCATGGCCAGTTTGGGGGTCCTGCAGCCACCTGCCCAAAGGCCATCTGGGAGCTAGTAGAGGTCTGGGCAGAGAGTAGAGAAGGATAAGGAGAGGCCTCACTGTGCGACCTCCACACCTGACAGAGGGGAAACTGAGGCTTAGGGCGGGGACCTGGGGGAACAAGCCCACTCGTTGACTCATCTCCAGTCTCCCCGCCCAGACAGATCCAGCATCACACCAGCTTTGTTCCTGACAACTTCTAGGACCGGTACTTTGGAGAGGAAGGGGGCTGAGAGCTCAGAAACTGAGTTTTGCAGGAGCAGCTGAACGTCAGGGATCACGTACCACAAAGAAGTCAAGGCAGGGCCTCATTTTGTCTTGGGGAAGGCGGCTAGTGGGGCGGGGTTGCTATTTGCAAACCTCTCTCCAGGCTCTAGAGCTCATCCAGCCTCCCTCCCAGCTCCTGGGGCTGCCGGCACACCTTGGAGCACTCTGGCCTGGCGTAACTCCGATTCCTGCCTCCGCCCGCCATCCCATGGCCTTCCTCCCTCCGTGCGTCTGTCCCCTCTCAGGACACCAGCCACACTGGAGCAAGGGCTAACTCTATTCCAGCCACGACCTCATCTTCACTTCCTGCATCTGCAATGAATGACCCTAGCTCCTAATAAGATCCCGTTCTGAGGTTCTGGGAAGGACATGGCTTTTGGGGAACACTATTTAACCCAGTGCCTTGGCACAGGGCTTGGTCGCAGTGCCTAGCTGCCTGACCATGGACGCCCTGACATTGTAGAAAGCCTTCTGCAGGCTTCACTTTGACTCCTGCTCCTGTCTTTTATTTGCTCTGTGACCCCTGGGACAAGTTGTCCTGCAACCCGGGGTCAGTATTTGATGAAAAGCTGATACTATAGTCGCCCCTCAGAGGTGGAGAGCACACTAAAGGGCGTGGAAGACACGGGGAGAACCGCAGTGAGCGTGTCCAGTCCCGGAGGGTGTCGGAACCCCCAGCTCTCAGCACTTGCTGCCATTCCTCTCCCTTCTCTTCCCTCCACGCTTCCCACCTGCCTTCTCTGCACCAGATGCTCTAAGGCACAGCTGTGTCTGGACATTGAGAAGCAAGCAGACAGCAACACGACAGGGTCCTGCTAGCGGCCTGTGGGAACCTAGAAGGCTTTTGGGGGGAAGATGGTGCTTAAGATGAGACAATGAGACGGAGAGGCCTGCTGGCTCAGCCCTGGGGTCTTTGGTGTGGTCCCCTGGCCAGCAGCGTCCGCGTGCTCTGAATTAGGAGCCCTGGGGCAGGGCCCTGGCCCCAGGGGAGGTTGGGAGTGCCAGCAGACCACCTTCTGGGGATTGGGAAGCCGCTCAGGAGGAAGAGCCGCTTCTCTGCGCAGAGGGAGGGCACTCTCCCTACAGAGCGCTGAAACGGAAAACAAAGCACAGTGAGCGTCCAGGGCTTTTGCTTCTCTTCAGTCTTAACTCCGCCACATTCCAAAGCGGGACTGTGTCCCTTTGACTGGAAAACAGAAGCCAAGCCCATGGCCCTTGTCAGGCTGGATTCCTGACATTTTTCTCGCTGTTTTATGACTGTGTCAACAGGCCAGGAAATGAACTTTTCTGTCCTTACATTTTTGTGTTGAGTGGTGCTTTTTTTTCATTTGCATTTTTAATTTGCGTTTCAAACAGAAGGCCTTCTGGAACAATTTAAATAAAAGAATAAAGATATAAAATTGTATGTCAGATTTGAAAAATTATTCAGAGTGCCTGGAGTTCAAAATACACAGTGAAAGTCTACAAACTTTTATTCAATTCATCATCAGTTTGCCACCTCATCTCTCTACTAAAATTTTGCCAGTATGGATGTTGGATTCATTGTAACACCACCACTCAGATATACGCTAAGTTATTCATTCGCAAATGGGTCCATTCATTTAGAGTGGAGGCTTAAATAATTAACTTATGTACAAAAATTAAAAGAAAACCAGACAAAATCAATCAGATGGTATAAGACTTTACATGGCTTTAGTAATTAGCTTCAAAATATTCCTTTGCCCGGGCTGGGTGCTCAGCTGGTTGGGGCACCCCTCTGGTGCACCAGGGTTTGTGTTCCATCCTCGGTTGGGGGGGAAGTGCAAGGGACACTGAGTGGGTGGGTGGAGCAGCAAATTGATGTTTTTGTCTCTCTCTCTCAAATCACTACATTTAAAAAAATATTCCTTTGAGCTTAGTTTCCAGAACTAATCAGCTTCTCTTCAGCTATTGCTAGACAGAGCTGTGGCCGGTGTTGAATGTAAAGGTCTATTACTTACCTTTCTTAAAAAAATTTAATTTATTGGGGTGACATTGGTTAATAGAGTTCCATAGGTTCCAGGTGTACAGCCGTGCACCATCTGTGCACTGTACTGTGTGTGCAGCACCTCCTTCCATCAACGCCTGTCTCCCCTCTGCCCTCTTCCACCTCCCCCACTGCCCTTCTGTCTGGTGAGCCCCATGCTGGTGTCTGTATCTCTAAGGTTTTGTGTGTTTTTTTTTGTTTTTTGTTTAATCCCTTCACCTTTTCTACCTACCCCTGCAGTCCCCCTCCTCTCTGACAGCTGCCAGTCTGTTCTCTATGAATCCGTTTCTGTTTTGTTCGTTCATTTATTTTGTTCATTAGACTCCACATATAAGTGAAATCATACGGTGTATATCTTTCTCTGATCGTCTTATTTCACTCAGCATAATAATTTCCAGGTCCGTCCATGCTGTCACAAAAGGTAAGATTTTTTTTTCCTTCACAGCCGGTAGAACTCCACTGTGCAAATAGACCACAGCTTTTTTATCCACTCATCTACTCGTGGGCACTTGGGCTGCTTCCAAATCTTGGCGATTGTAAATGATGCTGCAATGAACATAGGGATGCACATATTCTTTCGAATTAGTATTTTGGGATTCTTAGGATATATTCCCAAAAGTGGGATCGCTGGATCAAAAGGCATTTTCAAGTTTTCTGAGGAACCTCCATACTGTTTTCCACAGTGGCTGCACCAGTCTGCATTCCCACCAACTGTGCGCAGCGTTTCCTTCTCTCTTCCTCCCCACCAACATTTATTGTTTGGTTTATTATGGCCATTTTGACCTGTGTGCAGTGATATCTCATTGTGGTTTTAATTTGCATCTTTCCAATTAGTGATGCTGAGCATCTTTTCATATACCTTTTGGTCACCTGCATGTCCTCTTTGGAGAAGAGTGATGTTAAAGCAAATTTACTGATGGGTGCCAAGCAGCGCTCAGGACTTTAGGGACAGACAGTTGAATAAGACCCAGCCCCCCTCTCAAATCCCCTTCCCCCCCACGCCCAGAGCCCTGCCTCTGAAGAAGGGTCTGTTAGGGTTTGCCCAGGGATGTCACAGCCTTTTAATACATAACTGTCATAGCACGTTCCTCTTTCCGTGTACGTATATCGCGTCTACGTCTTAAAAACATTTAATTTACACGACCTTTACAGCTCCCCAAAGCCAGGGGAGCAGAGGCTTGCCCAGGTTGAGCGGAAAAGGGACCCAGAGCAGCCTGCGTGCTCGTGCTCGTGTCAGTGCGCGCGCGCGATCGCGGAGGAGCTGGCCGCGTCCTTCTCCGTTACGTGCGCGCGCCCGCGCTCCTTCTACCAGCCGCGAGACCGTAAAGAGGCACGGCCGTGTCGTGAACGGGGCCGCGACACGCAGGGAGCTGGTTGACGGCCGCGACTCCATTTTGTTCGCCGCCTCTCTGCTTGTAAGTCGTGTTTTGCTGTGGCTTCTCTGAGCCGGAAAGTTTAAAAAGGGTAAAAGTTTTCAAGAATATTCTGGAACTCTGTTGCTAGGCCTAGCGAGTCTCCATTTTCTCTCCGCAGCAGACGCCGAGACCGGTTCCGGAGGAGCGGCGAGGATGCGGCCCTTGGACATCGTCGAGCTGGCGGAACCGGAGGAAGTGGAAGTGCTGGAGCCCGAGGAGGACTTCGAGCAGTTCCTGCTGCCCGTCATCAACGAGATGCGGGAGGACATCGCGGCGCTGACGCGGGAGCACGGGCGCGCGTACCTGCGGAACCGGAGCAAGCTGTGGGAGATGGACAATATGCTCATCCAGATCAAAACGCAGGTGGAGGCCTCGGAGGAGAGCGCCCTGAACCACCTGCAGAGCGCCGGCGACGGCGGCGAGGGCCGGGCGGCCAAGAGGGGCGAGAAGGCCGAGGAGAAGGCCAAGGAGATCGCGAAGATGGCAGAGATGTTGGTGGAGCTGGTCCGGCGGATAGAGAAAAGCGAGTCGTCCTGAGCGCGGGTCGGCGGTAAGGCGGGGGCCGGCGGGCGCGGGGTGGAAGGGCCCTCAGGCCCTGCGCTTGGATCCTCTTCGGGGCCGTGGTACCCGCGGGAGGGAAGATGGGGGGAGGGGAGAAGAAAAGCATGCTCAGATTTTGCTGTTGGAGGTGTTAGAGGATGCTGTTCTTTCTACGCTGGTAATTAGGAATAACACTGGTTTTTTGGTTGGGTGTGTGTGCTAATAATTGTGGGATGATGAAGCTATCAGCTGCCATGGGAACGAGATCACAACATGGGCCAGGGAATCAGAATTTTCAGGAGGCAGGCCATTATCGGACAATTGGAGACCTTGCCAGACGCCGGGAGTGGGTGAGGTGGCTTCCGGAGCAGGGGGCGTCCAGCCTCCACGGTTGGTTTCGGTCGTGAGGGGTTGGGTTTGTTTTTCGCTCGTAATCAGCCTCTTAACGATGGGTTTCTCCTGACTGCCTTCAGGTTTACAGCCAGTGGGTTCCGGTCCACTGACGGAGACTGGCCCACACCCTGGAGAAGCTGAACCCAGAGAGCCTTCTGTTCCCTCCCTCGTTTTCTCTGTGCTCTGCCCTCATTTACACTACGTCTCTGCTGCGGTCTGCGGGGATGGCCTCGATATGGGTTTTGACTGTCCGATGTTTTTGTTTGGGGAAGTAGGGCCTAGATTGTAAGCTCTTGCAGCAGCCCCGTTTGTTCTGGGCTTTGGTTGTTTCTGAACGTTGAGGTGCTTTGCTCTTTCTTGTGCGACCTGATAGCTCCCTGGAACTGTGTGATGCATGAGACTCAGAGTTGGGGTTCTCCAGCTCTGGAGCTGCTGAAGGAGCTGCTTGACTTCTAGAAGGCGACTCCATGCAGCAAGCAACAGCTAAAGAAGCTGACGGCGGGACCAGACTTCCACCGGGAATGGGAGTGGGCCGATCTGGCTGGGACTGGCCGCTCAGAAGAAGGCTGAAGATGCTGTTGTCTGTATTTCGGGACTTGAGGTTTTTCTGTGTGAGACCAAAGGAGGAGAGATGTATTCTGTTCAGAGTTTAAATTTTATGCGGCTCGCTGTCTGATGTAACCTGTCTGGTCAGTTCGTTTGAATGGCCTCGCTCAGCTTCGTCTGTGTGGGGCCTAGAGTAGGAAGTGCGGCCCCGGCGCTCTGTACTCGGGGCTGCAGCGCCCTGGTGCGTGGCAGCGGGCAGAGTGGAGGACACGTGGGCGGAGGCCCTGAGGGGCTGCGGACGGAGAGCAGGGGTTGTCTGCATCGGACCCTAACGTGGACAGGGACGAGGCATCTTTAAGGTTCGTAGTTGTCCAGCTCTAAGTTCATTTGAGTAGCAGACCTGACAAGTATTTGAGGTCAAAACCCTACCATGTGTTTAAAAAAATTACCATGTTAATAAAAGTATTCATTTGCTTGAAAAGACAAAACAACCTAAAAAGTTATTGACTGAGAAATTTTGCTTCTGGAATGAAACCTTTCTCCCAGTCGTTGCTGCCAAACGGAGGGCGGGCTCCGTGCGGTGTGTTTGGTGCTGCCAGCAGGCGTCCACTCCCGGGCAGGCCCGGCTCCCTGCGCCACGCCGCACTGGGGACAGGAGAGGAGCCTCGGGTTCCGTGGCCCAGGCTCCTGCCTTCAGAAACCAAGTACATTCTGTTTTTCTACCTTGAAAATGGAAGCACTTCTGCTCAAGTCCTTGCACTCAGACGTGGGGAGGTGGCAGACCACCCCCCTAAATGAAGGACTTAACTCCCCCACCTGCTGCAAGAATTGCTGACAGGTGGCCCTCAGCCAGTCCACCCTCGGAGCAGCACCTCTGCTTAAAAGCTGCCTTAGCTGAGGTCAGGCCCCCTTTCCCAGGTGGCTTTGTCGGTGACACGCGAGCTGGGGTCTGAGGGCCCTAGCCCTCTCACTGCACCTTGGGACAACTTTGAAGGGCTTCTCAGCTTCAGGGCTAGCCTCGGGGGTTTGCCGACCCTCCTGTTAGGACTTTGTCGTAGCCCTGCTTCTCCCTGTGCCCCATCTGGGCGTCCCTCCCTGCCACAGGTGTTAATCCCTAATGGACTCACCTGCATTCGGGTTTTCGTCAGCGTCTGCTTCCGGGGGATCCTGCTGATAAATGTAGACCAAGAGGAAATTGTCCCAATCCTAGATATCATGTCTTAAGGGGTCAAGTCATGGAGAGCATTCAGAGCAAGTAACTGGTGAACTTGGCCGTGAAGAGTGAGGACAGCTTCCAAGGCTAAGGAGAGACTCAGGGATGTCCCAGGCATGGGAACAGTGAGAAAACACCCGAGAATGGGAATTTTCTGAGACTTTTTTTTTCTTTTAAAAGATTTTATTTACATATAGAGGGGGAGAGAAACATCAATGTGTGGTTGTCACTCATGTGCCCCCTACTGAGGACCTGGCCCACAACCCAGGCATGTGCCCTGACTGGGAATCAAACCAGTGACCCTTTAGATCTTAGGCCCGTGCTCAATCCACTGGACCACACCAGCCAGAGCTCAGCCTGTTCTAATGGTGAGGAGAAGCAGGTGGAACAGACTGACGAACCAGGAAGCCACCGCCCCCCAAGTGCAGTTGGTCGGTTTGTTAAAACTCGGGAATTCACTTTGTGTGCAGTGCTGTTTAAAGTAGGCCACAGACTGGGTTCTGGCTTCACCAGTTTCCCACTCAGGCCCTTTTTCTGTTTTTAGAATACCATGTTGCATTCGGTGATTGATTTTTAAAATAGTGCAAATGGCACAAAATTCCAAAGATGTAAACGTGACCCCAGCTCCCCAGCTGCCCTCTGGGAAGACAGCCCTTCACCGAGTCGTGTGTGTCCTTCCTGCCAGGTGTGGGTGTTGGCGCGCACACACAGGTAACCCCCCACCCTTCTGAAAATCTTTAATTTTTGTTACGTAAAGGTAACACACACATAACCTGTGAATGTCCTTAGTTTTGCGTTGCTTTTTCCACCTAAACCAGAGTGTGAAGCCCTGGCCGGGCAGCTCAGTCGGTTGGAGTGTCATCCCGGTACGTCAACGTTGCAGATTCAGTCCCCACTCGGGGCACGTGGCAGAATCAGCCAGCGAATGCATGAAGTGGACCAGCAGATCGATGTCTCTCTCCTTCTCTCCCTCTCTCAAATCAGCCAATAAATAAAACCTTAGTTTGAAAGTCTTACGCTATGTAAACATCCAGAGCTACCTTTTTTGATGTTTAAACTGGCTGTATGCGTTCGCTGTACTGTACATGTTAAGTATCAGAGGTGGTTCTTACACCCGTCTGAGAGCTAGTCCTGAATTCTTTTTCAGGAACTCCTTGTCCTCTTGTGATTCCAGTCACAGCTGCAAAGCAGCCAGCAAGTCCCGATTTCCTGGCCCCGGAGTCCATTCCGGCCTGCCGATGATTGGAGCGGCAACTGAATCGCTCGCATTTTCTACCCAAAAAGCCCGAAGAGGGAGCATTCTGAGAGGCTCGGCTGGGTGTGACGGGCTGCCGGAGCTGTCCGCGGCCGGTCGCGTTCTCTGCCCGTCCTGGCAGCCCTGCACACTTGGGTCCTGGGCGGGGTTCCTGACACTGCAGAGGCCCCTGAAGCTGGGAGCGCTCTGCTCAGGTAGTGCAGTTGTGACTGTCCTTTCACATCCGAGCGGTGTGACAGCAGGAGTCGTAAGAGCTGTGGAAGTGTGGGGGGTTAGGTGACAAGCTCCGATGAGAAGTGGAGGCGAAGTGCCAGAGCTCCCCCTTTGCCAGAATCAGGCATAGGAGACAGTGCGCACAGCAGCACCGGGGAGGCTGCTGTGTCCGGATGTGTCCTCAGCTGAGGTGACCCCTGGGAAGAAGAACATAACTCTCCTGGACGTTACAGAGGACTGGCAACAGCCAAGGACACAGTCAGCCCTCAGGGGTGGGGGGCAGTGGGGAGGGAAGGCATTAACAAGTCACCTTCCCAAAGATAAAACCTCAGGATGGCCCTGGCTGGGTGACTCGGTGGGAAGGAGCGTCATCCTGCAGACCAGAAGTTTGCGGGGTTGATCCCCAGTCAAGGTGCACACGGGCTGCGGGTTGGATCCGCGGTGCGGTGGGCACGGGAGGCAGCGGATCAGTGTTTCTTCCTTCCTCAAACATGCTCTGGGGTGAGGGTTAAAAATACAACAAAAAACCCCTCAGGACCCAGGCTGCCCTGGAACGGGCTGGGAAGCTGGATCCCTGGCTCCCAGCTCCCTGCTCTCTGTGACCCTGAGGAGACGCTGGCTTGTCTCGGCTTCCTCCCAGCACCTGCATTCCGTTTGATTCGCAGAACCGTGCTGGCCCAGCCCGGATCAACTGCTGTAGGGGCGATGGGTACGGTTCAAAGTCTCCACCCTCCAGGCACGAGGGAGGGTTGCACTCTAGCTCCCTGGGGGTGGGGGTGTGTGCACACAGGTGAGGCTCATCCTGGTCAGTGAGTGAGGGAAGAAAGTCACATCCAGCCCGGACCTCCAGCGAGAGACCCCCCAGAGCTCCTCCTTGTGGCTCAGGGCCGGCTCGTTGGAGACTGGTGGCTGGCCCTCAGCCTGTGACCCTGGGATGGGTGCCGCTCCCTGCCGACTTGTGACCAATGTGTCGCAAAGATGAGGAGGAACCTTAGCTGTTTACCCAGGCAGTGCACAAACGTGGCGTCCCTTCAGTTTCCACCGTCTTCCCGAGGGAGGTGGGGCTTTGTGGTCTGGTTAGCCCTGTGGCCGGTAAGTGGGCATCTGTCCAGGCGTGCCTCAGTGGCTGCCCAGAGCGGACCCTCCCCCAGTCGGTTCTGTCTTCTCCGCTTCTGACCCCCTAATGTGCAGTGGTTCCTTTCTCCTGGTTTCTACCCCCATTGCTGTTTCCAACTCCCCATTCCATTCTCTCATTCCCAAGCTCATTCATAATATTCTTTGCCTCTTCCAAGACTGTTCCTTCACCACCTGAAACAGCTGAGACTGGACTTCCCCAACCCCGGGGTTTCCAGCAGCCCCATGGGGGGCGGGGTCCCTGGCAGCACTCTGCTGGCCAGGGGCTGCGTTTCTGACGTGAGGGAAGGGGAACGGGAGGCAGAGGCGGGTGTGAGGTTAGGGTGCTGACAAGGAGTCACCACCACGATGGACCACGCACACTGCCTGGACAAGTCGGGGAAGGAGGAGCAGGGGAGCAACGGGAGGAAGCTGGTGAGGGGCCCTGGCCGGTGGCTTGGTCGGTGGAGCGTTGTCCTGTGTGCCACTGGGCTGCAGTTTGGACCCCCAGTTGAAGTGCATACGGAAGGCAACCGACTGATGTTTCCTACATTGATGTGTCTCTCTCTCTCCCCAACCCTCTCCTTCTAAAGTCAATACAAACATGTCCAGGGTGAGGGGTAAAAAAAATGCAAAAAAAAAAAAAAAAAAAAAGAATTCAGGGGTCAGAGAGGTTTTAAAAAAGTGCTGGCGACCCTAGTGAGAGCGTCACCTGGGAGGATGGGGTGTGGTCAGGAAAGAGGCGGAGCTGGGACAGAGCGGGTTTGCTGTGAAAACAGCCCCTGCCACCCTGGAGGACGAGGTCCGGGGTGTGGAGGGGCGCCTTGGCTGTTAGGAAGCCGCGGGCCAGGGGGGCCCAGGTGTGGGATGGTGGCTGTGTGAGCAGGAACTCTCCCAGGAAGGTGGCAGGACATGGGGCGGACAGGAAACCAGGTGCCGGGTGTCAAAGTGTAGAATAAATGGAGGGGACCCAGTGGGGGGGTGGAGGATGACAAGGAAGTTGGGGGAACAGTCACATGAGCGGCAAGTGCTCCAAAGGAGTGCCATTCCATTCTATTTTATTTTTTAAGGAGTACCATTTTAGGCACGAGGGAGGGCTAGGGGTAGGCAGCAACGGCCAGGGAGAAGGTGGCCCCAAGTCCTGAACAAGGCACAAAGGGGGATGTGAGGGAATGAGTGGCTTTCCTTTCCCAGGCTTGAGGGGACAGTGCAGCCAGGGACAGGGTGGGGTGCCGGGCAGGAAGCCAGGCGCATGCGGCCCTGGCTCAGTAGTTCCTTCAGGCGCGGAGAGGGCTTGGGGGCCGGGAGCACTGCGGGAGGCCTGTGTAACAGCACCCTAGGCCGGGTTCGTCACAGGAGCAACAGGGGCATGGGGGGGGCCCATGTAGTCCCGAACTCAGTGTCTCAGTGTGGGGGCACAGCCTTGGCGCGGCCCCTATGGCAGAGCCAAAGAAGTGGCAGCTGGACATTGTCACCCCACTGTGCTTCCTACAGTGGCTTTTTTGAAGGAGACCGGAGAGGCCACCACTCCTGGTCACTCGGGGCTGAAAATGGCAAGGGCTCTGCATCCCCGACAGAAGCAGTTAGGAGAGGGCTCCAGAAGGAGCTGTCTTGGAGAGGAGACAAGACCCCAGACCGCGGCCCTGCGGCCTTCCGCTGGCATGTCCCTCAGAGGCTGCCCATGCAGTGGGCACGCAAGTCAGGCAGCAAGGCCGGCTCACAGCTGTCACCTTCCTATCAAAGCTGCTTGGTCCACACGGCACCGCGGCGTTGACGGAGCGGGGACAGAGCCGAGAGCAGTAACTGACACAACCAGACTCTTCACGAGACTCCTGGCTGTGGTGGCTGCGCGGTGGCACCGACGGGCGTAAGCAGACAGGGAGCATCCAGGGCTTTGAAGAAATTACGTTGCCCAACAAGCTCCAAGCTGGGTGCACCATCTCCAGCCCCTGGAGATGCCCGGAGCCCGGCACCTGCGGCGGCAGGAAGCAGGCTTCGGGGGAGCACCGCCCCAGAGGGGTGTGTGTCCGAAGGCGTGTTTCAGAGGTGGCCTGGGAAGAAGAGAATAGACAAGAGTCCCCAAGTAGTCCCCCTCCCCCCCACACACAAGGACACCGCCAGGAGGGCTCCCTGGGCTCAGCGGGGCGCTGTGCTCTCCTGCCTGGGCCCTCCACCAGCTCCTTGGGCTGGAGGTGCCGAGTGCTCCCCACTGTCCCTTTTCCGAACGGAAGGTTTGTACAGTCGTCCTATCCTAGCTCCTCACCGCACGGACCTCTCCGCAGGAAAGCCCAGGCCCCAGCAGCTGCTCCCCCAGAGGGAAGCACCCCGAAAGCTGCAGTCTGCTCTGCTCGGCAGTACAAGGGACAGGCCCCCACCTCTGCAGCTTTCTGTGGTTGGCAGCCAGTCCGGCCCCACTGGGGCTGGGGGGAGGGGGGTCAAATTCCACCTCTTGACCAGAGAGGAAGCGGAACATTTGTGGAGGTATTTTTAAAACCGCCACAGGTACTATCGTTACGATCCGATGTTTTTGAAACAACGTAGGCTGGGAACTGTAAAGGTAAACGCTCGGCCTTAGCGGTAGAGCTCAGCGAGGTTGCCGGACACAAAGTCAGTTCATGAAAGTCGGCGGTATTTCTCTTCACCAGGAGCAAAGAGAAAGCGAATTCTCTAAAAGGTACCATTTACAACGGGACCAAACAGTTTTAACGGCATGTTGTTTTTCTAGGGTTACCGTGACGACCACAAACTGAGCAGCCTCCGACAACGGAGATTTCTCCCGGCACAGTCTGGTGGGGAGACGTCCGCCGTGGAGGTGTCGCAGGGCCCTCTGAGGGCGCTCGGGGACAGTCTTTGCCGGCCTCTCCCAGCTTCTGCGGACAGATGGCTGGAGTCCTCGGCGTTCTCTGGCTTGTGGGCGCATCAGTCAAGTCACTAGCTGTGTCGTCACACAGCCATCTCCCCCGTGTCTCTGTCTTCACAAGGCCTCATGTAAGGGCGCCGGTCACGGAACGCAGGGCACACCCGAATCCAGTATGGTCGCGTGTTAACTAATCACAGCTGCCAAGACCTTCTTTGCAATAAGGTCCCATTCTGAGGGTCAGAGTGGACCAGAGTTTCGGGGAGAGGGACACTATTCTACCCAGATGCAGGGTAACTGGGAGACTGGTAACTACGTGGTGTAAAATCTGTACGCACAACATCGCATTGGAATTCAGTAAAGAGCAACTGAATGGATGGGCAGAATTAGTGTTGCAATTCTCCCAACTGGTCCACTGAGTCAGTTCAATCCTAATTAAAAAAAATCTCATCAGCTGGGTCTGTTTGATTGTTCGGGTCAAATGTGAAAAACTAATTCGAGATTTAGAGGGACAAGTAGAAAAGCCAGGACATTCTTGAAAAAGAAGGAGCCGTGGGGGACTGCCCACTTAACCAGCCATCAGTGAGTGCGCACTCTGAGGCTAGTTCAGTAAGTCAGTCAAGGTAGTAACAGCCCAGAGCTGGGGACCAAGGGGAGGGAATAGATAGGTACAGCCACAAGGTAACACAGAGGCCCGACAGTGACAGGCGTTACACTGCAGACCCCAGGGAGCCGATAGAATATTCAGGAAGCCGGGCTGCGGTGATGAGCTCTACACCTGGGGGAAACTGCAGTTAGACCCCTGCCTCGAACCTCACTTCCAGATGGATCTCCCTCAAATGTGAAACAGCAAACACTAAAAGTTTTAGGAGAGACTGTAGAGGAGCATTTTTTGATGACCTCATAGAAGAATTTCTTTAAATAAGATAAGAAAGAAAAAGCAGAAGAGAAATGCTATTATATGCAATGCCAAAAGGTGGAAACCACCCAGATGGCCACCGGTGGATGAATGGACAGTCTGTGGCCCATCCACGCAGTGGTGCCGTTCAGCCACAAAAGGGAATGGAGCGCTATACACGCCACGGCTTGGACAAAGCTCGAAAATACTATGCTACCTGAAAGAAGCCAGACACGAAAGGCCACGTATTGCATGATTCCTTACATATGAGATGTCCGAAGTGGACCGAATGTATTCCCCACAAATCGCATGCTGAGGCTCTACCTCCAGCGTGACCGTGTTTGGAGGTGGGACCTTTGTCTCAGTGCGTTTGGGGCGTTACAACAAAATGCTACGGACTGGGTAGCTTCTAACAACAGAAATTTATTTCTCACAGCTCATGGATTTGAAAGAATCTAAAGATAAATCGTCAGCATTAGTAATAGAAGTTAGTAAGGCCTCTAGAAACAAAGTTGGCTGGAAGTTCAAGATCAAGTCCTGGTGGGAGCTCTCTTCCTGGCTCATCACCAGTGCCTTCTTGCTGAGCCCTCCCGTGGCAGAAAGGTGGGGGGCCTGTGGGAACTCTGTCATGACAGCGTTGGTCCCGTTCGTGGGCTCCGCCGTTATGCCCTCACCGTCTCCCCGTGGCCCGTCTCCTGGCACCATCACATTGGCAGTTGAGATTTCAACATGTGAATTTTGGGGGAGGGGCACAAACATTCAGATCACAGTCGCCTTTACAGAGGTTAACAGTGGTCTTCCAATATGCTGAGTATCCTTACAAGGAGAGGAAGAGACACCAGGGATGCTCGCGTGCAGAGAAAAGGCTATGTGAGGACACAGTGAGAAGGTAGCCATCTACAAGCAAATGGGGAAAGGCCTTGGAGAAACCAAACCTGCCAGCACCTTGATCTTGGACTTCCAGCCTCCAGAACCACGAGAAAATGGATTTCTGTTGTTTAAACCACCCATTCGTGGCGTTCTGTTGTGGCAGCTTTAGTAAACCAATACGGATGGCATATCCAGAGTGGAAAAACCCACAGAGACAAAAGGCAGACTAGTGGTGGCCAGCGGACGAAGTGGGGGGAAGGTGGGGTGACTGCTAAATGGGTAGTGGGTGTTTTCGGAGGGGAAAACAGGGAGTTTGTGGAATCACTGGTCTGTAGCAGTTCTGAAACCTGGCTGTGCCACGTTTCCAGTTCTCTGGTCACGGCTCACTCTTTGTACTTGGGAGCTGCCTCTGGGACTCTGGCTCCACCCTCTGGGCTCTCAGGTCCAACGTCTCCATCACCTTTTTTCCCTCATATAATGTAGCTAGGGTTGCAGCCGAGTAGTTTCTTCAGCCTGCTTCTTGCCTATAGACATTTAGATTTCCAAAATTCCCTTTTCATTTTGTATCGTCTGTCTCCTTTAGCTCAAAATGATGAACTTTAAGACTTTTGTGAATTTCTTACTAACTTATTCATAGTGGATTAATAGATGTACACACAAAAACCATACCCACAAAACTCGTGGAAATAAGCCCTTCTCGACTTCGGGCTCCAGTGATATTTGCAGGGATTTTAGAAACCCTGTTCAAAAGGAAAAGTCTTGAGGCATGCCTTTAAAGTCCTTATCAGGCCTTTTGTGTGTTTGAAAGGATCTACCGAGACAGCACCAGGCATCTTTAAAGATGGTTTTCCTGACAGCAACCTGGATTTGATCTCTGCCCAGAAGCTCTGTTAATGTTCGCATCATTTGCCATCTAGCCTTGCTGGCAATGAGAAACAATTTTGTTGGCACACCCAGCAAGTCCTGGCTTGCTTATTCATTTCATTTTTTTTTTTTTTGTTTATATTTCACGGTTGTTTCTTTAGCTTCTTTCTCTACTCTTTCATTTGACTGCAAGCAACTAGAAGAAGCCGGGCGACACCTTCAGCACAGCCTTAGCTCACTCATCCAGTCCAACAGCTACACGTTCTCTTTCCCAGCTTTCCGCCAGTCGCACTGTTACCAAATTCTCTGCTGCTGTGTAACGAAGATCCCTTCCCTCCAGCTTCCTCGCTTTTCTTTCAGCCTTCACAGAGAGACTTCTCAGACCGCCAGGCCTTTTCTCTCTTCCCTGTGTTTCCAGCTTTTGCCCACCGCTCAGTCCCAGAATCACTCCCACATGTTAGATTGTTCCAGCAGCACTCCATTTTCAGATACTAGTGTCTTTTTAGTTATGTATTGCTATGTAAAAACATCACTTGAAAACTTACTGGCTTAAAACAACAAGCATTCAACTCTGATAAAAATAAATGGCCCCTTTTAAGTCTTCACATTGTTATGTAGAACCAACTTCCTGCTCCATAATCAGTTACTGGATGGATGGCTTCTCCCAGGTGGGATTTAATTTCACAAACTGTAAATCACAGATGATTAGCAGGAACCAAATGGCATCTGGGAAAGCTGGAATCAAGACTTTTTTCCTTTCCTGTTGTCTCTGTCCATCTCCTGCTTCCCCAGAGCCTGGTGCAGTTCACAGCTAGCAACAGCGACGTGATCTTGCTCACGTAAAATGCACGAGGCTCTGGCAACATTATTTTTGCACGGGGCAATGATACTAAAAGGGGCTGTGGTGGTGGTAGATTTGTTTCTAAAATTTGTGAGTCTGGTGCTGCAACATCCAGACAAGTAGGACACAGGTTCAGGGTGCAAAGGGGGTGAAAACGGGATAGAGAAGCAGCCTTTGAGGTGCCAAAAGGCTGAGTACCATTCCCAGAAAAAGATACTCCAGGCCAAAGATTCTAAAGAGAAAACTCAGAACCTTGGGGCATCTTGTTGAGATTCTTCCACCTGAGACTGAACCAAATATAAATGGGGAGTAAAGGAGAGCTTGGCATTTTATTTGGGATCATAATCTTACCTAGAAATTCTTCTCAGTAAGCGCATCAGTTAGCTTTTGCTGCACAAGCTGCCCCAAGCCCAGTGACAACAATAAACATTTCTCAAGTGTCTGCAGGATGGCCGGGAGTTGGGTGATCTAGACCAGCTCAGTAACCGGTCTGCAGGCCGGCTGACCTGGGCCGGGTCTGTCTGGGTTCAACGTCTCTCTTACCCATCCCCACAGACCTGTGAGACAACGTGGCTTCCTCTTCTCACAGCGAAGGCAGGGACAAGAATCAAGGGCCCGACTGCGTTGCACGCTTCAAGCTTGTGCTTGTCTCATGTCTGCTGATGTCTCACTGACCAGGACACGAGGCAAAGGACGTGGGTGCGGGAAGGGGTGGGGAACTGAGACCATGCAATGCCATCTACCACCATCTGTGCCCATGGCCCCCAGTTACACAGGTAAAATTTCCTCTCCACTTCCCCATCCAAACAGCCCCAAAGTCTCTTCCAACTATGTCATCAGGCTGGAAATCCAGGATCTTGTGATCTCCATCAGGTTTAAACATGGTTTTTCATGGCCCAGAGGCCTACGAATTTTTTTAAAAAAAGTCTTTTGTTTATTTTTTAGAAAGGTGAAGGGAGGGAGAAGGAGAGGGAGAAACATCAATGTGTGGTTGCCTCTCATGTGCCCCACACTGGGGACCTGACCCACAATCCAGGCCTGTGCCCTGACTGGGAGTTGAACTGACGACCCTTTGGTTTGCAGGCTGGCGCTCAATCCACTGAGCCATGCCAGCCAGGGTGGCTTGTGAACTTTTTTAAAAAGACAAGTTATTGTCCATTATCTTAGTCAGTTCAAGCCACTGTAACAAAACCATAGACTGGGTGACTTAAAACAGCAAACATTTATTTCTTGTAGTTCTGGGAGCTGGGAAGTCCAAGATCAAGATGCTCACAGATTTGGCATCTGGTGGGCGCTCTCCTCCTGGCTCGGACATCTGCCTTCCTACTGTCTCCTCGCGTGGTGGAGAGAGCAAGCTGGCTAGCTCTCTGGTGTCTCTTCTCAGAAGGGCACTAATCCCACTGTGGGGGCTCCACCCTCACCACCCAATTGCCTCCCAAAGGCACTATCTCCAACATAGCATCCAATTGGGGGTTAGGGTTTCAACACATAATTTCAGGGGGACACAACATGCAATCTATAATACCCACACAGACCTAACATACAATGGTGAGGCTGGGATGAGATAATGCCCATGTATAAGGGAAGAATGGGGAACACAGAAGTCACTGAGCTGTAATGATTTTGACATTCTGTGGGGCAAATATTTCCAAGTTTACCTACTTATAAACAGAAGAAAAATTCCCTGATTAGGCTCTGGTTCTGAAACCTAGAGGAGGTGTACTAGGGCAGGGACTGGCAAACCTTTTCTGTAAAGAGCCGGATAGCATATATATATTTTTAGGCTTTGTGGGCCAAACACAGTCTGTCACACATTCCTCTTCTTTTTATAGCCATTTAAAAATGTGGAAACCATTCTCAGTCCAGGGGCTGTCCTTGTCCACTGTTCTTCACAAGTGTCTATGCTCTCCAACATGCCCTTCCTTTTTCTTAAAAAAAGGATTTTACTTATTTTTAGAGAGAGGGGACATCAATGTGTGTGGTTGCCTCTCATGTGCCCCACACTGGGGACCTGACCCACAACCCAGGCCTGTGCCCTGACTGGGAGTCGAACTGGCGACCCTTTGGTTCACAGGCCAGCACTCAGTCCACTGAGCCACACCGGCCAGGGCACGTTCTTTCTTATCCATCTCACCCCTTGACCACATTTGGAAAGAGCTTTGAAAAACATACCAGTTTTTGGCAGTAAAGCCCACTTTCTGCTGGTAGAAAACTGGGAGTCTAGAAGGATTTTTTGTTTTTGCATTTTGAACAGTCTTAGTCTCTTCATACAGGTGGACGGCATTTTTGCTAATATGGCTGCCTCAAAAATTCTGTGGCTTTCCCATGTATTTTATTCCATGCACTCATGTACCAAGTAAGCACCATAAGTCTTTCTGAGGTATGCTTAGCTCTCCAGACTTAATGACCAGGAGTTTTGTCGTATCTGGCTGCTGTGAGATCATGCCCTTAGCGTTCCCGGGAGCCTATGATGCCCCCTGTGATCTCTGCTCCCTGGTATTACTCCTGGGACCATGTTACATTACACTGCAAAAGGGAGACTATTCAGGTCCACCTAATCCATTCATGTGAGTCCCTTGAAAGCAGAGTTTTCTTTGGCCAGGAGCACAAGGGATGTCAGAGAGATTCAGAGGATGAGTGATTCAACATGCTGTTGCTTGCTTTGAATATGGAGGGGACCATGTGCAAGGTTGAGAGAGTGGCCTATAGAAGCTGAGAGTGACCCCAGTATTATCTGCTAGATGACAAAGACTAAACCCAGAAACTTACGTTACCCATCTCACAATGACAACGCACAGTAGTGACTGCATATACAAGTATCTATTGGGAAATAATGTTAACTCAACATTCATCGATCGCTTACTGTGTGCCAATCTCAGTGATGGCTGTAAGGAAGTAAGTGACTTAGTTCTTGCGCCGAGGGCCAGTAGTCTCACAGAGGTGCTTACACAGCATAACGAAGAATGAATTCTTTCGGTCTTACTCTCCAAGGGCATACTCAGTGCCAGCTGGAGGGCAGGAAGTGCTGCCGCAGACCTCCAGCAGTCTGGTGGGCGAGACGCACACGTAACCAAAACCCAAGGCAGAGCAAAACCTATGCTATCGTCAGAAGTAGCGGCGGAGGCTGGGTGGGGTTGTAAGGAGAACAAGGCCCTTAGCATCAGCACTGGGGGACGCAGTTCTTAACCCGCTTCGGGAAAAAGCAAGTGCCCGACGACCCTGCCCAGATGGAATCCGGATGCTGGGTAAGCCCCTACTTGCTCGGTGCATGACAGATTCGAACAGGACCACCTTGATGTGCTAATTAAAGACTTAGAGCGTTAGCGCTGAGAGCATCGCACAGTAGGCGCTCGGGTAAGCTATTGCACTACCCTGGCGCAGAGAGGGGGACGGGTTAGCCAGGTCACCTGGGCCTGAGACCTCTGGCAGCCAGAGCGCGGAAGGGCTCCGGAGCGTGCACGTGCGAGCGCGTCCGCCGCTTCCCACCAGCGGCGCGACCGTAAAGGAGCCGCGGCGTGTCGTAAAGGGGCCGCACGCGAGCAGCGCTCTGGCCGACGGCTGGGAGTCCATTTTGGACGCCGCCTCGGCTGCGAAAGTTCAAAGAACCTGTTGCTCGCCACAGTGGCGGTTCCACCGAGCTCAGCCCCGCGCTCGGCGCTCGCTGTCGGCCGGCCGGCGTCTCGGGCGCGGTGACCGGGCCGCGGGGGCCGCAGGGCGGCGAGGGGCGGCGGCGGGCGGCGCGATGCGGCCCGTGGACGCGGACGAGGAGCGGGAGCCCGAGCAGGACTGGGAGAGGGTCCTGAGCCCCGCGCTCCACGCCGTCCGCCGGGACGTCACCGCCCTCGAGCGCGAGCACGTGCGCGCGCACCTGAGAGCCCGCCGGAAGCTGTTGGAGATCGAGAGCCTCCTGGACGAGATCAAGAGCGAGGTGGAGGCCTCGGAGGAGAGCGCCCTGGACCCTGCCCGCAGCCCGGGAGCAGAGGCGGAGGAGCGGGTGATGAAGCTGTGCGAGAAGGTGGAGAAAAAGGCGGTGGAGGCCGCGCTGATGGGGAAGCGGATCGTGGAGCTCCACCAGCAGATAGATAGCTGCGAGTGTTACTGAAGGACGCGGGAGCAGGTGCATCTCGGCGGCTGGCGGCTGGCTTGCTGGAGGGGCATTTGTAACGAATGCCCTGCCCCGAAATGCAGCGACGCTGGGCGGTGGGACGCGGTGTGGGGCCGGGGAGGCTGGGGCTGAGACTGCTGCGACTTTCGCTTAGATGTCATTTTACTTTTCCAACGTTGGTGACGGGAAGTAAATAGTTTGGTGCGCGGTTGGGAAACACACAGAGGAAATATTTGCAGAATGTGGACCAGCCCAGTCACGAAGGCGCAAACCTAGGTCCCAGGGCAAAAGAAGAGGAGACGCGTGGGAGAATTGTGACACTGAAGTCAGGCTGGAAACTTGCAAATGCTTCGGTGAAATTGCCGCGTGTCAGGATGGCTCTGTGGCGAGTGGCAGCGTTGTGCCGGGTGGTTGGTGGGGCGTGTGCGTTGTGCTGATGTGTCTCCTCCGCTTGTACTCTAGGCTACCCGCTGCTGGGCTCCGGTCGGCTGGTAAGGAAGACTGACTGGCTGGCTGGCTGGAGAGGCCGAAACCACGAGTCTTTCTTTTACTCTCCCCCGTTTTTCTGTCTGCGTTGTCATCATGGTAAACGCGCCATCTCCAGCACCTTTCTGGTAGATGAATCCAGTATTATATTGTCATGTGGATTATGATAGTTAGGTGCATTCAGCTTGGAAAAGACAGTTTAGATACATTTTACTTTTTATTAAATGCTCTTACATTAAAAAACAAAGAAAAAAATAGCAGGACCTAGGTTGGAAGCTGCCGTGTGGTCATAATTGTTACTGTGACTTATATTTTTAGAGTTTGCAAGTATACCCTTGTGCTTTGCTATTTTTTTATGCTTCCTGGAATTTGGGGACCCATGAGAAAGACTTGAGGTCAGAGTTCTGCCAGAGAGAAGATACGCCTTGGCTGCAGCTGCTCAAGCAAGACCCCAAACCCAAGTGGAGGGCGTGGAGACCTCTTTGGACCCGACTGCGGCGGCCGGAGGCAGCTGGGCGTGAAAGACGGCGGTGGATGAGTGTTGGGACTGTGTGGTCCGCCAGGTCACGGGAAGAAGGCTGTTTTTTCTCTTTTTTCCAGAACTGTAATGTTTCTGTGGCACATTAATTGGTGCACATCATGTAACCTGTCTGGTGAGTAACCTAGGCTAGGGGACGAGTTCTAGCTACTATGTGTGTTTGCTGACTTTTTGATACAATACAGTCACGCATTTCAGGGGCTTCTCTGCCAAAATGCACACAACCTTGCGGGGTGGGGGGAGGGCTGGGGAGGAAAGCATGGAGCTGGGGCCGCAGTGGGCCCCGGACTCATAGCCGGAGGCCCCTTCCAGGCGTAGGTGTTTCCCAGCCTAGTCATCAGAGCTCAGGCTTGTTGTGATGAAGTTTATTCGCCTGCGAGAACACAGGCTGAAAACCAGTTTCTAGAATCTTTGTACCAATGACCAAAGCCATTGACTTGGCCAGGAAAAGGTGAGATAAATAAATTTCTTTCAAAATGGAAGTTTCTTGCTGATCAGCGTTGTGAAGTGGAGATCAGATGGTTATTTAGAAAAGTGCTAAAGCCTGTGGAGCTGGGAGGTGGGTGTGAGCTGCAGGGACTGTGGTGGGAGGGGAGGGGCAGAGCAGGAAAGGGCCTCCTGGGAGCATCTGGACTGGCCCTGCTGGCAGGGAGCTGAAGTCCATGTGGTCACTTCCCCCTGTGTCCCTGTGCCGTTCCACACTGACCACGGGGGACTTCCAGGAGAGGCGATCGGGCAGGCTGAGGCAGGCTGTAAATGCACAGTGACAGCGGGGCGCCCCCCCATGCTGATCGTGGATCCAGCACATCCCTGGGTGCCCCCGGCGCATGGCCAGGCAGCACATGGACCCTGGGCTTGTACATGTGGGTCTGATGTTTGTGGACCTAGAGCCGAGCCCGGCCGTAGTAAGGCAGGAGGTAAGGTTATACATCATCAGTAAGTTCTGTAGGAGAAACAGAAGGGGGTGTTGCTGTTCACACTGGACAGTCAGGTGGCACCTCAGACAGTGACGCTTCAGCAGAGACGTGTGGGACACACAGGGATATCCAGGGAAGCGTTTCAGGCAGGTGGGAGGAACGGGGCACCCAAGTGGTAGGGACCAGTGGGAGACGGCGAATCAGGAGGGGCAGTCTTCTGAGTGACGGGTCTCTGACCACATAGGAGGAGGCTCAGTGGCTGCTACTTGAGTACTGACTGTGGGGGCGGAGCAAGGGTGAGAGCTGGGAGGTGTCCTGGGACACCTTGGTCTCCGCCGGCCCTGGTCAGTGTGTGCACGGCTCTCTGAAGGTGCTCGTGAGATGTGCTGAGGGGCTGGATGGGGACAGGCAGGGAGCCGGCCCCGGGTCTAAGGCTCTCAGCCTGTGCTCTTCACAGTAACCGGCTCTTGTTGGACAAAGCCGGGCAGTTTTGCAAGTACAAGGTGGCCCTGCGACTCCTCTGGGACCACAAGTGTATATTGGCCAGGACTGGGGGCGGGCACTGAGGAGGCAGTCAGCTGGGCGTCAGAAAGATGGAGGACGCTTTTCAGACCCACTGGCCACGGTCCAGTTGGAGAGGGTTTGTGGGTGTTTGGAGGGATCTGGGAGGGAGGAGGCGTGGCTGTGGAGGTCTTCCTGTGACTGAGGGGTTGGCGTGGCCGTGTGTCCTTTCACCCGGGGTCCTTGTGCTCGGGGCCTGAGGCCCAGGGACGTGGTGGTGCCTTCTGAACTGTCAGCTTACTTGGATGTTTGACAGGAAAAAGTATTTTTTACTTGTGAGGACATACCACTGGCTAAAGAAGTCTTACACTTGGGGCTGCTTCTGGAGCCCTGGAGCAGAGCTATCGAAGTGCAAGGGCATCTGAACCCATGGGGCCTTACAAGAAGGCAGGCTGTAACCCTGTGGTCCAGGCCGCTCTGCATTTCTGATGCGCTTTGGATGGTGTGCCTGCGCGTCGGGCACCACTGGAGTGCGGAGCGCGGCCCTGGGGTTTGCCGAAGACGTGAGACGGGTCCGTGGAGCGGGTTAAGGGGTCGGCTCCTCTGGTCCAGGGAACCGCCTGGGTGGCTGTGGCACACGGGTAGGGCTGGGTGTGGGGCGGCCCACAGAAGGCACCAGCGGGGCACTTAAGGTCCATTCCTTGTTTCTATACGTCCCTGTACTTAAAACACGAATGAGTAAAATACTGCAGTAATACTCATTTTATAGTAAAATAATGAAAAACGGGAAAGAAGACTACAGGTAAAATGTTACAGTTTTCAAAACAGCCAGCCCTGTTGACCGCAGTCCTGCCTGAGTCTGGAAAGGGGCGGGGTGGGGCGGGGCTTCCTCTGGGAATAAGGAGGCCACTCGAGTGATCAGTGATCGTAAGTGCTGGCTGGTGCTGTGGGGAAGTGACCTGGCAGCCGAGCACTCACTTCCACTGTGTCCTCACCACCCTTTGTGAGGCTGGTGCCCCTCACTGTGGGTGAGATTGTGGGGTACAGAGGGGAGCAGCCTCCAGACATCCCCCCACCCCTCTCCTCCCTGACCTGAGCACAGTCCTCACCCCACACCTGGGAGAGCCAGGCTGCTGATGGATCTGGGTGGGGTGGGGCAGGGGGCGGTGGTGGGCCTGTGGCCTCTTCCTTCAGCTCCTCTTTCTCCAGCTGTCAGGGCTGCCCTTTGGGGAGTGGCTGCACCTCCAAACTCAATTCTGGGAGGAGGAGGAGGGATGAGCCCCATTGTAGCTCCAGGTCCAAGGCAGCTTCTCCCATGAGCCGAATCCCGACCCCTGGCTCCCGTGTGGTGTCCCCTGCCCCCACCGCCTGTCCGCACCAGGGGAGTGGGTTGGGCTAATGGTGCTGATGGCCCCTTCTTCCCCTTGTGGTAAAGTTCCTGGTATATTGGACACCTGAGGGGGGGTTTAACCTCCCTCCTCTATGACGAGTTCCCTGCAGGGATCAGTGCGAACTAAGTCTACATGTGATGTCGTACACATTTCATATTTCAGAGTAGACCACCTGCCACCTCTTTCGCTTAAAGTTTTTCTTTGTTGTGCTCCGCGGGGTCCTGTCTTTAAGGGTGCCCCCTCCACATTTCTAACGGAGTTAAGAAAGCTTAGGGACCAGTTGCTGGTCTCGCCCCACAAAGGGCTCCAAGGTCCTCTAACATCCTGAAGGACAGACAGCGCAGCTGTGCATGGATGGTCTTGACACCTACCTTGGGACCCGTGCAGTGATGCGGGGTATCTGGATTGGTCTGTCCCTGAATGTCCCTAAGTGGCCAGAGCACTGGGAACATCTGTAGCATCCGTAGTTCTCACATTTTGTGGTCGAGCCCCGTCCCTGCCACAGGGCTCTAGCCTTCCTGGGTGGGTTCTGGGTGACGGCAGTGCCTTTTGTTCTGAGTGACTCGGTAGGCTCCCGGGTGGGGGCTGCTCGCCCACCCAGAAAGACCACGATCCCATGGCCTTGACTACAAGCCTGGCATGTCCCGCCCATCCCCCAATCTGCAGAGGGGACAAGGGCTGGAGACAGCTGATAACCACTGCCAGCTGCCTGATGGAACCTCCATTCAACCCGCAGGCTGCTGGGCCAGGGAACAGGTTCCCATGCTGGGAGGTGGGCCCCCCAGTGACTGTGCTGGGGACCACTGTTCCTCTTCATGTGTCCATTTGGGTCCTTTATACTACACCAATAAACAGGTGTTTCCCTGCACTCCAAGAGCTGGCTAGTGGGTTGTCAGACCCAAGGAGTGTGTTGTGGGAACCTGATTCATAGCCCGCCTGTCAGAAGGACAGGTGACAGCCTGAGACTTGCAGTTGGTGTCTGAGGTGGGGCAGCCTTCTGGCGCTGACCCCTTACCCTGTGGGGCCTGACGCTGATTCTAAGCAGGTGGTGTCACCAGTGAGTGGGGCCGTAGGGCGGCAGCTGGTGTCCGGGGGGTGCTGGGTGCGTTAGAACCACACACACGTGGTGTGCGGCGTGGCGTGGTGTGAGGTGGTGTGTGGGAGTAAAGGAGAAACACAAGAGTGAGTCTTTCTTTTAAGATTAGTCTCATAATATTGGACACAACTGTTATTAGGTGAATTTATTATTAGGTGAATTTTAACAAAACTAAAAACTCTGCGAAAGTGCAGTTTAGGCAACTAGTAAATTACACTACTAATACATTTTATCTTCTTAACTAGTTCTTTAGTTTTAAAGCAATTAACAATTAAGAATACATTTTAAGGGTATTGTTCAAATTAAAATATATCACTTACCAGATACAATTCCCACCCACCCAACAACAATAACGCAGTGTGTTTTAAATTGCAAAGGTAAGTTGCGAGTCCAGGTGGTCCCGGGGGGGGGGGGGGGGCGCTCGACCACAAAGAGTGAGGCTGTCCCTCCTCCGAGGGCTGTGCCGCCACTGTCGGTCAGGCGGGTGCGGGAACGTTGTGCGGCAGGCCCTGTGGGCGAGCTGTGCCCGCACCAGCGGATGCCTCTGGCTGTTAGCAACGTCCTCCCAGGAGGACGCACAGAGCGAGTCCTCGGGTGTCGGGGCAGCTCCCTGTCGCAAGTCTCTGAGTTGACTCCTGTGTGGAGCGAATGCTTATGGAAGGGGAGGGGAAGGGGAAACGTCGCCCGGATGAGCTCATGTCAAGCTCGCATGTTGTGTGGGTCCCCTGTGGCTGCTGCGACAGATGATCCCAACCTGACACCCACCTTTTCCCACCACAGGTCTGGAGGCAGAAGTCCAATCCAAAGGTCAGCAGGCCGTGGGCCCCCTGAGGCTTCCGAGGAGAACCTGGTCCCTTGGCTTTCCGAGCTTCTGTGGCGCCCCTGCCCTTAGACTCCTGGACCCTTGCTCACATTTCGACGTCCTTCCCTGACTCTGACCCCCTCCTCCTCTCTTATGAGGTCACCTGGGCCCACGCAGATAATCCAGGGTCACCTGCCCAATCTCATCAGTCGCACCTGCAAAGTCCCTTTGGGCACAAAGGAGTACGTTTCCAGCGGTTGGGGTTCGGACTTGGGCACCGAGGGCGTCTCAGCCCCGCGCACAATCGTTCCCAGCAGGGGCTGCAGCCCGCGCATTCTGCGGGAGGGGCGTGTGCTTCTTCACTGTGTGGTCGGAGTGGCCTGTGAGCAGGGATGACTGGCAGACCCAGGGGATTTTATGGGCCTTAAATGCCCCGTAGACGTCGCGCCCGGTATTGTACCTGCCTCCTGGTGAGTGCCCTGCCCTGGGCCCACTGCGACCCCCACCCCCATGTGTTCACCCACCCTGGTGCCCCCAGGAGAGCTGTAAGGTTTTCCTTTTCCCTCCAACCAAACTGGCAAAATCCAAGATGCGGCTCTTAGGCAGTTTTGCCCTCCTCCGGCAGCCCCAGGGCCATGTCATGTGAAACTGGGCCGTTCTGGCTGCGTGAGCATGAGCGTGAGCGTAGCGAGAACTGTTTTCCCTCAAGTCTGAAACCGGACAGTGTGTCCTGCACCAAGTGAAGCGAGGCGGCCATGGGGTCAGGAGCGGGAGCTCCGAGCCCCTTGGCTTGGTGCTGAATCCTGCGGGGGAGCAGAAAAAGGAACTTTTGTCTCTCTTGATGTCCTGGGGAGGTGCTGGGCGCACAGTGGGTGGACACCTGTGAGCCGCCTGGGCGGGGCAGAACTGAAGCCGTTGGCACACCTGTGGTCCTAGTGAGCCTGGGGCCTGCTGTTATCTCCGACGATGGCAGGGCCTGGAGGCCCAGCAGCGCCTGGTTCCAGGGCTGGGAGAAGGCTGCAGTCTGCCCTGAGGTCGTTGGGGGAGTGGCAGGCTGTCTCTCCCCCACCCCTCCTCCTGCATGCCGTTTGCACCCAGCTGGTCCCCAGGGGCTCACATGCTGTGCTCCCTCAGCTTCTCTCTTGCACGCTTCTTGGGGGCTTGGACAGCCCACAAAACCAAATGCAGAGGAGGTCAGAAAGGGTGGGGTAGTGGTGATGTGCGCTCCATCCCAGGTTTTGCCTTGAGCCTGGGAGGGGAGGTCGGAGACCCGTGATAGAGCCCGGAGGTGGTGGGGCATAAGATTGTTTCTGATATCCCAGTAAACATACTAGGGGCTTATCCATAATGAATAGGACACAAACCCCCCAGGGAGTGAGTACTAACAAAATTGAAAAGACTCGTAGGAATTTCAGAGTAATGAGGGGAAAAGAGAAGAAAAGAAAGAATAAAAGAGAAACCGGCAGGATGAAAAGGAGGAAAAACCCAACAACAATGAAATAAAATTCAGTTCAGGGAAGAGAGAAGAAATGCCGTCTGGTGAGCCAGCTTTTCTTAAAACAAACCGGCGGTTGGAGGTAAAAACTGCAGCCCAGGTATGTGCTGTTTACAAGAAACACCTGTGGTGGAGGGACAAGGAAAGCAAGAGAAGAAAGGAATAAAGAATTTAAGCCAAACGCATGGAGCAGGAGGAAGATATCAAGTAGCAACACGGCTTACAGGGAACTTACGTGTCTCAGTCGCTGCCTCCCGCTGTGTGTGCAGCTCAGCGGGCTAGAACTGAATAGCCCCCAGTCACCGTTCCGTGGGTGCTGGGGAAGCGGCTCCGTCCTGGCCGCAGGAGCCCACGGGCCCGGAGGCGCTCACGTCACGGAAGGTTTCCGCCACACAGAGTCCCGCCTGAGGAGCCACGTCTAGGCTGAAACCTGCTGACCCGGTGGCGGGGGGAGGGGATCTGAGTGGAGAGCCACCCATCCCTGCCACAGCCGGAGGCGCCCCGTGTGGTTGAGGCCGGCCGCCGTCCGGTGTGCGCAGGCTGGGTTTCGGCCAGGGTGCCGGTGCAGGTTGGGTGTGACTTCAGATTCGTTCTTTCTGTTTTCGCTTTCACCCATATCATTTTCACATTTTTGTGCTTTTTCTCTTTAACATTTTTAATATTTTCTGTGAAAATATATGTATAGATATGTCATATGTAATACATATTTACATAGGGAATAGATCACACATGATACATAGGAAGTCTGCTATACATGCTATATAAAATATATGTAACTATAATACATAATTTTAAAGGAGACACACATGTACCCATCCACCAGGTCAGGAAATAAAGCTATGTCAACATCCCCAGAAATGGTGCTGCGTCTTTTCCCAATCCCATCCTGCCTGTCTCCCCTCGAGGTAACCCCCTTGTGGCTTTTAGTTACCAGTTTCTTTGGTTTTCTTTATTGTGTTATATGAGTTGTGACTACGATCCTAAGTAGCCTGGTATGTTTTCCCCGTTTTGAACCCCATGTAAATGGAGCCATCGCTGTCCCTCTGCATGCACCTCCGCCTGCGCTGACACAGTGGGGACAGGCTACGTGCCCCGATGGCTCCGTGGTGGGGTGCTCCACCTGCAGCACGCACAGGAACAACCTGGGAGCCTGTTAAAGCACACTGCTGGGCACCATACTGTGGCTGGTTCATTTGGTCAGGGGTAGGGCCTGATAACTTGTATTTAAAAAAAATGTATCTTTATTTTTGATTTTGGAGAGCGTGGAAGGGATGGAGAAAGAGAGAGAGAAACATCGACTGGCCATCTTCTTTACGCACCCCAACTGGGGACCGAACCAGTCACGTGCCCTGACTGGGAACTGAACCAGCAGCCTTTCAGTTTGCAGGATGATGCTCAGCCAACTGAGCCACGCCGGCCAGGCTACCCACTTGTCTGTGATGGGCTAATTTGTATTTCTAACAGCGTCCCAAGCCATGCGTGGGCCACCGGTCTTGGGGCCCAACCTGAGACCCACTGTCCCCTCGTTTATCCATGCTGCTGTGGGTGGGGCTTCGGGCTGCTCACAACTTGCAGCTGTCACGCACGATGCCACCACTTGCTTGATACCAAAGTCTGTCAGTCCCACCTGCTCCTGAAAAAGCAGGGCTTGGGCACTCTGTGGAAATTTCCCCAAACGCTTTGGTGCCTGGAAATCTGTTCACACATGGCTACACACGGGGACACAAGCTGTACTCTCTAGGGTCGCAGTAAGTTGAACCGTGACCCCCCAAAGATATGCTGGAGTCTCTGTCCCCAGGGCCTGCCAATAGGACCTTCTCTGGCCCTAGGATCTTTGCAGAAGTGATCAAGGCAGACGAGGCCATGCTGGAGTGGGGAGGGTCCCACTCCCCAAGGACTGGTGTTCTCAGAGGCAAGACGGCACTCTGACGGGGGAGGTGGAAATCAATGAGAGTGAGGCAGCCATGGGCGAGGGAAGCCCAGCGGTTGCCGGGGCCAGCATGAGCTGGAATTGAAGACAGAATCCGCCCTGGGAGCCCTTGGAGGGGGCCCGGCCCTCGGGCACCTTGATTTTGGGCTCCTGGCCTCCAGACCTGGGGGACAGCCCACTTTTGTGGCTTAAGCCCCCAGTTTGTGGCATTTGGTTAAGGTGGCCCTAGGACCCTTGTACAAAGGTGCTCTGAAAGTTGCTTTGTTTTCTCCTGAAGATGTGTTGAGTATATTTTCTAAGCCAAATGATGGTCCCTTCCTCCAAACCCCTCCCAGCCTGGCACTCAGAACACCCTCTCGGTGCTTCCCTGCTGCCTTGTCCCTTGTGTGGTCACTCACAAGGGGCCCTGGCGTCCCTCTGGTGTCGGCCCTTCCTCAGTGGTCCTCAGAGAGGTTCGTTAACTGAGGACTAAGAAACGGCACAAATAGAAGGTGAGGGAGACTCTGGCCTACTAGTTAGTGTTCTGGTTGCATGGTGATGGTAAGTTGGTGCATCATGCACACAGGCCCACAGCTGTGGGGCTGCGACCCCGAGCCCCAACCCTGGGGACCCTGCTGCCTCATGCTCTTGAGGGAAGACCTGGCCTGGGCAAGGGGCCAGCAGTCGTGGTACCTCCCAGTAACTACTGGGAACAGCATGCTGCCACTGCAGGACTATCAGTGTCCTGGTTTCTAGGGCCGCTGTAACAAAGGACCACAGACCGGAACCTGTTTTCTACAAGTCCCAGATCAAGAGCCAAACCTTGAAGGTCTGAGATGTGGCTGAGGCTCAGGCTTCTGGTGGGCAGACCCTGGGAGCGGTGGCAGATTGGAGGCAAGGGGTGCCGGGGTCCCTGCTGTTGGCCTGAGAGGGCCTGGGCATGGGTGCAGGCCTGGGCAGCTTGCCCATCACGGCGAGTGTGAGCCCCCAGGCCCGTCCCACTGGCTCTAGAGGACAGAGGACAGGGCGTCGCAAGGACCAATGGGCAATGGTGCCAGTGTGCCCGTCCTGCGAACTCCCACACACGCACTCAAGGAACAGCCAGGCTGTTCCTTCCTCCAGATCACACAGCGCAGGTCACACTTTGCACCCTTCCCCTGCAGCCATGGCCTGCTCAAGAGAGGTCCCGGGGTGTGCTCACGCCTGACACGCAGGTGGCTCTGTGCGAGGCCGCCAGCACCGCGTGTCCGCACAGCACCACACCGTGTGGGGAGACCCCGGTGTGCGCTGGCCTTGCCCTGGACAGCCGGCTGATCGGACCCGAGTTGCAGAACTCTCCCCAGGCTGGCACACCAGACCTGTCCCTAGGGAGCACTGTCCCCACAGTGGAAGGCCAATCTGGTGAAGGGACAGCGAGCCTCTGTTGTCACAGAACCTGCCTAGACTTGCCCCACCCGGGGCCCTTCCGCCTCCCATCTGTGAGAAAATGCACGCCTCTGGTGGAAGCCCCCAGTCCGTGGTATGTCCGCCGGTGGCTGAGGTGGGTTGTGGCCGTGTCATGAAGGACTTGGCCCCAGGAGACAGTGCCAGCCTGCTGTGGGGACAGCTCCGGACGCTGGGAGAGTGTTGGTCACACCAAATGATGAAGGGATGCCAGTGCGCCCGGGGATGAGGGAGGACAAAGGTGCCCAAAGACCCAGAGAGGTGGGTGTGGGCTGTGGCGGGGGGTGCCTCAGAGGACACCCGCTCACCAAGCAGGGCCACCGTACCACACTCTGTGGGTTACACGTATGTCACAGCCCAGCCAGCTGCAGCGGAAAAAGACACAGACCCCATCTCTCAATGGGAGGAGGTCAAGGTCGTGTCCTGTGACATGCTCCCTGCACGGGGGACGGTGTGTACCCATCTCAGGAAATAGAACGGGGACACACTTATCAGATAGACTCAGTGGCTTAACGCCACGCCAGTCATCAGTTCTTCACGTCCCAGTCTGCTGACAGGGTCCTCAGGGGCCTGCGTCAGCAGCCCTGGGCTCCCGCAGGTCCTCAGAGGGCCCCATTTGGCCAGCCTGGAAGGGAAGCGCTGCCCCAAGTCCCGGGGCTGAAACCGGCTACATGGCCGCCGTGAGGGAGGGCGGTGGGAAAGGGGTCTGGCTGTGTGTCCTGGAAGGTCACGAGGATACAGGTGGTGGGGGGCACTTCCCTTGTCCGCATCCAAGGAGGGTCTGACAGACGGAGCAGGGAGGACCTGGACTTGCTAGGAGACAGCATTCTCCAGGTGTGCTCACTGAGGGCCTGGCAGAGTGAGTGGCTGCTGCAGGAGAGCGGGTCCTGCCCTGGTGCGCCGGGAAATGCAGCCCAAGAGGCTGGCCCCTCGGTTCTCAGGCAGTGCACCCCCAATATGGGTCCCTGCTCTGGGGGCACAGAGGTGGTTCCTGCACACACTCGCCCCTGTGGGCTGTATCAGTGGGACTGTGACAGTCCCCCAGGGTAGGCCAGGGACACAGAAGCTGTCACCTCAGTGCTTTGTCTCACTGAATCCACAGCTCCTCTACCGCTGCCCCATTTTTCTGGATGTGCTGCTGGAGTTAGAGCTTAAGTGCTTTGCCAAGGTCCCCATCCGGGAACCCAGGCCTAATTCCAAGTGATTTGGACAATCTTGCTCCTGCATTTGCTGTGTGACCTTGGGCAAGTCCTTCTGATGACCAGTGTTCCTCCTTAAAGTGGGGAACCAGTCTCTGCTCCCTGGGCTGGACGGGGGACTGCCTGCGGGAGAAGTTGTCAGGGCTTCCTGGTGGTGGTAGGGGACAGGACCCTGGCAGGCCCAGGGAGGGGAGGGATGGGCTCCCTCATGCATGCCTGCGTGTTCACAGGGCTCAGGTGGATCTTAACCCGGGTGGCCTCACCGCACTGTGCTCGCGGTCCCCAGGTCTGACTCAGTCTCAGGACACTGTCGGGCTGCACAGCACGGCACACACAGGTAGGTGACGGGGTGGGGATTGTGCAGGGGAGACCGGAGTGGAGGAGGCCAGGATGAAGAGCCCACGCATATCTGAGCTCTGGAACTGGCCGAGACGCTGTCACCTGGGGTGCCCACCTGGTCCCCTTGGAGTGTGTCTTGCGTGGCCAGCACATTTTTACCGGCCTTGCTGCATGCTGTTTCTTGACCAACCTTCCTTCAGGAGGATGAGAGCCGAGGTCTTGTCATCTCTCTGGTACCAGGGGCGGCACTTCCAAGCCAAGGACTGAGTTGAGTTTTGCAGAGCAAACCAGGTCCAGAAGCCCAGCCCAGGGGGTATGGAGTGGACACCTAGAGAGCCCCTGAGGGGTGTGGGCACTGGGGTGAAGAAGGGGCATTCCCTGGCTGGAGGGACGTCTGCCAGGCTGCTGGGGGCGGTGGTGTTTGGGATTTGGCTTCAAGGTGGACAGCAGTGGCCTGGAACCTGGACACGGGGACAGGATCGTTGGGAGCTGTTGAGCAAGCGCCCCCTCCTGCAGGGCTCAGGTGACACCTAGCCTGGGGCACCATGCCTCCCAGGCCCCTACCTTCTTCCTCCCCGATGGGGCCATTGCCCAGTCTGCTGTCTGGTGGCCTGCCCACTGGTGGACTAGCTGTTCCTGCACCCGCCACCGCCTGCCAGGCACTGGGATGGGGCTGCTCCTCTGGCTGCCCCTGTTCACACAGCTGGTTGCGTGGCAGCTGTCGGAGGTCCGGCCCGCGGGACCCATCAGGGTCTTTGTGGTGCCCCACAGCCACATGGACGTGGGCTGGCTCTACACGGTCGAGGTAGGTGCCGGGCGCCATTCCCTGTGTGCCCCTGGTGCTCCACCTGTGTCTCCCTGCTGGAACCCCGTGTTGGTTTCTGTTGGGGGTCTGTACTGGCATGGAAGGGTCTGGTTCCAGGGCTGCCTCTGGACCACCTCCTGCCTGCAAACCTCAGTTTCCCCACCAGAGACAGGGAAAGTGGCAGGCGCAGAGGTCAGGTGAAGAGTGAAATTGGCCAGGTCAGGCCACGGGCGGTGCTTGTGTGGGAGGCACTCTGTGGGCCCTGGCCCCCTCTGCAGGGTGGTGGGGGTCTCAGAGCCCTGCACTGCTCCCTCTGTCCCGAAGGCTTTCCTCCCAGGCCAGTGGGGCTCAGCCCCTGACTTCCTTCAGCTTATTCCTGCAAGGTCACTTTCTGGTGACGCCTTGTAGGGGTCCATCTAAAGTCTGCCCCCTCCCCCACATTTCACCTACTGCCTTGTTCACGGACTGCTTTCCCCACTGAGGGGGAGCTCCATGGCTGGGGGAGGGGCTCATCCATTTTATCACTGCCATTCTCGCTGTGCCTGGTGGACAGTGGACACATGCCATACTATTTTTTGAATCAACAAATGAATCGGCACAAACAGAAAAAGCGGGCAAGTCTCTGGTCTCCTCATATTCTTTGGTGGAGGGTGGGGTGGGGCGTGGGGTTGGGGGGCAGTTGGCTCCCATTGCCCAGGCTGCCTCAGACTCTTCTTTGGAGTGAGAGAGAAAATGTGTGACAGCGAACAAAGACCCTCTGGCTGTGGATCGGTACTTCTGCAAAGGACATCTGCAAAAGGACTTCTGCAAGGGAGTAGCAGCCAGCTCTAGAGAGAGAGAGCGAGGCAGGGAGAGGGCTGATGCCGAGTGTTAAGTCTGGTCCTGGGCACGTGGGAGCCCCAGAGGTGACGACTCACCTGTAGGTAGAGATGGCTTAAGGGGTGGGAGCATGCTTGTCACCCCCCACAGTTACAGAAGAGGAAACTGAGGGCCAGAGAGGGTAGGGCCTTGCCCAGCATCGCTCAGGAAGAGCCCTGGAGCCTGGTGGCTGCCTGCCCAGGGCTCTTGGCCTGCCTTTTGCCCAGTTGCCTGGGTGTGCCGTGTACCTAGAGACCTGGACGGAAGCGGCAGGGCTCCATCCATTCCCCCAGAGGCCCCTGCCTGGCGGAGGCAGGCAGGTGACCCAGGGGCAACTCGGGGGCAGCTCCTCTCAGCGGCAGCTCTCAACACACCCGGCCCTGTCCTGTCAGCCCACACAGGCCCCCAGGGTGGTGCTAGACTGTGCTGTCCCTGACGGTGCCCTCGAGGACAGCTAGCATGCCGCTCTGGGACACTGCCTGTGGAGAGCGTCACGGTTCGAGTCCTGTCTCTCTGCTGGACAGCACGTTCTCACCAAGGGGCAGCCCCATCCTCTCTCTGTCCTGGCTTCCCAGTGTTGGGACGCAGTGGGGGCGGGGGCAGAGGGACCAGCCCTGTGCAGGCGTTGCTCGAGAGGCAAGGCCCAGGGATACTTGGTCACCGTGTCCTCCCCATGGTGGCCCTCCCCAGGAGAACATGCGGGCCTACGCAGCCAACGTGCACACCTCCGTGATGCAGGAGCTGACCCGCGGGAGGCACCGCCGCTTCATCCTGACGGAGCAGGAGTACTTCCGGCTGTGGTGGGACCGCGTTGCCTCTGAGACACAGAAGCAGCAGGTGACTGACTCTGTGGACGGCGATGGCAGGGAGAGGGGCAGGGCATGTGCTGGCTGCGGTCATGCCTGTCCCCGTGGGGCATATAGTCAGGCTCTAGCTGTGACAGCTCTGGGTTTTGGGCTGTTTGCGAGAGTGTGCGGCACCCCGCCACACACTCAGCTGTGCCCCACGGGCCCCTCTGTGCTGGGCGCCCCCTGGGTGGCCCCCAGCCCATACCCTTGTCCCTCGTTTCTGTGTCTGCATGACCCTACGGGCCTGGGACCTGGTGACTGGCCAGGTGCCACAGTTCCTGTGGTTTACAGGCAGCTGCAGGTTGGAATCACACGTTGCAGGGGGTCAGGGAGGCCGCTCTTGGCGGAGAGGTGGCCTGGGCCCGTCCTGCCGCTGCCACCTCCCAGTGTGCTCACAGACAGGGACAGGACTCTGGCATGGCAGGTCCCACATCAGCGGGTGGCAGTGACCTCCCCTCCTCAGAGGGGCTGTCCAACGTGAGCATCTAGCAGCACGTTCCCGAGCTTAGTCCCTCTACCCGCAGGCACTAGCCTGCCTTCAGCACAGACCCCGCCCCTGAACTTCAGGGAGGCGGAGTGACTTGCTCAAGGAAGCAACACTGAGCAGCCAAGCAGGGAGTCCACCGGCACACCTGGAGCGGGGTCTGAAGCTGAGGGGGCAAGAGGAGAAGCCATAGAGTTGGTGGGCGCGTGCCTGGCACGGGGCTCCTACTCTGCACATTACTTCACTGAACTCCGTCTATGGCCTGGGTGGTGGGGACAGTCATCCCACTTACAGAGGTGGCCCAGGTTCAGAGAAGGCATGGTAGGGGACTGTCCTGTGGTCGCAGAGCTTACATGTGACAGGTAGGATTCTGAACCAGACACATCTGACAAAGTATGTTTCTCCAGGTGTCCGGTGAGTGGTCCACACTTCCTTCCGCGGACACCCCCAACCCAGCTGCCCATCTCCTACCCCCATCCCCGCACCTGGGGAGAAGGGGGTCCCGACAAAGACCTGAACAGGCAACTCAAGGGCCCAGCTTGCTGGAAGCAGGGACTTTTGTCTGCTTTCTTTAAGACTGAGTCCCCAGGGCCTGGACAGAGCCTGGTGGGCAGTAGGCGGGCACCTGAGACAGTACACACTGGGGGCTCGTTCCGTACTTGTCGCGTGAGAGCAGGACAAACGCTGCGCCTCCGCAAGGAAGTAACAAGTGCAGTACGGGGGGTCGTGGCCCTCGTCCCTCGGCCATTCCTATGTTCCGTTCGTCCATTCACTCATTTAGTAGTGTTGAGTGTTCTTTAAGGACAAAGAGAAAGAACATTCCATAATATTAAATGAATATTCTTTCTTTTATATTTTTTAGAGATTTTATTTATTTGTTTTTAGAGAGAGGGGAAAGGAGGGAGAAATACAGACACATCAATGTGTGGTTGCCTCTCGCACGCCCCCCACTGAGGACCTGGCCCACACCCCAGGCACGCGCCCTGACTGGGCTCGAACCAGTGACCCTTTGGTTCGCAGGCCAGCACTCAATCCTCTGAGCCACACCAGTCAGGGCTAATGTTCTAACATTTAAAAATATTAGAAACATGTTGGACAACATGGATCAGATGAAGGTCTTCTGAAAAAAAAAAGAAACTTTCAGCATATCATGAGAAAAATCCATATTGAAGGACATTCTACAAAATAACATAATCTTTAAAATGGTCAATCCCATAAAAGAAACAGAAAGGCTGACGCACTGTTGCAAATTAAAGGGAATAAAGAGAAACGCCGGTGAAAAGCAGTGCCCACTCCCAGATTGAGTCTTGTACAAAAAAGACATTTGCCCAGCTGCTGGCAAAACGTGATCACAGCCTGTGGAGTAGATGGTAGTGTGTTAAGTTTCCCGATTTTCATCATTCTACTATGATTAAAATCATCCTGTTCTGCTCTGGCTGATGTGGCTCCGTGGACTGAGCGCCGGCCTGTGAACCGAATGGTCGCCGGTTCAACTCCCAGTCAGGGCACATGCCTGGGCTGTGGGCCAGGTCGCTGGCTGGGGGTGTGTGAGAGGCAACCATGCATTAGTGTTTCTCTTCCTGTCTTTCTCCCTCCCTTTCCCTCGCTCTAAACATAAATAAATAAATAATGAGATCAAATCAAATCATCCTATTCTTACAAGTCACAAACTGAAGTACTGAGAGGCACGCCCTTGCTGACTTGAACTTCGAGATGGCTTACGAGAGGCTGCCGGGGACAGAAAGAGACGGGGGAGCATTCAGGAAGCTAGGGAAAGTGTTCAGCCATGAAGACTCCGGGGAGTAGATACCCGGGAGCTCTGTACAATGCTCGTACATCTTCTCTAACTTGGAAATTCTTTCAAAAGTAAAAAATTTGAAAACGATGTATCAAGTAGCCGCCACGGGCCAAGCGCTGTTGTAGGAGGTGGACAGAGACCGTGCTGACCAGGACAGGCAGTGTCCTGCTTCTGCAGAATGAAGCAAGTGAGGAGTTTTAGGGAAGGCACCGTGGGACACTGTAGGCATGTCCCATGCTCTGGGGTTGTGACCCAGCTTTCCCTTTCTGCCCACCGTGCCAAGGTTCACCAGCTTCTGGCTCAAGGACGCCTGGAGTTTGTCATTGGAGGCCAGGTCATGCATGATGAGGCTGTGACCCACTTTGATGACCAGATTCTACAGCTCACAGGTTCGGTCACCATTCCCCACAACCAGGGTCCTTTTGGAGCCACCATTTGGGCTGGGACTTGATATCTGAATTCAGGTTCTGGGCGTCATCTTCCCCTCTGAGTCAGAGATTGACCACCGAGAACAGTAACTGGCTGGTGCTGCAGCCACGCCTGTGTTACTCCAGAGGGCAGGGGCCGTGAGTGTGGGCTGGGGACCAGAAGGCCTGGCTGGACTGGGCCCTGCTCATCCCCAATACTGTGAACTGGGCAAGGGATGTCCCCTCATGGTGCCTCAGTGTCCTCCTCTTTAAGAGGGGTTTGATGGTAATTAAAAGAGATCATGTAAATAAAGTGCAATGTTCCCATTAGAGACTCATTAAATGTTCAAGGCCATTGCCACCATCACCATCACCACCACCACCACCACCACCACCATCACCACTACCACCACCATCACCTTCTTCCTGCCCCTCTCTACCTTACCGTTGCCATCCATGTGGCAGTGGTGGTACTTTCCTCACTGTTCAGAGTCAGCTGAGGAGTCTCATCTGCCAGGAACCCTCCTTTGGGTCTCCACAATTCCTTGCCACCTCCCTTTTTCACCCCCGAACCACAGGTGGCCTCTGTCAGCCACACGAGTCTGACTCCTCTCTGGGGCTCCAGGGCTTACCTCAGGGTCTGGCTGAACAAGTGTGGTGGGTGTGGCCAGGATGGGGTGACCAGGAGGGAGCCAGCTGACCTGTCCCAGGGCACCCACAGTGGGAATAGCCCTGCCCTCTGCCCTGAGTGCCCCAGGGCTAACCCTGCAGGCTGGACCTAGAACATGGCAAATGTGGGGTGGCATCCCTCTGGGACAGGAAGGTGCCCTTCTCTGCAGTGGGTTCCTGGTGGCTCCATCTCCGTCACCACCTGGTCTCCTCTCTGCCTCACGCAGCCGGGCCTCTGGCTTGTGGTGGCGGCTCTGAAGCCATGAGCGAACGAATGGGTGGTGGGACGGTCTCAGATGGGCCTTTGTATTAGTCATCCAGTGCCGGAAACCCTGCTGGCTGGAAACAGGGCACCCAGTGCCCTAGGGGGTGGGGGGCCCACCCCTGTGCCCAGCTCAGCGGCGGTGCTTTCTCTGCAGAAGGTCACGGCTTTCTCTATGAAACATTTGGGATCCGGCCGCGGTTCTCCTGGCAGGTGGACCCATTTGGCGCATCTGCCACGACGCCCACCCTGTTTGCCCTGGCGGGATTCCATGCCCACGTCATTGCTCGGATCGACTACAACCTGAAGGATGACATGCAGAAGGCTCAGGTGAGTGCTGGGTATGCCCGCGCTTTCCCTTTTGGTCCCCCCCAACACTTAGTTCTCTGTGTCCCCCAAAGCCCCTGCCCTCAGGTCAGTGTCCTGCGCCGAACCACCCTGGTAGTACGTTCTGGAGAGCAGTGGTAAGCCTCCCAGAAGGAGGAGGGCAGAGTGGGTGGTCTGCAGATGTGTAAGACAAGTAACACTTCTGAGCCCCATGAAGGGCCACACTGAACACTGAGCACACTTCCTGTGTGTGTCAGCTTGTTGCACGCATAGGCAACTCTGTGAGCTGGGCGGGGCTTCTCTCCATTTCCATGGGCTGAAATCAGGTCACAGGCAAGTCAGGGAACATATGTGGGTCCCAGAGGTGATGCTCACAGAATCAGGATTTTATCCCTGCTGTGACCCTGAACACTTTCTATCCATCTGAACTATAAAACATAGGCTGCCCACTTAGTGAGAGGTGATGAGCTCCCTGTGGCTGGGGGCATTCAAGCAGAGCTTGTCTTGCAGGTGGCCCTGAGAAGGTGGTGGGGTAAATGAGCAGGCAGACCCCTCAGGAGCGCAGGTCCACCACCTCCTGTGGCTTTGGGGGGTGAGATGGGATCTTCAGGAGGAGGCAGCCTGGGACCGAGGGGAGGGCAGTCAGAGACCCCCTGGTGACTGCAGGAGGTGGAACCGGCTCCTGTGCTGGCCTTCAGACCTCACTCTGTCCCCTCCTGGTGTGCAGGGGCTGCAGTTTGTGTGGCGAGGGTCCAAGTCCCTGGCAGCGCAGCAGGAAATCTTCACGCACGTCTTGGACGAGTTCGGCTACTGCTCGTGAGCATTGTTCCTGTGTCAGATCAGCTCCGACCCTCACCACACCCCTAAGCAGGGACAACCCTAACCGCGGGCTTGCCAAGCCATGCTGGAGGCTGAGGCCACAGGGGGACCCTAATGCTCCTTCTGTCTTTGGTTAACACTTTGAGATTTTGTTCACCATGACTTTTGGGTATTTACTTGATTTCTAAAATATTGCCTTAAATCTCACTGACGTTGACTCTGAGAACTGTGGCAGCCCCTTACATTTTTTGCTCAAGGGGAGTGTCTCATGTGCCCACCCAGGCCTAGCCCTTGGTCCTTCAGCCCTGTTCAGGTGGGCTCAGAGGTGCCCTGAGAGGAGTGACCTAGTGAATTCCATGTGACCCACATGGTGACATGGCATGCAGAGGTGGTGGGCTCCACGTGAGGGCTGAAGTGACATGGGCCCAGGGGAGTGACCTGCCTGAAGTCCCACAGCTGGTGAGCGTGGGGCCTGGATGGGAGCCCCTCAGCCTGCCTACCTCTCAGCTGCCCACCTCAGACCTGCCCATCGCCCGGTGGGGAGATGGGACCTGGCAGGGAGATGGGACCCTGCAGGGTCTGTGGGTCCCAGCTGCCCAACGGTCTGGCTGAGCCCTGCCTGCCCTCCAGGACTGCAGGAGGCCTCCTTTCTTGGGGCGGGGCCCCCAACCCTTCTCTCTCCAGCAGGTTGGGGTTTTTCTGGGAAGGGCAGGCCCAGTTCCCGGAGCCACCCAAGGATGGGCAGTACTTTGGCATGGATGATCCTGTCACGACGTACACCATCAAGAGGTACACAAGTGTCCTGGTGGCAGAGGCGAAGCTGCGGGCCACCTGGTTCCAGACCCCGCACGTCCTCTGGCCCTGGGTAAGCGGTGTCCCAGGCCCGGTGGCGGCATCACAGCCCTGGACGGGACCACTTTGGGCTCGTGTGCTGCTCTGACCGGGCCTGTCTCTGCAGTCTCTCCAGGCGCTGGGCTGGGTGCCGTCCTCAGCCCCACTTGGTCCTCACCCCGCACCCCCTGCCCATCCCTGGCCTCTTCCTGGACAACCCCCCACCTCCCCCTGAAATACAGCCCCTTGCCCACGGCTCTCTTCCTTTTTCACTCTTGACCACCTTTCTCTTTTTCTTTTAATGACATTCTGGGTTTTTTGCTTTTTTTCTTTATTACATTTTTCTATAGGTACAGATGTTAATGAAAATATTTTTTGAAAACTATAAAACTCCATACATTATATCAATAGGCTGATTGTGTGACATTTAATCTAACTATATATGTAATATTATATATGTGTAACTTTACATGAGACTTGAGGCATACATCTTTATTTTATTTTTTCTTTATTTTATTGTTGACACTCTTGCAGATGTCCCCATTTCCC